>CM039127.1:13449426-13935870 GCA_022036555.1 Microstegium vimineum | reverse complement strand
CAGATATACAAATTGCCAGATAATGCAGTGCCAAGTTGAAATGTAGAAATAAAAAGGTGAGAACCACAAACCTGACAAAATAATTGGCAAAATGTTGAGCCACCTGTACTGCATCTTCACTGTGTGGAGCCATCGGCTCCCCCCACTCAAAAATGGCTTTCTACATTAAGCGAGGGAAAACTTGTAAGCTATAAATCCATCATTTTAAAACATCTTTCTGAGGCAGTCCGATGCATCCACACTATTGTGGAACTCCCTATAAAAACTAAGAGAAATTTGCATACCTCAGGATGCCATTGCGTGCAGATGATTGGATAATTCTGTGCTTCTATAGTGGAGACATAGACCTGTCTTGACAAACAAGAATATCAGCTTGTGCAGTGGAAGAATTCATGAGCATTTACCCAGACCAATCACTCAAGGAAAAGTTTTCAAGTTCATCAAAACTGTTCTACATATGCCACTGAATAGCTCCTACATGGATTATGTGAAAAATGACATTAAAGACTAAGAGAGATGTGTTATGGTGCTGGAGAGTATAAACATGACATTTTGTACCTTGCCATTTTCATCAGGTGATGTGGTAAGAATCTTGAAGAAACTTGATAATGCAACATTTTCTTGCATTCTCTTTGGTGATATACCATACTTCGACCATAAAAGGAGAAAAAGAAAAACTATGGTAAGGAACTTGTATATATAACAATGATTCACTGTTCTGTGTAAGGATGCCATTCAGAATTTCTATCAATGTAATAGAATTGGTATTAGTACATGAAAGTTGGCATGGTGTTGTGTAGAAGAAAAAGGTAAGCAGAACCAAGGTTTGCCATACTCCATGATTTTGCATGACGAGGCAGTCAGTGCTCAGTTTCTTGATGAGCTCATGGTCAAACCTGTAAATTTCAATCATCATTCAGTAATTAGGCAACACATAAGAAAGATAGGAATTCATGAAAAGAACACGTCGAACATTGATAAAGGATCACGGGCATTGAATCTTTGGATATAAGAGTGACAGCATTTCATCCACTCTGGTCTACTCTGTTTGCGTGTGTGTTTGATCGTGTATCCCCTATTGTGCAGGGATCCATTTCAATTAAGGTGTATTTATGTCATATTATTCATCTCTGAAACTAGCTATATGTATAATATACACCAGTTGCATATTCTAGGCGTTGGGTTTTGCCGACATGGCAATAAACACGCACACAATTATACCAGAAACAAATAATGACACTTTTGTTAAACTGTAGCTTCTCTGTAATAATTTTTTTTACTTGCATCATCTTATACTATCAGGCCAAACAAAAAATATCTTGCTAAAAATCCGCGGCAATCAGTAGCAAACTCAGAAAAAAAAAAAGCTTGAGCCTGCAACAGCTACCTTTGAAACACTGTCCCTTCGAGAGACGAATAATTGGGGAACTGGAGAGTAGAAGTCTGATTCAAGGCGTCGAATGGCTCCAAAATATTATTGTCCTAGTACCATGGTAAAAGAACATTTAGTGCTCAGTTTGTGCAAACTGAACAAGAACTTGGCCTCTTGGAGGAATAGAAGACTACAATTGAACACTGTTCTCGTTTATTGAGGAGTACAAAGCAACCGATTTGTAAACAGATTAATTGACTAGGATCAAGGAATAATAACTATGATGTGTCAGCAATTAGATTAGACTTCGAGAGATTTGTTTTCTGGTTTATAAAAAAAAAACTAAAGTAGTAAAAATCACCTTGCTGACAATCATGCCTACAAGCTCCAAGCCTAGACACTCGGCATGCAGAGGGAATGGATCTCCTGCATCATTCCTGTCCAAAACATACTGAGGAAAGGAAGTCATGCATGGCGAATCGATCTTATGGAAGCTTATTACACAAGAAAATAGCTACTGCAAAGTCGTGAAACTGAAACGTGGTGTCACATGCAATGAACTAGTACGGTAGCACAACAGAAATGAAGGGCAATTTGCTGCAAATGTAGCAAGCTATTAATATGAACCGATGTTCATGCATGATTTACCTGGAAAACTCTTTTGATAGTCTCAAAATATGAACCATTCTTCTGTGATCCACCGGTAAACAGCACGCCATTCACCAAGCCCAGTTTCTGCGTGCAGGAAAGGGGGGCAAAGAACAAAAGGAATGAGCAAACAGTGCAGGACTGCAGGGCCAGAGCCAGGCAGGACGAGAGCTAGCGAAAGAGAAAAAAAAAAAGGAAGGCATGCAGCTTCCGAAGCACGCACGCACCTCGAGGAGGCGCTCCTGGGGCTCGTCGTAGAAGAGCGGGATGATGCGGGCGCCGGCGGACTGGACGAACTTGACGTAGGAAGCGGCGATGTAGGAGCCGGGGCCGTGGGTGCGCCTCTCGTACGTGCCGTCGCCCGGGTGCGTCACGATGCCAATGACCGGCCGGTCGTTCACTGCGGGGTTCGCCGGCGCGGTGGCGCAGACCTGCTGCGCGTGCCCCGCCGTGGTCGGCGGCCGGATGGCCTCCGGCGGCAGCGGGGAAGAGCGCACGGGCACGGCAGCGGCGACGGCGGCGCAGGTCTGCTGGGCGTGCCCCGCCGCGCTCGCCGGCGTCGGGGAAGAGCGCCCGGGCACGGCTGCTGCGGCGCAGGTCTGCTGGGCGTGCCCCGCCGCGCTCGGCAGCCGGATGGCATCTGGCGTCGGGGAAGAGCGCACGGGCACGGCAGAGACGGCGAGGAGGACGGCGAGGAGGAAAGCGAGTAGCCGGGGAGACTCCAACTCCATTGGGAGGCCGGCGTTGCGAGCTCGGCTCCTGTCTGGTGAAGAGTGATGACTGATGAGAGAGTACAGTGTCAAAGAGGTAGAGAGATTGCAGCCTCAATCAGGTTCAGGTCTTGAGTCTTGACTTCGATCACACTCCGTCTCTCGTCTCCATCTCATCGATCCGCCGTGCTTTGGCTCATGCTGCAGGGACTTGGAGTTGTCCTATTGGCTCATCTGTATATAGTACTTAAAAAAAATCACTTTCAGATTTGTATAATTCGCTCCTCTGCACGCGCCTGATAAAATACTACGTAATCACTTCCTCTTCTTCATAAAATACTGTACTCCTACGTACGTAGCACGTTGATGGGAGGAAATAGCGGAAATTTCGCTGTCCATTTGTTATCACCGTGTGCAGCATACTACAACTACAACTACAACGGTGACCAGACGGCGCGTACTGCGTCGTCCCGCTCCCAAAACTACTGAACCAGTAGCACGAAAACGGACGGGAGCATGTGGGACGCTCACTCTAAAGTCTAAACAAGGATCTCCGTAACCACAACACATGCACAACTCCTTAATCTAAAAAAAAAATGCAAAACTAGGCCCGTACATTCAACCTCTCAGTTTCGATGGATTTCATGAATCAGATCCAGCAACATCCAACCTTCACCCGATTTGGAGACACCTTCAAATTCAGTAAATTCTCCATACAAGTAGTTTTCAGTTCATTACATTATTATTATTAATATTATTATTATTCCAGCTTGTATATATCGTAGAGCCACCCATTACCCATACGGTGGAAGGTTACTGCAATACAGGCAGTCCAAGAAATCTGTACAGTTTGAGGTACCACGGGTGATACTAATACACAATCACAATACAGTAGCAATGTATTGCTGATTCCTGGAGACACTCAGAACTCCACTTCAGTCTCAGGAGAAGATGTAGACCTCCTCAAACGATTTCCTAACCAAAAAATACATGCATTAGTCTATCTGATGAATGGATTACACGTACATCGGTTAGGGGGTAAAAGATACATAGACTCACGATTTTTTCCCGCTAAATGTCGGGATGTAGTTGTAAATTAAGTTATCCAGCACTTTGTCGGCAGGAGGCCTGTTTGGAGACTTGCGTGCTTGGCTGTTTTCACGACACATAAGGGTGAGGTAAAAGCATGAACTTCATTTTTCTCTCATGGCTCTTGCAAGTTTCATTAAAATAATGACTAGAATTCCTTAAAAAGAACACTACTAAAACTTGGGTTTATGTATTTGGAAAACCGATTTTTCAAAAGTAAAGAGAACATAACAATTGATGGCGAAAGAACAGGAGTGTAGTGTTTGATCAATTTCCGGTACATTTCCAGGAAAGCATGATAAAGTTGGTGGGTAGATCATGAAATAACCAGATGCAGTATTGCCAAACTTGAAATGTATAATAGAGGTTACAGCCTACAACAACAGACCTGATGAAATGGTTGGCAAAATGTTGAGTAACCTGTACTGCATCTTCGCTGTGTGGAATCATTGGTTTCCTCCACTCAAAAATGGCTTTCTGCATTAAGTGAGGACAATTTTATAGTTGTATAAAGCCTTGTATTTGTTTAGTGGCCACAATTTGAAATGTTGTGAACATTAATTTTAGAAAAAATGCAAGGCAGAGCCAATAAGAACATATTAATATGGAACTCCCAAAACAACTACAACTATAATACCTCAGGATGCCATTGCGTGCAAGTGATTGGATAGTTATTGGCTTGTACAGTTGAGACATAGACCTGATTTGACAGAAAAGAATGTTAATCTGTGCAGTGGAAGAATTAAAGAGCATTAACCCAAAGAAGAAGCTCTCAATGCACCAGCTGAGAAAACCCCCAAACCCCAGTCTCATCCTAACCCCTGCCTCATCCTAGGAACATAGGGCCGGCGACCACTGCCATAACCACCCGGGTAGGCTGCACCGTTACCTAGGCCGGAGAGCACTGACACAGCCTCCTGGTTGGGCTGCACCGTTACCTAGGCCGTCGAGCACTGACACAACCCCTGGTTGGTCCACACCGTCACCACATGTTGGGGTGTCCACAGCGGGAGGCACAGTGAGGAGATTTTTTTATTATTTATCACAAATTGTGCAGCACCCACATCACCTACTGTGGAAATATTTGCAAATTTCAAAGTTCAGCTAGGCGCCAGGCGGAATTTAGGCGCTGACCCTCAGCCTAGAGCCTAGTCGGGATTAATCGCGCCTAGGCGTGCCTAGGCGTTTTCCTAGGCGTTTTAATTTTTATACATATACATATATATCTTAAATAAAAGAAAAAAATAGGAGATATATGGACTTAAAGTCAAAGAAAGGCCCATAAAAAAGCCCAACAGCCCACCTTATCTTTCCTCCCACCTTATCCATCCAGTCCCAGCCACCCCATCCGCCGCCTCCCACCCCATCCGCACGCGTACGCCGCCAGTCGCCAGTCGCCAGCCGCGCGCCGCACTTCGCCGCCTCCTCCCTCCCTCCCCGCCCGTCTCTTCCTCCGCCACCTCCACCTCCACCGCCGCCTCCTCCCTCCCTCCCCGCGCCCGCAGCCGCCAGCCGCACGCTCGCAACTCCTCCCCCACCGGCGACCTCCGTCAGGCGCTCCTCCACCCCCACCGCGCTGCCGACGAGCTGCCGCCGCCTAGGGCCGCCTACCCCCATAGGCGAGGCGGGCACCCTCTGACTCGCGCCTAGCTGAACTATGGCAAATTTCATCGAGGCTGTTCCATTTATACTAATCAGATACCACCTTCCGTACAGATTAGTACGTAGGAGCACAAGTGTGACATACCTTGCCGTTTTCATCAGGCGATGTAGTCAGGATTTTGAAGAAACTTGATAGTGCACCATTCTCTCGATATCGTTTTGGTGATATACCATACTTCAACCAAATAATAAATTAGACTTGTTAGGATAAAGATGTTATCAGAATCACTAGCCATAATAGGATTGAGCCCAGTGCATTAAAGTAGGTGTGGTTTTGAAATTTCAAAAAGGATAAAGAAGTAATCAGAATCAATGGTGGTACTTACTCTATGATTTTGCATGACAAGACAGCTGGTGCTGACTTTCTTGATGAGGTCAGGGTCAAACCTGTGAACAATTGCCAGTCAGTTGTGACAACTGGAATTCATGAAACCACAAGTAAAACAATAATTTTTAATATACTAGCCACATCTTCTCATAAGAAATTTATTTCCTGACATTCTTTTAAATTAACTGCGCTCTATTGGAGTGCATTTGGTCATGCAGTCCCCTGCCTTTTAGGGACCCATTGTAGATAAAATTATGTTTTAGTAGTCATTTATGAAGCTATCTGAATGCATAAATAACCCATTTGCATATTCTACAGTTGGTAACACAGTAATAAAAAGATGTTATTTCATGGAAACCATTCTATACCATTTACTTGCCTCATATCACACTACAAGATAACTTATCTAAATGTCCCCATCAAGCAGTAGCAAAATAAGACTTGCTTAGCATGAAGCAATCACCTTTGAAACACTGAGCCCTCCAAAGCATAGCTGGGAAACTGAAGAGTGGATGCTTGATCCTGGGCGTCAAATGTCTCCAAGATATTATTGTTCTAGCAAAATGGCAATAGAACAATTAGTGCCCACTTTTGGTAAAGCAAACAGGAATGAATCATGGTGCCTTCATGGAGTAGAAGGCTGCAGCACTTTGCTCCAGTACCTAACAACAGGCAAGCAAATGATATTCTAACTTCAAACTAAGCATTACTCTTCCATCATGTGTATAGTTTTTATCAATTTCATAGTTGACAATAATTAATAAGCTATCATATTATCTTTCATACTTTAGTAATTAAATCGGCAATATGTAACTTTCTGAGATATTAAATTACCTTGCTGACAATCATGCTTACAAGCTCAAAGCCAAGACATTGGGCAAACAAAGGAAATGGTTCACCTGCGTCATTCTTGTCCAAAACATACTAAAATGAAAAGGAGAGAGGAATTGTTAGAGTAAATCATGATGATTTGGTTCAATCAAGGGTGGATCAGGATGAGAACCTCGGGGGGGGGGGGGGGGGGGGTGTGCTAAATAATGAAGATTTAGGGCTACAGTTAGATATTAACAGTGAATTAAAGGCTAAGCAACAGCAATTTAAAGACAAGGGTCACGGGGGGAAGGGGGGGGGGGGGGGGGGGGCAGAACCCCCCTGGATCTGCCCTTGAGTTCAATATTGTTCAGGCTAGAGCATGTAAAATAGATAATCCAAGGTTGTGATACTCGGGTGCTCTCATGCAATCATCAACATCATTATATCAATTTCGAACAATGTTCATAATCACATTGTACCTGAAACACTTTTTTTATCGTCTCAAAATATACACCTTGCTTCTCTGATCCACCGGTGAACAGCACTCCATTCAACAAACTCAGTTTCTGCAGCGAAGAGTCATCAACAAGGTAATATGTTAAATGCAGGGCCTCACACAAGCAATTGTTTGCAAGCCAGTAACCAGTGCGATAAGAAGTCGTGATTGAAAACCAAGGAAGCGTCAGTAGCTTGGGGACCTGGGTAGGTTGCTTGCGCTTGAAACAATTTACTCCAACAACTATCTCGATTTGTGATTGGTGACCCCACTCGTGAAAGTCTCCCGGACATGTTCATAAAGCAATTTTGACACTTGAGGAAATTTCCTAAATTACTAGGACTACAGTAGGACCATACGTTCAGGGGCATCAGCCGAGAGATTGCAAAATACTCCAGTATAGCGAACAGTGTGAATTGACCAGAGCTGTGGTGGGCCAAGAGCCATATTGCCCATATCCCAATTCGCGTAATCGCATATGCAAACGGAAGCACAAAACGTGGACGAGTATGTACGTTGCACTTGCGAGCACATCGAAGAAGCTACTGTCCCTCTCGCACAACTCGACGAAGCGTTGCCTATCCCGGACGCGACAGGGGGGGAGAAGAGGGGAAAGGCGGTGAGAAACCAGCGGAGGCGAGCGTGTGAAGCACGCACGCACGCACCTCGAGGAGGCGCTCCTCGGGCTCGTTGTAGACGAGCGGGATGACGCGCGCGCCGGCGGACTCGACGAACTTGACGTAGGAGGCGCCGATGTAGGAGGTCGCGGTGGTGTTGCTGATCCTGCCGCCCGCGCCGTCCCCCGGGTGCGAGACGATGCCGATGACGGGGCGGTCGTACACGGCGGGGTCCGGCGGCGCGCAGGCTACGGCCCCCGCCCCCGCTCTTCCGCCCGTCAGCAGCCGGATGACCCCCGCCGTCTCCGCCTCCGCCTCCGCGTCCGCCGCCGCCCACGACGACGGCGGGGGGAGGAGCGCGGCCAGGAGGAGGAGGGGCAGGAGCAGGAGCAGGTGGGGGCTGCGCGAGTCCATTGGCAACACTGGCGTGCGTCGCTCTCGGGCTCTCGGTTCACTTCCGCTGACGGCATCGTCTTGGACCCACCGATCATATTTTTGGAACGTTAGCTTGGCCGGATTGGGCCGTAGCATTACCGACGAGCAGCCCATCCGGCGACGGCGAGCATCGTTTCTGAAGCAGTCAAGCCTTGCTTATCCAGAATCCGCGGTGTAGATAGATGCAGCAAGATCTACAGGGTTTGTCTGTTGTCGCGTCGCACACGGAAAGGACCAGCTACAGCCTACAGCGTTCATGGCGCATATATTGCCGTGTTGCACGATTGCACCGTGGGCTGCCACTGCCCACTCGACACTCGTTAACCTTTTTTTTTCCCAGTCTACTAGTGATGCCTGGACACTTTTATATCCTTTTCTACATCTCAGGTGAGAAATGGAGAAACGTGTTCCTTCTGGCAAGATAGTTTGGCTACAGCATCCCCTCAAACTATAATTTCCAGAATTATACTCCTTTGCCAAGCAGAAATTTATTTGAGCGGACAGATTCTGTGCAGATTCACAGATGTTTTGATCTGCCCCTTTTAGAATTTAGAAATTGATTATAATCCGCCGCAAGAAGTATGCACTATTATTCAACATCGACCTCTAGCCTTAGAGCATGACAGAAGCATGCTTAGTATGCTTGGGGAACTTATCAGCAGCACTAACAGAGATTCACAGATGTTTTGACCTGCTTGCGTGTTTCACTTTGGGCCTTCGTGTGTCTACATGCTCTTTAAGGCCCATCTAGGCTACAAGAACGTTGTTTTAGTTCACTTACAAAAAGTGCTCATTTAAACATATTTTCATGTGAACACAAGATGTTGTTCTATTGGGTTAATGTTAGTATCAAGTGGTATAAAAGTGTCACTATAAGGAGGAACAACAGTCTCACTCCATTTATCCATTGTAACACAATGGTTGCATGACGAAAGTGTTAAGAGTGCATGGCAAACCAATACTATGAGAGGATCTCTTATTTCCCCATGAACTATCCTTCCCAAAAGAGTATTTTTTTTAAAAAAATACTCCCAAACACATCAACAATATCATCATTATTGTCATGAAATAAGGTATAATCATGAGCGTCATACAAGCACCCAGAAGAACCATCTTAAGGAACATGATCCAACTCTTGCCATGCTGCTCTTAATACTCTTCGGATAATGTTCCTCGACATCTCCATTATCCTTGCTTCACTTAATACTTTTTGGATAATGTTCCTCAACCCTTCCATTATCCTTGCTTGGATACATCCTCCTCCTTATTTAGTCTCTTACCACGATGTAGTTAATTCAACACTTACAAGTTCCATAAGGTTGGAAGCATGATTCTTCGTAATGGTCACCAAATCTAAGGACATTTCCACCACACCATCATCAAAGACTTCTTCAGTAACAAATGTTGGCCTCTTCTGCAATTGTAGCACCATACTAAGTAAGAAGTGTGCATAATTCATCACATCAATAATAAAACCATATCACTTATGCAAATGTTAATCCACAACATAATATAAAATTAGCAAGATTTTTTAGAAGTCATTAACTAGATGATACATTACCCCGCATAGTTTAAGCCTAACTAGAGCCAGATCTTGGGCCAATAGGTCAAATAAATAGAACATTCTTTCTATGTGAAATATATAGTATCTAGGCCACTCAAATACTTCTTGCTAATATAGAAGCACCACTAACTAGGAATAAAAAATACAAAAAATATAC
The DNA here is from genome assembly GCA_022036555.1 of Microstegium vimineum. Lineage (NCBI taxonomy): Eukaryota > Viridiplantae > Streptophyta > Magnoliopsida > Poales > Poaceae > Microstegium > Microstegium vimineum. The sequence goes on along the minus strand of CM039127.1, from coordinate 13,925,979 downwards.
CTTAAGGTTATGGACATAAAGTAATGCTTCCAAAACTAACAATAATGAAAACCATTAAGTGGGGGAATATAAAAAAAATCCTAAGTACGAGGTCACTATAAATTTGCAAACCTTCTCACTGATTTAATCTAAATACAACTAGGAAAACAAATGCTCCGCAAAAACACGAGGAAATTACTAGAAGTTTTTTTGTCTAGGGTATAAGCATAGAACATAAATATTGTCATAGAGTCATTGTTAATCTTCATTTATGTGCTTTAAATTACCATATAAGTTGAAAAATTAGACTAAGGATTTAGTAAAAATCAAAGTAGAAAACACTAAGCTATATCATTATTCCAAACAAATAATAGAATAATTAAACCATAGTTGAATAAGAAGTGCCTACATACTAAATTGAGTAGCCATGATTTTAAGCATCATTCTAGTAATGAATGTCAAAGAAAATGGAATTTCTACTGATCTTGAAATAAAATAATTGCCATTCTAGGTCAAATATCAAAATAATAAACTACATCTACATATGTTTGGTGAGGTAAAAAAATACCCCTCACTCCATGAAGAAATTGAGAAAAACCTTGAACTATGGAACCATGTTGTTTTGTTTGTAAACAAAAAAAAACTAAGAAATAAAACAACTATAATGGAAATACTAAATTACAATAGATCTAATGGTAGACTCGGTACCAATTAATCAGTATTGTCTGAAATAGAGCGTCCTTATAGTAGTGCAACTTGATGACGCCGCTCTACTTTTTCGTCACTTCTTTAGTGTATCGAGCATATAGCATTGAAAGTTTAGGTTCCAACAAATATGTTCATCGATGAATTCCTTGACATAACATATTTCAACATGTTGTTTGCACTTATGAACCGTTGGATGCTTGTTATGTCACCATAGGATTTTTTCCATGTTGTAATCCACGACCCACTTTTTTTATCTCTCCATATGAATTGACCAAAAAATGGTGCTCCACCAAATCATACTTCTTAAGCAACCATTTCCAAATAGCTTCAAATCCACTAATGGTTTACATTTCCCTAGTCGCCGTGTGGAACTCATCTCACAAAGTCCATCCTCCATATAGATTTGTCCTAACTTATTCTTGCATCACAGAACACATGCCATATTTTTATCTATATGGTCATATAGTGATCTAAAAACACAAATCATTAGTTTCATACATCCAACAATAAACCATTGAACACAACTTTTTCAATAATCTAAAGAACATGGAAACTAGTTGTTCCTATTGTTTACTGATGTAACACAACCCATCAGTATCAAGAATCCTTTGAACACCAACTCATGATTCCTAACTTGTCATCATGCATTATATTAACACATTTGCAAAAAAATTAGTCTAAAATACATGCATTCCAAATGGCATTTTGTATAAGTTTGTATAACATATGGTGTCAATTGTCATGACATCACGAAAAATTACTATAGTTGTGTTAGTTCATTTCACTTGCCCAAATCAAGGATTAAATTTTGGTCCATTCTATGTATCAAGATCGTCCTAAACTAAAGTCTCGGGTCTTTAGGTGTCATACTAAAAAAAGTTCTTGTGATGTCTTTCTTCTATAATTGTATATCTTCTCTCATGGTGCATAATGACCTTCAAGGTATGTTGATGATGCTCCACAATACACATGCCATTTTATGCAATGAATCTTGCTTAGTGTGATGTTATTCTCAAATAAATACTTGGGTAGTTCTCATGTGCATATAAGAATTCCATGACCTTTTTCATCATATGTGGCTATGATAGCATATATATGGTTGTGTTTGTTTGACATGTACTAAAATAAATCAACCATCATCATTAGTCTATTGTAGTCTGATAATTATTTCATAGTTAGAACCTTTGTTATTGATTTTGGTTTGTTTTTTAAAGACTCGCATGCCAAAAAAGACATGTCATAAATTGAGTGATGGTGTAAACTAGTCTATTTAATACTATGGTTGTATTATGATGTAAAATTAATAATTAAACATAACTATGAACCTATATAAACAACATCCCTCATAGTTTGATAACCATCATCATTTTTGTTAATGTTTAATTTCCTTTGACAATACAAAAAACCACCTCTTACAAGTAAAGTTTGTAGAACCATGAATCACTTGAGCCTTCGAATAATATGTTAAATCAAGAGTGGCTAAAAAAGTGATATACACTTAGACTGGTCGCATTTGAATTAATCATAGTACTTCGTCATTGTCCTCTCAACTTCAACCATCCTCAATGTTGACTACATTTTGATTCTCCTCCATAAAAATAAGGAATTTTAGTTTTATTTTTGTACACATACAATGATTCACATTATGTATGACGTGAATTTGGATACTAAAAGTGTGGACACAAGGTTCAATTTGTACAATCCATATGGTTAGTGTTGTAAGACGAATGCTAATGTAAATAGTTACATTGAATTCAAAACTTTTCTTCGATACCCGCATGCCTAATGCTACATCATTTATTGGCATATGTTTGTAAGTTTCAAAACATGGTTATTACTTTATGTGCCATTTGGTTCCTGACTTGCCTTCATCTCCTATGTTGAACAATTCAACAATTAAGTAAAATCTATATATTATGATCAATTTGTGTAATTCCTTTTTGTTAGTTATGTTAATTTTATTGATTAAGCATCATATACCTCCTAAAATTATGAAATTCCACTTCAAACTTGAGTTTTTGATATCTATTCTTCAAATTCTTTGTAATAATTATCCTATCATCTTTTCAATTTCATGACAGGGCAAGCAGTAGAGACAAAGTATGTTTTCTCTATAAACTCAACAGTTAAATCACTTCAAAGGCAGTTGGGATGCCTTATTAATAGAATTTTCTGCCTCGACAAATCACGTGGTTGTCCAAATGTCTCAGCAGAATTTATTTCTTGAGGAGACTAGAAATAGGGCTTACCTCTAGAAATTTTGAGCTGCCTATATAAATTGTTGTCCATAAGTTGTTAGAGCATCTCCAGTAGCTCACCAATAGTTCATCCCTAATAATGGGGTATTGATGGTCACCAATATCACATTTTAAGTATATTGGGGAGATGCTCTAGCATATCACCAATAATCTTCCCTAATACATGGGACCCACAGTCAGAATAGAGGCTATGGAAGCAAAAAAGATGACAATTGTTGTGATCCCAACACTATTGTGGGAGATGCAACTCTTCCTTTATTTGAGGGGAGATGGGAGGTTTTTTGGTGACCATAAAAAAGAGATAGCTATTGAGGAGTTGCTAGAGCAATAAAATTATTGCCTCATCTCCCCAATAAGACAATTTTATGGAGATGAGGGATGGTATTGGGGAGCTGCTAGAGATGCTCTAAGCCACATAATTTTTCACGTGAAGCCTCACGATAACGGAGTTTGAACTCATTCAGAGCTTGTGTGTTCCTCCCGTAACCACTCCACCCATTAGACCTTTGTGTCCATTTAGAGTATTTGTCCTCCTCATTTTATCTTCATACGATTTTGTAATGAGTATTTGGGACACTAAATGAACTTAAATGAAAATATTTTCAACTACAAAGTTGTATAACTTTTTGAGATCTACAATGGTTTTGGTCGTTTTTCCATCGGAGGTCATTTAAAATTTTTGAATTCATATGTGAGAAATTCAAACATAATTTCTTTGCATATACTCCCTCCGTCTCTAAATAACTGTCTTTATCACTTCCCGAGAAATAACTTAGATTAATTTTATATAAAAAACTATTAATATTTATGATACATGATTGATATTATTAGATAGATCTTTTGATCTAGTTTTTTGATAAATTTATTTGGAGACACAAATGTTACACATATTTTATATAAATCTAGTCAAAGTTGTGACACGAAAACCCAAAATGACAATTAATAAGGGACAGAGGGAGTAATTTTAATGAAAACATTGTCAACTATAAAGTTGCATAACTCTCTGAGATATATATATTTTTTGGATCATTTCTCCACCCGAAATCATTGAAAAAGATTCAAAATTTATTACTGTGTAGGTCCTATTTTTAGAGATAGCTCTATTTCTAGTTGCCTCTAGAAATCAATATTGTAGGGGCAACTAGAAATAGAGCTACCTCAAAAAAATAGGGGCATTTGTTGAGGCGGCTAGAAATAAAGTTGTTTTTAAATAAAGGAGCTATTTCTAAAAAAAATCTCCCATTTATCGATTCGGTAGTAGTGATATAATATACACATTTGAAATCGTAAATGCTAGTACTATTTTCTATAAACTTTATCAAATTTTAGATAGTTTTACTTATACAAATTCAAAATTTTCTTCGTTTTTGATGGAGTTTGTACAAAAATTAAGTTCAGACTATCAAGCTTATATAAAAAACATAGAAGGGGGTTATAAATAGTGCATGCACATAATCGACTATATTGAATGAAATTTAATCTACATTGTATATCATACAATCTACTTGCCCATCTGATCTAATTACACCGATTTCTTAAAAAAATTTGTATCAATCCCCATGACTAGGCATTATTAATAGGATGCAGATTGAACTATTTAGAAATAGGGGGCTTCCATTGTATTATTATATATACTACCACCAGTAATCGGCATTTTCATTGATAATCTTATAGTAGGGACAATTTTTTCATCGGTGTAAAACATGGACTCTCCACTATTAATTGTGTACTACCCATCCGGTGATTGGACATTTTCATTCATAATCCTAGGATACGGGCAGCTAGCTGTTCCCGTTGTAGCATTGCACATTTCTTGATATTTTTCCCCAATCGAATTAACTTCGATGACCCATGCTCCCCTCTTATTTTTTGAATTCAGTTTTGGTTGTAAATTACCAAGAACGAAGCAGCAAAGTGTAAGCGGCCTCTCGATAAGTAGATAACCCCTCTGGTCACAGGAAGGGGCGGATTCTGTATAGATTCCCCAGTATATCACTAAGAATACCCAACAATTTAGACAAAACATTGTGTATGTATACATTATTAGGTGCATAAATGTGTATAGGTTAGTTGTGCATCGTTTTCTTTATTTTATTGTATTTTTTTATGGGGAAAACTGTTTCCTCCATCCTCCACCCACCACACTCCATCAAAGCCTTATTAAAAAAAAAGCCTTATTAAGGCCCATCGAAATTGCCACTCGCCAACATGCTCACAGTAATCTTCTTCGCCTAGACCCTCAATCACACATGGTTGTATCTGATGCATCGTGCGAGTCAGGGGCGGAGCCAGGATTTGAGCATAGGGGGGGCCGGCACGACAACAACCATATGTGATGAAATACATATTCCCTCCGTCCCTAAATAATTGTCATCGTTTGTGCCCGTGTCACAAGTTTGATTTGATTTAAAGAAAATACGTATAACATTTGTATCTCCAAATAAATTTATTAAAACACTAAATTCAAAGATCTTTTCAATGACACTAATTATATCTAAAAAAGTTAATATATAGTTAGTCAAAGATGTTTTTTGGGAAGCACAAACGATAGATATTTAGGGGCGGAGGAAGTATACAATAAAATCAATGAATATTACAAAGAAATAGTAAATAAAATTTAATTAGCACTATGTCTCTAACTCCACTTGATCGGTCTAATTTTTAGGCAAAAAGTATCATGAAAATAATAGAAAAAAAATAGCTAAACAATATAAAGACTAGTCCTAAATAATATAGATATGTCACTAAAGATCAATATAAAGAAACAATAAACAAGCAAAAGAATAATTGTACATGTTAGCTAGTTAAAGAATAATACCATATAGAGAATGAAAAAGAAATAAAACAATAGAAAGGTTAATCCTACGTAATTATGAATAAAGAATAAATAATTAAAACGCTAATTAACATCGTTACTTTGCTAATTAAATAATTAATAACTAAATAAAGAAGGAGTACTATGGAGGGACCGGCATGTTGGGGGGTGCCAGGCCCCCTCAGCCCCTCCCTCCTCCGCCACTGGTGCCAGTCCTCACACCATACGCTAGCTCCTAATCTTGTTGCCTCTTCCAAATCGAAATCTCCACAGGAACACTACTAGCAGGCCGGTTGCTAGACACACTGACATGCATATAAGCGTGACATCATGCGTGTGCAGACAATGGTAGTAGACGGCTTTGGTCACCGGGTTTTAATTTGTAAGAATAACTCCACTCTAGCTAGAGTTTTTTGTTCGAAAATATGTTGTTGTTGACTGCTGTTTCTCTCATGCCACTAGTAGAAAAATCATTTTTGCTGCCACGTTGTTTTTTTTTAACAGTCGGTTCATAATTTCATGACGTCAGTACAAAAAATAGGATGGGCCCAGCAAGAGAACCGCCTGTGTAAAACCATTTACACAGGCGGCTGACATTATGAACCGTCTGTGTAAATACTTGTAGAGTTAATTTTTTTATTTTTGTAAACGATCTTTGATGGAAAAACTTTGTACATAAAAGTTGTAGATCTCGAAAAGTTATGAAACTTTGTAGTTCACAACTTTTTCATTTGAAATCATCTTGTCATCGAAAATTACGTTTGAATGTGTCAAATTTAAATTTAAATTTTTGTAAACGACCTCGGATGAAAAAACTTGCTACATGAAAGTTGTAGGTTTCGAAAAGTTATGAAACTTTGTAGTTCACAACTTTTTCATTTGAATTCATTTAGTGGCTCAAACAATCAATTTACACTCGGTTTAGTATAGAATATGAAGAAGTACTAACGAATCTAGACACAAATGAGTCATGGGTGGAGTGGTAGAGGAAGTACCACGCGAGGGTGAGGTCTCAGGATCGAATTCTTGGCGGAGCGCGTTCGTGAATTTTACGCAAAAAAATACGTGACTTGCAACTTTGACGGAGACAGATGGGCGGATTAATACTGTGCTTGTCCCAGAATTTAATTTTTTTTTCGATTTTAAAAACGCGATTTTATTCTACGGATTAATACAGGCGGCTGACAAAGTGAACCGCCTTGTTTTCACAGGCTGTTTTCACAGCCTGTACTGTGGGCCAATTAGTACTGACCCCAGTACAGGCGGTGGGCTTGGCCGCCTGTATTAATACGTCTACCAACGCCTCTAAAAATGTTTTTTTGTACTAGTGTGCATGACACTGTTTTTGCTCTCTTTTGTCTGTAGTTGAGTGAGATGAGGCGAGGAGCTCAGGCCGGCAGCTACAGCCGGAGGCCGCTCGACCCGGTCTGGTCGCCGCACGACGCCCTCGGCTGCTGCCTGACGACCGGCACTGGGTCGAACCCGAGCGTGAGCTCCAGCCCGACCTCCTCTTTTGCCTCCTCATCCGCTGCCACCACCTGTCCACCGACTGGCGGCTCGGCCTCGGCCACGGCTTGGATCACGTGGGAGGCCGCCTCAACGTCAGTGTTCTCCTTCTTCAGGTGGTAGTCGTGGCTGCCCACAAACTCCTCAGCGCGGCCGCCGTCGTGCTCGAGCTCCATGACCATCGGCACCGGTTCCAGCTCCTCCTCCCCCTCCTGTTGTTTCTCCAAAGTAGGGCTAGCACTAGCAGGCGATGCGCGCACGTTCTTGGTGGCCTTACCCTTGCCCTTGAAAAGCTTGGCCTGCTTGCCCTTGAAAAGCTTGGCCATGGAAGCGTTGGAAGACGAACCTGCGCACTTGAACACGGTGCGTGCACGGCCGGCGCGAGCGAAGCGGAGGAGGTCGGCGGCGACGGCGGCGTCGGAATTCTTGGCGAAGTGGCGGATGTCGTAGACAGCCGCCGGCCCACCTGGCTTGGAGCCGAGCGGCGCCGCGTCGTCGTCTTCCTCCGACGCGGCGCCGTCGGCGTCGACCGGCACGCCGAGTTTGCCCTCGAACATGGCCTCGACAGCGTCGACGCACTTCTGCCACTGGTTGGACCAGATCAGGCCGACGGCGCCGTACACCGGGTTGACGATGCGGCCGCACGCCTCGTAGATGAGGGAGCGGAAGACGGACGGGCGGGCGGCGTCGTCGGGTGCGGCGGCGATCAGGTTCTGCAGCCCCGCTCGGCCGTAGAACTTGGCGAGGAAGTGGGTGGCGTTGCCCTGCGCCTTGGGGCTCTCGATCCACTGCAGGCACGGGCGGACGAGGCAGTCGTCGCTGCAGCCCTTGCGCAGCGCGCGGCAGCCGTTTCAGCTCACCGCCATCCGCACCTTCGCCGCCGCTCCGGCGGTGGAGGTGGATCCACCGATCGGGAGCATGTTTCTTGCCTAGCCTATACGAACCTGGCCGCGCCCACGTTGTTGGAGAGGGGGAGGGAGCGCGTGCGCGGGCGGTTTTATAAGCGGAGACCGCACGCCGGAGAGTGGCAGTGGGCTGCAGCCTGCGCAGGGCGCCAGTGGTTTTGCAGGGCGGATTCGGCGTCCGAGGAATGGATGGATTGCACTGCAGTAGTAGCGAGGAATTTAATAATAGTATAGTATAACCCAACGGCAAGATACGAGCTGGATGTGCCACGCGGAAGAAGAATCCAAAAGGGGTATGTGGCTGCACGGGCCATCTTTTATATTTAATGTAACAATTGAGAAGTCTAAGTCGGATTTTATAGTATTGATGGTTAAAGATTGAGTTTCTTCATTTTCATTGTACATTATAAAATAGTCCCTGTAGTATAGTGGATTCACCGTTTGTGTTTTCTTTCTAATATAAGTTACATAGAACCTTGTCTCGAAAAATAATACAACTATTCTAGGTGTATTTTTTTGAAATGTCTAATGTTTGACTTAATGTATAAGTAAGAATATTAATAATTATGACACTATATATTTATATATAAATATGCTACATAACAAATCTAATGATATATTTATTTATTTAGCTTGGTATTGTGTTAGAGTTGTATTCTTTTCTAGACAAAGGGAGTAGTTGGTAAATTTGTTTTGGTCCAAGCAAAATGGTGGATGGTTTTGACAAGTCTTTCTATTAGAGTTAGAGAAAAATCGAACTATTTTCATTCATGGATAACCTAAGAAGGTGGCGAAATAGTTTGTGGCGAGGCACATTTTTAGCACATTTTTAGGTTTATAAAACAAACACACAACAAGGATATAAAAAATTGGAATGCTAGGCAGACTTTTGGAGGAAACCTTAGATAAGTCAATGATAGGTTTTAGAGGTGGGTAAGTCAGTGATAGGTTCTAGGGGTGGAAATAAAAATATTGGGATCATACAAGTCCGTACCCCTAAAAATCTTAGTATGGATATCCATATATGCATCCCTGTTATTAATAGGGGTAATAAGTAGATATATTCCAATTGACTTTTCATCATTTCATTATTTGAATTCAAATCCACATCAAAATAAGTGTAGATCTAGATGGATATTTTGCATTTATTTCTATTCATGTAGAACAAAACACTTAAATAAGGCATATGATCATATTTTGTTTTTCTTAAATTGATATATTTTATACAACTTATTACCAAACATTCTAATTTATTTCTTTTATTAATTTAACTTGTATTTTTATTCTTTATTATTAACACAATATTCATTTAAAATATGTTATGGTTACCTAACAATCTTTTTGTGTGCATGCATCATATACTCATATTTGATCCCTAATAAAGTGTTTTGTCATAATTTCATTTTTCCACATAAATAATTTATAAACAAATGGATAAGCTATCACCCAAATCGAGGAAATATATGAATTGAACCCAAATTCAAACTACATGGATGTTAGCACTAACTATCACTGGTAACACCAGGTAGGCATGCCTAGGTAATGGCAAATAGGTTGTCATGGTATGTCATTGTATTTGAGTTATCATGAGCATCATATGCATAATCATCATCTGGGAAGCTCAGAAACACCTGTCCTCTCTATTTATCACTCATCCTTTCATTGTTCATGTTAATTACTTATGTTCATATGGCAATCCTAGTTATTCAAGTTTCTGTTGTATTGTGCTAAAGGTTTGAACCTTACTACAATATGATTAGTGTTATCTAATAAAAATTGTTCTCTAATTTCCCACACACACACACACACACACACATATGGCAATTGCATTGTCTTCTTTGAAAAACTAGGTGCAACAGTTTAGCAACCCAAACATTACTTCTAAGACCTCAAATCTTGAAACCAGATGTAGACAACCTATAACAAATTTGTAGCTCTCAATGTCATCTATAGATTTGTATTTGATAATTTTATTGTTTGAGATTATTTAGATGCCCAAATATTCTTTTTAACATCCCATATTTTATTTTTTATATTTTTTCAAACAAACATAGATGGAGACACACTCTATACCAAATTTGTAGCCTCAACGTGTTCTACAACTTTGTAGTTAACTACCTTTTTATTTGAGATTGTTTAGAGACAAATATTAATTTTAAGTTGTTGAATTTTGAAACTCAAAATTTATAAAAACTTTTTGAAACACATTGGATGCAAACTCATTGTTAACACCAAAATTTGGTAAGGATTCTTTGATAGAATTAGTTTAAGAAAAATCATAAAGACCACAATATCGTTTAAAGGCATGACAAGGTTGGACTTTGCCAGAAAGGAAATTGCAAAGTCCTTATTGTTTTATATTAATCTTGTTTACCTTTTATCTAAAGATTGGCTAGTCGTATTTTTTAAAAACTATGTGCCTACTCAGGGTTTAAATATAAACCCCAATTATTGTATCAAGGTATCTCTCGATAATATACAATCTCTCTTTTGGCTTTCATGTCAACCCTTAGGAGTAGGATGTAACATAGATCTCGATGAGTTCTTTGGCAAGACATGGCTGCATCTATTTGACCTCTGGTTGCCATGGTCTTCGTCAAATCAGGTGCTATAGGCTTTAATCACTGGCGCATCCCTATGGTTTTGTCCAGTCTGCCTAGTTATAGATCCTCTTATGTCTTGTAAGGATGCATCTTAGGACCTCTTAATTGACTTGGTAGAATCATCTCGCCTTGATTAAGATCATTGGCTCAGATCATACAAGTATGTCGTCTTGTTGTCTTCAAACTTGATTATATTTTTGTTGGCATCAAATCTTTTATTTGGCTTGTTGTGTCTTAACATTGGCCTTGAGTAGTATGCCTTTAAGAGATTGTTTTATGATAGCTAGATCTATTAGCTTTCAATTTTAGTTTGTCACCCTGCTACTAACACTGCATCTCATCAACCCGATCAGTGTGATGGTAGATTAGTTTTTGTTAAACTTATAGTTCTGGTTACAGTTTTACTTGCGATTGTTTGCATGCTACAACATAGCCAATAGTCAATGAGCTCCATGTTAGTATCTTGATATATATGCCCATCGGCTCCTTAGCCGATAGCGACGTGTCCTTTTACATATTGACTATTTCACTTGTAGTTATCGGTTTTGTCCTTCATGTCTAAATCTTACAGCCAATAATACTGTAATCATATCAATCTCCTACCAAATGCGATGACTATTTGAGATGATTGTTTATATCCACATTCTTATAACATGCTTTTATGATACTATTGAAGTATAAATAGATCTAACAACTTTTAAGATTTAATCTACTGCCTTTATCATAGTTGTACGCCTCGACCCTCACTGATAAAACAATAGATAAAATATGACTTGTTTATAAGTTTATTTGTATTAAAAAATCGAATTTCCTACATGCTATACTTAATATTTTTGCATTGACTGTTATCATACCGGTCTCCTACCAAAGGCATCGGCTATCTAGTCGATTAGATTTCTGGAAATGTTCAACTTGGATGCCGATAAGTTTCATCTTGGGGTACTAACCATCTTATCCCTTGTCAGTTGGGAGATTAAATTGGCTGACATGCCCATAAACTCAAAACCAACTTGTTCTGCATTGAAGCTAAGCAGATCTCCCAGGCTTGTCGTTTGATGACGAGGGATCTCCATTGGCCAAGTCCCAATGGGCTAGTGGCCGAGATTTTTTGGCGTCAACACACACTTTATACCAGTTTGTATCAATTGATGAGATCTAAAAAAAGTTATAGTTTTTTTATTTGAGATCATTAAGGAGACATTAGTATAAGCTAGTAAAGTAGATGATACCAGTAAAAAAGAAGAAAATGTGCATTAATCAACGCACTTTAATTCCAACAAGTGCCAAATCTTTGGGCAATAGGACAAACAAATAGTACAATCTAGGTCAAGCAACACATATGTTTTTTAGCAAGAAGCAAGTAACCAACAACAATGAACTATGATATAGGAATAGAAATATAGAAATGAAAAAACTTGGGTGCGGTGGCAATATAAATTTGCAATGCCTCCTGCTAATTTCAATACAACTAGGAAAACTAATGATTAACCAAAAGAAAAGAATGGCTACAAAAAGTTTGTCTATGATGTAAGAATTGAACAAAAATGGTGTCATGGTAATCGATGACCTCTTCACTTTATGTGCTTGAAAACTACCAAATAAATTTGAAATAAACAATGGTACTAAGAATTTAGTAACAATCAAAGTGGAAAATGATTAAGAAGCCTAACTATCCAAAAATATTGGCATTGCAAACACATGTGTGGCCTTCTATGACAAACATATGTTGTCACTAACAAGGTTATTCTTGTCATATTATCTAATCTATGACTTCTATATGACAAAAAAATATTGTCACAGAAGGTGCATCTTTAAGCATCTTCCATGACAAAACATTAAAACATCATGTATATTATGATAGACCCATTTTCATAAAACAATTATGACACTAAATCATCATGAAAAATTCATAATTTGTTGTCTATGATGTTGCCACATGGATGGTGGCATTGCAGTTGGTGTGTTAGTGATGTGGCACAAATATTGTGATAAAGTTAATCATAATGAATTAGATTGTGTCACAATTGGCCTAGTGTCACACCTTTTTCTGGATTTTTTCTAGAAAAATAGGTGCACGTACATGTACGTATTCGATGGTACTACGTGTTTTCCATGCAATGGAGGCTAGATAGCCTCTAAATCTGAAAGCCCAAGTTTGGTTTTGGTTAATTGATGAAACCTATGGACTAACCCTTGTGTTAAGTATTTGATCTAGCTAGGATAATCCACCTTGACACATGAAGCTAGAAGGATGACAATGGTGCATTGATCAAGTGCTTCATGAACTAAGGAAAAGAAGAAAGAGAAAAACAAAAATGGACCCAAGGCAAAGGTATATCATAGGGCCATTTTTGGTTTTGTGATCAAGACACTATAGAGAGTGTGATCACATTTAGGATAGATAGCCGTAATATCAAGAAGGGAAAATTCGTTTCGATTGCGGTTATCATGTGCCACTAGGTTTGCATTGCATTAATATAAAATGAACCTAAGTGACACTAAAATTGTGAAACAAATCCAAGATAATTCAATACAAAGGCTAACACAGAGTACAAGTGTATGGATCTCATGGTGTTAGCACTTGAAGACTTGGAGAAGAAGAAGCAACTCAACTGGACACGAGATAGTGCTCCGGACGCAGAGTCCGGACGCTAGGGCTGCTCGGTCCGGACTAACGCAGACGCGTCCGGAAGCAGACCCTAGCTCTCGGCCTCTCTGGACAGGAGGTCCGGACCCTAATGAAGGACCGGACGCAGGTCTCCGGACGCGCGTCCGGAGGCTCTGAACTCTCTGGACCCTCTCTGCTGAGGTCCGGACGCAGAAGACAAGGAGTCCGGATGCTACTGTTGAGTGCGTCCGGAGGCGACGTGACAGCAGCAGAGCAAGGCGGGAACGAACAGATTCAAATGGCAGGCTGACCGGACGCGCAGCCATTAGTCCGGACGGTGCTTTGCGAGCGTCCGGAGGCCGCGTCCGGACACTCTCACAGAGGCTCTGCATCTCGGTGGATCAAGGGTCCGGACGCTCCCAATGATCCGGACCCCAAGTGTAAACAGCTTCCGGAGGCACGCAGGAAAGCAAGGAAGAGGGGGCAAACGACTAGCTCTTGTGTGTGGGCTATTTATATGTTTTGGCCAGCCTCTAGGGGCAACTCTTGCACCTACCATTCATTCTCACTCTTTGTGCTTGCTTGAGAAGGCCCCCAACTCATCTCTCTTTTCTTTGCTTGCTAATTCATGAAAGTTTGAGTGAACCAAGTGCGTGATCATTGCATTGCATCTTAGTGGCACTTGGTCATCGTCATCGCCGCAGGATTTCTTGTTATTCTTGGTGTTTTCCAACACCTAGACGGCTTGACGATTGTGGAGAAGCTTCGGCACGTGTTGGTGATTGTTCGTGGCCGGCTTCATCGACTTGTGAGAGGGCTTGTACCCACCTCGGCGGAGCGCCAAAGGGTAACTCTAGTGGATTGCTCGTGTCATTGAGTTACTCTCATTTGGGTGGATTCTTGTGGCTCCCGGGTAGTGGGCTAGGCTTGTGATTGTCTATTAGCCACCGAATCACCATTTGAGTAGTCGACACAACGGGGACTAGCTTGGTGGCAACCAAGTGAACCTCGGGAGAAAAATCATTGTGTTCATCTTGTCTCCCGGCTACTCTTGGTGATTATATTATGATTGGTCTTCATATTGGTATTCTTTCATCACAAGGCATCGGTATAACAATTATCCTCCTTCTAGCATTTACATTTCTTCATATCTTGCTTAGTTAGCTTGCTAGTTAGTTTCTCTTGTTTGTTGTTCTTGCTAGCTTGAGCTAAGTGCCTTAGGTTTTTGCTATTGTGTGATAGGCACTTAGTTAACTATAATTGCTTAGATAGGTGGCTTTGCATCCCTAAGTAGAGCTAGAGCAAAAGCTTCGCTTAAGTGTTTTTCTAACCTTTGCTCTAGTGCTTTGTAGAATTTTTATTAGGCTATTCACCCCCCCCCTCTAGCCATCTAGGACCTTTCACAATCTCTTTCTTTGTGTGTGTACATACGCGCATGCGTGTGTGTGCGTGTGATGTCAGGGTGGAGTATATGGGTTGTGTGTGTTCAAGTTTTTTCCAATAAAATTGAACAAAACTTAAATAGGTAGTGGTCTACGTACTAAATCGATGAGTCAAAATTCTAAATGTCAATCTTGTGTATTGTGATAAAGTCGAGGAAAAGACATTGCTACTAATCTTAAGCTTAATTTTCATCTAGGCCACATATCAAAAGAAACAAACTACATTTCCATGTTTAGTGAGGTAAAAGTAACACTCATTCCATGCTGAAATTGAAACAACTGCAAAATCGTTGGTCCATCTTATCTATTTACAAACAAAAATAAACTAAAAAAACTAAACCAAGAGTGGAAATATTACAAGATCCAAAGTTAGATTCAATACCATTTGTTTAGTCTTTCGATAGTGCGTCTTGATGATGCCACTTTGCTAGTTTGCTCTCTCGTATGTATACAACATATATATATTGCTTAGCATGTTGTTTACACTTTCAGACATTTTGATGCTATCATGTCACCACAACAATTGGCCTATTGTAATCACCACAACATATAGACATTTTGATGCTTGTCATGTCACCACAACAATTGATGGAGTCTAAACTTTGGTAAAACAAATACCATGTCTCAATTATATTTCATTTGGTATTTGTGATCCACTTGTGGTATTTTAGCTTGTGTCAAGGTTCCTTGTGTGTCACATATCCCCTGGTAGGAACCTGCAACTTCGGTTGGAAGTTGGAATAAAAAAGAAGCAGGATTGGAGCTTAGTGTGATCTTCCCATGTATACTAGACACGCTTGGTACTCATGCCAGAGACATGTGGTATTGCACCCATGTGCTGATTTGATTTATTTATTTGTGTTAATCTTTGTGTTGTGGGGTTGTAGCTCCAAGGTTTATTTAGTATATCTTTATATATATTCAATGGCGGACTTGTGAGGGGTTTTAATACTCTGGTTTGGAGTTTCCATTCACTTCTACTTTTTAGTTGTTAATTTTTTGAAATGCCTATTCATCCCCCTTTAGGCAGCATCCTAGTTCCTTACACAACCATGCTACCACCATGTTAATGTCCACATGGCCCACACTAAACCTTGTCGTCGCTTTGGCTCTTTGCATCACCTTCCCGTTCACGCTTCTCCTTCGTTGCACATGCATGACCTTGTCCACTCTCGTCGGGGAAATGGTATGAGCGAGCTACGTGTTGGCTGGCAGAGCGGGGAGACTAACTGGATATTTTAGCTCCACCATGCATTAAAAGAATATGAGAGTGTGATTCGAGGAGCTCCACATGAGGAGCACTTGTGGCAACGGGCCCCAATCCATGACAAAGATTTAATCCATTAGGGGATCAAAATGGGATAGTTTTCATCCCCCTGGTGGGCTTAACTAGCAAAATTCCATCGTCGTGGGTGAGACGGGGCAGGGAACGTTCCTTGCCTTCCTGTGTCATCGTTACCTATTGGGCCTTAGTGGTGTGTCTGTGCAGCGGGCATATGTAAAAAGAAAATAGAAATGAAATGGCCCAAGCCCTAGGTTGCTTGCAACTTTATAAAATAATATTTCATCATAGATTGCCCGCAACTCATCTCTTGATCCATCTCTACCGCTAGTATTAGACTCCTCACTCGGTCCCTCCATCGTAGAATCGCGCTACTCTTTTATGACCCCTTCTTTAGTTCCTCCATCGCTCGGCAGTCCTCCTCCCCGCATCTCTCCTCTTCCGCATGACCCGGCTTAGGACCTGAGGTCCGCTCTGCTCAACTCGCCTGCTTCCATAAAAGCCTCGAACACCTCTCGCCTCCCGTTGTTGCATGCTAGCACCTTGGCCTTTTGGCCTTCTCTGCCCCCAATTCTTGCTAACGTTGGTTGTTCCTGTTGTTGATGCTTCACCACCGATGCACCTGGGTGTATGAGCGAGGGCGCCATGCTAGATAGAGTCGCGATGGTTATAGTTGGGTGTGGGACACCTATTGGGGCCCCGCAACTTTAATCAAGGATGGGACCGGAGAAAAGTATCTGGAGTAGGGGTTGAGAGAGAGAAAGATTTCAGAGGTCAAGGACGAGGATGTGGTATCACTCCCTGACGAGGATGCCCTTGATGCCATCCCTGCCTCTCTCTTGTGAATTTGTGACGTATAGAGACAGAAAAATAACTGCATGAGTTGATGAATAAGCTATACCAAAAAAGTCAAAGTAGAGGAAGGGAGCGGGAAAGATTTTAGAGACAGGGAACGAGGATGGGGTATCACTTGGCAATGGGGAAGTCCCCGTTACCATCGCTACATCTCTTTTGAATTTGTGATCCATTTGGCAGAGAGAGACGAAAAAAAAACCGACGGAGGTGATCAAGAATCTCTACCAAAAGAGCTTTTAGAATGTGAGATGGGAACCCGGGATTAGCTCTAAGCATCCAAATATTAACTTTGCAAGAATTCACTCGTGTCATGTAGGCCACGTTCGGTTACGGGGAGTTCATTCCTAGCCCATCGGTTTCTTCACAAATTTATATAGCGCAGGAACTAATCCACGTTGGGAGGGAACAACCTGTTCTTGAAGAAATGAACGGAGCCCGTAAGGCCTCGTTCGTTTTGGCCTGGAACGGCCCGAAACCAGCTCTATTCCATCTCGGATCAGAATGAGCGTTCGGTTAAATACGGCGCGGAATGAAAACAGGTAGATTTGAGACCTTTCTTCTCTTATTTGGTCCGGAATGAAAACAAGCCATCATATGTACGGAATGGAAATGGGCCAATTTTGAATGAACCACCAATATTCACTAGATCCAGCCAGGAACAAAAACAGGTCTGTTTTGGATACTACCCCTCATATCTGGCCAACAATCGAGTTTACAGCCATACAGGAGTACAGGACGAAGAAAGAAGCAGAGGTACTACGACGACGCTAACTGTTCAGTCCATCAGCCTTTACAATTACAGCCAAGAAAAAATGAAATGAAAAGATAAAACGAAACC
This sequence comes from Microstegium vimineum, assembly GCA_022036555.1. Classification (NCBI taxonomy): domain Eukaryota; kingdom Viridiplantae; phylum Streptophyta; class Magnoliopsida; order Poales; family Poaceae; genus Microstegium; species Microstegium vimineum. The sequence goes on along the minus strand of CM039127.1, from coordinate 13,908,180 downwards.
TAGGAAATCTGAAGTCCGCTGACACCGCGGGGTCCAAAACCTTTTTTTTTTAAGCAAACACCGCAGGGTCGCAAAACTGTTCTCTTTGTTACAGGTGCTAGTGTGTGGGGCTTGTGAGATGAGTCGCTCTGCTCAGGCGGCTGGCCGCTGCAGCCGCAGGCCGATGAGGCTCGATGCCGCGCTGAAGCCGGTCCGGTCGCAGCACGACGATCTCGGCTGGTGCCTGACGACCGGCTGAAACCCGAGCGTGAGCTCCAGCCCAACCTCCTCTTCCTCCTGATCCGCCACCAGCACCTGGCTGTGGTGGCTCTGGCTGCTGACCGGCGGCTCGGCCTCGGCTTGGCTGACGTGGGAAGCCGCCTCCACATCGGTGTCCTCCTCCGACCCCTGCTGCAGCTGCAGATGGAGGTGGTCGTGGCTGCCGGCGGACTCCTCGCCGTGCTCAAGCTCGACGACCATCGGCACCGGTTCCAGCTCCTCCTCCGCCGCCTCCTGTTGCCGCCTCAGAGGAGTCGGGCTAGGCGACGGCGACGCGCGCTCGTTGTTGCCGGCCTTGCCCTTGAGGGGCAGGGGCTTGGCCTTGGAGGCGTCAGAAGACGAGCCGGCGCGCTTGAACCTCTTACGGCCACCGCGCGCGACGCGGAGGAGGTCATCGGCGGCGGCGGCGGCGGCGGCGGCGTCAGGGTCCCTGGAGACGTGGCGGATGTCGTAGGCAGCCGGCGGCGCGGGTGGCCTTGCGCCGCCGAGAAGCGGCGGGGCGGCGGCAGCGTCGGAGCCAGCGTCGACCTGCACGACGGGGAGGCCCCTGAGCACGGCGTCGACGGCGTCGACGCACTTCTGCCACTGGCGCGACCAGAGCAGGCCGACGGAGCCGTAGACGGGATTGACGATGCGGCCGCACGCCTCGTAGAGTAAGGAGCGGAAGACGGCCGGGCGCGCGGCGTCGTCGGGCGCGGCGGCGAGCAGGTTGAGTAGACCCGCTCGGCCGTAGAACTTGGCGAGGAAGACGGTGGCGTTCGCCTGCGCGTCCGGAGTGTCGATCCACTGTAGGCACGGGCGGATTGTGCACGCGTCGCTGCAGCCCTTGCGCAGCACGCGGCAGCCGTTGCAGCTCATCCGCATCTTCGCTGACTGGATAGCTAGCTCCTCCTCCTTCTCCGGTGGTGGTGGTGGGCGCACAGATCGCGAGCTTGCTGTGGTGCTATTGCTGCTGCTATCCTATGGCGAATGCGAACCAGGCCGCGCCCAAGTTGTTGGAGAGGAAGGGAGTGGGTGGGGCTGTTTTTATAAGCGGAGACCGGAGAGAGCAGTGGGCGGCTACTCTGCTCCTGCCTGATTGGGTTGGGCGCCCGTGGTTTTGGAGAGGTGGGGGAAGGCGGATTCGGCGCCGCGGGGCCGGACTGGTGACCGGGTGCCTCCCCTCCTGCCCGCCCGCCTCCCTTTGCAGCAAGCAAGAAGCCGCGTCCGAGGAAAGGATTCCATCGAAACTGGAGGCGGCAGAAGAATCCAAAAGTGGGAGGCGCCCGCAGGCCGCGGCGCGCGGCTTCCACGTCCCCGTCCCGTCCCGTCCCGTGGGCAGGCAGCCGCGCGCGCCTAGGCTAGCGGAGAGCGCTATCGCCGCATACCGTGGCAACCGGGGACGTGGAAAAGGCTGGAAGAAACGTGGGGGTGGAAAGGCGAAAGGAAACCGGGGCTGGACTGGAGGAGAGGGGCTCCCGGTTTTGTGGAAATCGTACAGCGACGGCCCCTGTTTCGCTGCCTCTGTGGGCGGGAGCCAATACCGTGGGCGGGTTCCGGATTTGGTCCCCTCCCACCGTCTCTCTCCACTGCGCCCGCGTTGACGTTGACGTTGTCCAGCTCCAGCCGGAGGGATGAGTCACGAACACTTTGCTATTGCTATGATTATGGATAACTTGGGATATCCATTCTTTCACTACTCACGCCCTAAATGTCTGTCTCTAGAAAATCGAATTTTCCTCGTAGACATGCTTCTCGAACGATACATATAAAGAGACAGAAGGAGTAGGCATATATGGTAGATTTGGTATAAGTCAAACTTTTCTAATTTTAATTAATTTTATTATAAAAGTATTTTAATAATTATGATACTACATATATATAGGTATTTAATAATACATATTGAATATTGTAGATATTTATTTTTATTTTAGGATTGATAAAGTTTTAATTTTTTATTTTCCTTTTTTCATTCTAAAATGTTCTACAGTAGGTTCTATGTGGGTTTGCTCTTTCCCTTTGAATAAGGTTGGCAATTCTTTTTCATTCAAAAAAAAAAGAATTCCATACCAGACAACAACTTTTGACGTATTTCTAGTTCATCTACAAGAGATTAGCTAAAAATACTAACTAAAATTACTAATTTTGTTACTCCCTAAAATAGATAATATGTATGTGGTTTTGTGGTTAATAATTTGTTTGATGTTGTTTTTGGTTGTTTTATTATGAGAGAAAAACGTTGTACCATGACTTATAAGATGGGCTGGTAAGTTTAAGAGAACAAGACTATTATAATTTCCTTCTCTTAGACCATCGATACATAGAATGGATATATAAACTATTATTAAACGGATTTCAAATTAAATATGAAAATTTTCCTATATCTTTCCATTGCTAAGTTTTATCCCCTAACCATTTTCATATTGTTCATGTTTTTATCATGCGGTCTGTGAGACTACTCAAACTAGTCAGTTTTTTTTTAAAAAAAAACTCAAATTGATCACGGTTTTTTATTCCTTTTGATGGAATACCGATAAATTTTGTTTGTATTTCAATAAGCAGCATTTATGAATAATCATTTATTTCATATTTCCTTCATATCGGATTTAGAAGTTATTTTGGACAACAACATGTTCTCTAAAGCGTAACTTTGACTAATTATTTTTTAAAAAAATATTTATTAAGATATAATATATGTATATTTTTTATGAAATTATTTTTTAGGATAAATCTATTGATATGGTTATCATTTTTCAAACTCAACAACTTAAAAGTGACTTATAATTTATATTTACAATGTTTGACTCAAAGCTTATTCAAAATGTCTTCTAAATTCGACACAAAGGGAGTATGTTGGCAACGGAATGACCATGTCAGTTTCTGTTTTAATCGCTTGTAAAATAGGGTGCTTAGAGAACAAATACACAACAAACAGAGATGATTCTGCGCTAGGGAAACTTTTGGAGTAAGCTCGAATTATGAATATATTATTTTTTTATTAACGATCTTTTGTTTGCAAGTATGATCCCAAGTTGAGTGTCTTATAATTTTGTCCTTCTAAATCATTAGTAAAACCGGTTGGATAAACTGACAGTAAATTCTATCACCCAAATTGAGTAGATGTCCAACTTCGTACTACAGTATATGTTTTGCATCTGAATTTTGATTTAAATTTAAATAGTAAAGTAAATAGTGCTATCCGATCCTTTTCCATTGCTAGGCTCTGTATCCCTATCCATTTGCATATCGTCCGTATCATGTACCTATGAACACAGTGGGGGGAATTAAATTCATGGATACCAAAAAGACAGAAAAAAAAAGCACGAGACGGACCTCCTTAAGGTTTCAGAGTATGACCTAGGTTTCTAAACAGTATAATCTGTGAGTTTTCCCAAGAAAAACGCTAGAACTTGCTGCTAATCTCCTGACAGAATCCACTGACCCAAAAGTGATTAGGGGCGTATTTGGTTAATCTACTCCGCTCCTCCTGCCGAGCCGCATGCGTGTTTAGTTGGCTATATGCCTGTGTCAGCGGATATAATTATATGAATGAATACAGGCTGACGGGATACCTTTGAATCAAGCTTCTCTCCCAAGTCTAGCTCAGTGGATAGATTCAAAGAATCAAGGTTCTCTCCTGCATTTGGCTTAGCGGATGCAAGATGAGGATGGCAGACACACACATCACTCTCACAAACTTATGCAGATAACCAAACAAACAATCCCTTTTTTAAAATTCGATCCTATCAGAGTTGTTTGGCACGGTTGCAACTCGGCAGAAGAAAATACAAAGTCTTTTTTTTTTTTGGTTTGCGTATAAACAATATGCTAATTATGAACTATAATATGTATATATATATAATTTTGTTTTAAATCCTAACTTTGCCAAACCCATCCCGTTTCAAAAAAAAAAACGTGCAAGGAAATCTCTAGCCCATTTCCGACCGTTTTGGTCCCAAACCGTCCACCACACAAACACCCAGACGTCCCCACTCCTCGTAAACACACGATAAAATCCCGTTCGATCACAACAATTTAGCAGACATGAAACTACAAAACTAATCTTGCGTCCCCAAAAGGTGCTGTTACAAAAATGGAAACATTAAACATGCTGAAATTCTCAGTTTACTCGCAACTCGCAAGCATCTTTACTGGAACAAGTTGCATGGTTTAAGAAACAACATCTGCCGGAGGAGAAGCAACTGCGCGGTCAATGTTCACTGCAACTGGGCCTCCAGGTCGACTGCAGTAGTCGAACCACTGGTGTAGACTGGGTGTAAAACATGACCAGCCACAGGGTCAACATGAACCCATTTCCTGCCAGTCAGCTTGTTGCGCTCGAACCGCACATTGCCTTCCTTAAGGCAGAAGAGAGTGTGATCCTTGCCCATGCCGACGTAGTTCCCAGGGTGGAAGCGAGTGCCCCTTTGGCGGACAATGATGTTTCCCGGTTCCACTTTCTGGAGAAGTAACACAGTTGTAGGCATTCAGTTAACAGACTAACACCTCATCTCAACTCCATTGTTCTATGTCTGACACATGAAAATGAGCATCAGCATGCTACCTAAACTCCAAATGGTAGCAAATTTTTATGGAGTTGAGTTATATCGAATCTCATAAATGCCATGGAGTAAAGGAACCAGATGTAATATGTATTTGAAGGGTGTACCTCTCCACCAAACTTCTTTACACCCAAATACTTGGGATTGGAGTCACGACCATTTTTAGTTGATCCAGCAGTCTTCTTGGTAGCCCAGCGTCTAAACACCAAGCTCATTCCTCCAGAAGATTCTGTAACCAAGCTTATCTCAGACTTGTTCAGAATAGAAGAAAAGTGCAAGGTTACACCAACTGCACATGTTATCACCTGTTGCACTCGCATACACCAAAGCATTTGAGATCAGCTCTTTGACATTCACTCTCCTGAACACTGATGATAAAGCCATTTTTTTCTTGCCGCAGGTCACCTGCAGGCTGCACCCATGAAGAATTGTGTGACCGATCTATGTCTATACAGTACACACTAACACAATCAGATAAAAAATCTACATACAGCTAGTTATTATCAGAATTCCAGCTTCATCCACTATAAATTTTCAAAAAAAAATTTAGTTTTGCCTTTTACCAATCCCAAATGAAAAAACTAGGGAACCCACTAAACTATGATAGGCAACTTAGTACTTCTCCAGTTCTCCTTTATCATGTTCTTAGACTGATCCTTACTAGTTCTCCTTCTGTTAGAAAAAAACTGGATACACCAAGCAAGTATTCAAAACAAAGAGGATACTGACAAACTGCAAAGATGCATGTTTATAATCAGTTTGACCAAGAAAGCAACAATGAATTACTCAATCATAAGCACCTGAATAGATATATTATTAATAATGTCTAAAAATGGAAACAGCTAATATAGGTTCCATTCAATAATGGACACAGGTGAGTAATACAAAAGAAAAGGTCCAAATTACTTCATCCAAGTAAGGTGTAAGGCGCCATGTTCAGAAAAAAACCTAAACTAATTGTTTGTTCGATTTACTCACCCAACTATTTCAGTAGGTCCAGTCTATGCCTTAATAAGATTTTCATTTGTTCTGTCACATACAACTGAGTTTTAAAGTTGAAACTGTGAGGTGACAACAGACATCATAGCCCCTGTTAAAAATACATAATATTTTTTCTTATTATTTTATTCTATTTTAATAGGTTAGGACATCTAATAAATAATTAATCTTTAGAGATACAAAATTGCAAGAAAAATAATATAGAAGAATTCAAGATGTATTTTTTTCAAACAGGTTATGAGGTCAACTATGACAGTATGACTCCACAAAATTTTAACTTAGGGGGTGTTTGGATCCCCTTGGCAAATTGGCAAATTGGCAAAAGAGCAAAAGAATTGCTACTTTTTGGCAAATGTATCCAAACATGCAAGGCAAAAAAATGGCAAAAGAGCAAAAAATTGTCATTTGTCATTTGCCACTTTGGAGTGGCAAATGACAAATTTGCTCTTTTGCCAATTTGCCAATTTGCCAAGGGGATCCAAACACCCCCTTAAAACACAAATACAACGTTGTAACATATATCGAAGAATGACACAAACACAGAAAGTACTAACATTTCAAGGTACTCTCTTGCCAGGCAAAACCACAATCATGACAGGATTTGAATTTTAGTGAATAACAGTACAGTATAGAGCTAGATGCAAAATCAGGAATTGATCATGTAGCAATGCATTTCCATTTCGTACTAAGAGTTCTCAGCTAGTAGTAACTCAGCAAAGAACTATTTGCTTATACTTTCATCAGAAAACATCCACAAGTTTTCTTGTAAAGTGTAAACAATGAATACTTTCACATTCTAGATATTCCTGAATAATATGAAATCTAACTTTGGTGCAAAAGGTATATTAAATACATAAAACAAAAGGACTAATGTTGCATAATGACATTTGACATCACTGGTCAAGTTCCTCGATCGAACCCTAAGACCAGTGCGCACCCAAAGGCCAAGACATACCCACTCCCAGGCCATGGGGAGAGGCCTTCGGCTGAACCAAACCGAGATCCCACGAAGACTGTGCACTTCAAATGCAACAACTACCCCGCAACATGGTGAGCGAATCCGCGACGAACCTGGCGGATTAGGGCGTCCATAAGTAGAGTTCGGTTCCCATTCGCGTTCGCGGGATCACGTCACCGGAAACACCCACAGAAGCGAGATCGAACGAGGCGCACGAGCAAACAAAGGATACTAGGCTAGGGTTTACTTACCCGACGGTGCGTGGAGGTAGACTGGTGGAAGGGCAAGAGGCGCCGCGAGGCGCGCACTCCCGGCGGTAGGGTTAGCGTGCCGCCGGGCGGAAGGGCGGAGCGCTCTCGGCGGGACTCAGGCTTGCTACGGAGCGAGGTTCCGGGAGTCGCCGGTTCGTCGGGTGTGCGGCCTCTCCGCCAGCGGGAAAGCGGGAGACGGGAGGGGAATGGATTTTTTTTTTTTATTTTATTGAAGGATCGATGATTCGATGGCGACCTTCAGTCACAGTAAAATTTGGAAAATGGTGCTCAAGATAGTTTCCTGGCACTGGTACACATCGTTTCAAATTCAGATTTTAAGGATTCCTTGTTTCCTCATATATATTGATCTTAATCTATGTAGGTTGAAATGGTTTACATCTGTGTTGAAATTATTTAATAATTAAATTTCACACTAACTCACTTTAACTCACGTAGATTGAGATCTAAACGTTTTTATTCTATATACGACTGAAACTATTAGGCTCGTGTGCAAGAATCTTCAAAAGACATGATAAAATATTTTCTATTTTTATTAAATATGCTACCAGAACAAGCTTATGTGTAACCTATTTGTGTCCATCTAGCAAGTTTACTTGTTTCTTGTTAAAGAAAGGGAGGATCAATCACTTTTTCGTGCGACGCTGAAAGGTTATAAGTTGTTTCACACATCTAGCCAAAAAATAAGTTGATGCAAATATAGGTCTTAAACTTCTTATTTGTATCTTGAATAGGCATTGTCGCTCTCTTGCCACTACCGAAGAAAGGGATAACCTTCTCATCTTGTGCTGATTCTTATGTCGTACTACCAAATGTAAGTGCTGCGGTCATTTGCAACATTGGAGCCACAAGGGGACCAATAATGGTCAGCACCAATATTAACGATGCCTTCCAAATAAATCGTCAATCCATCTTCATTTTGAAAGGGATGTTTCATAAATTAACTTTCTGCAGCCTAAAATATCCTAAACATGTGCAAGAGAGCAACACATTTTAGTACAAATAATAAAATCAACATATTAAGAAAAGGTAATGTTCCTAAATACATATAACATTTACCACTCAAGCTTTCTTCTACCATTCATTATCCATATCAATAGTGTCATTATTACGGCTCCAACCAATGCCCGTCCTATCTTTATTACGGTTCCAACCAGTACCCGTCCTATCTTTGAATCTTTTTCCAGCTATAATATAACTGACTGAATTTAAGAATGTATTTGGCTTATTTTTTTTCTCAGCTTGTTCGACCATCAAACCACATAGGACCCGAGTGTTCTGTATGTTCCAATAAATTTCTAGCATCTATACCAACTCAACACAAGCATTCAGAACATGTACAATTTGCTAACATGAGCTACAGAGCGACTATTTCATAACCAAATTTCACTGGTACATAGATCACAACGTAGAAATGGAGATGGAATACCTTTCACGATGAGCAAATATGGTCGTGTCTTCACGATAAGGTTGGGGGAGGCAGCCGCTGGGGTATGGCGTTGGAGCTAGTCATCGGGTGACAAATGTTGATGCAGGGGTCACCGCCCCGCGATGAGGAGGAAGCTGACATTCGCGTTAGGGTTGAGGCAGTGGAGTCATGGGGTCCGGCCACGAGGACGGCAAGGGAAAAGGTGGCATGGGAGGAGGGGCGCGATTAAAGGGGTGGTTGGATGGGGCGGGTGAGCAGCGGCACGAGTCGAGAGCGGGCGTATGGACTGTGTCGAGTGGGGGCGGATAGAAATAAAAACAATGGTCCGCTAGGTTAGAGTGTGTAATCAATGACAAATGTGGATAATTTTCTTAAACTCCATGTCTAGGTATATTTTAGAGGGTTGTAGAGCTGAAAAAGAGGTACTCCAAAATAATGAACTAGAGCTCCAAGAACTCTATAGAGTTCGGCGGCTCCAACTTTTTTTAAGCTAGGGTGTTTGGCTAGCCACGGATACTCTACGCCATAGTTCGGTTTTAGAACCATGCCAAACACGTTCTAAATATTAAAAGTCAAAAGATAAAATATAGAGATGTACACCATATATAGAACACATGTTAAATCAGGGGCGGAGCCAAGGCCCAGCCACCTTGGGCCGGTGCCCGGGCTCCTCCTGCAGCCCGGCTCATTATTAGCCCCAAATTCACAAGCTCATTGCTATGTACAAACCCATTTTCATAAGAAAAATTGTTTAAGACTTAGTGATTATTTTAGTTTCAATTTTAAAAGTATATTGGTTGTCTAATTTTACTTGTGTATTATATAATTATATGTTCTATTTTGCATAGCTATGTTAGGGCACTAACAAAACTACAAACCATAGATAATTTTTGTTTATTAATTTACATAGCCAGTACATATAGAAACTATGTTCTTAATAGATAGTTTCTATAGAATAACCTATCATATGTCTTCGTATCTCTCGCTCCTATGCATGACTTCTTGTTAAGAAATTATTTTATTCTCTTTCTCTTCTTTAATTGCAATACCAAATCATTTTTTACTTGGTTGACATCCTAATTAATGAACGTAGAAACTATATAGTTTTTAGACTAAGAGTGTTCTTACTATTAACATGGGGTTATGTCTCGCTCAGGCTCCATAAAAATTCCGGTTCCGCCACTGTGCTAAATTACCTCGAAATTTAATATGTGTTCTATATATGGGTGATATAAGTTAAGCCAAGGTTTTAACTAAATAGATATTGAAAACCCATGGATGTACGCCTTTCAGGATTTTATTAAGACAAAATCAGCCAAATTCCACTCTATTTTTTCCAACTTTTTTATTCATCATTGGTTGACAAACAAAAAATGCAACAAGTAGCAGCAACAGCTTCGTAGCGGTAGTGGCAGTCCAAAAGCAAAGCATCGTTATCAACGCGCGTTTCAGTCACGCAGTGGTGCGTGTGCGTGTCACGGTAGCCAGCTGAAGGAGCATAGGAACAGGTAAAGTTAAATTTACCCCTAAAGACACATACTCTCAACGTATTGACTGTTAGTCCACACCCTGAGGACATGTGCCCTGAAGGCAAAGAAAACCGCATCAAGCCGTGGCGTCGTTCTTCGTCTCCTCCTCGACGGCGGCGTTCTTCATCTCCTTCTTGATGGCGGCAGCCAGCTGGTCGTAGGCCTCCTCCCACGCCGCCTTCATCTCCGGCGTCCACATGCCCGGGACCGCGTCCCTGATGGTGTCCAGCAACGCCGTCTTCACGACCTGCACGTTTTAAGACAACAAAACAAGATAGATCGGTCGGTCGGTCTCTGTCAATTACCACCGCTCATCAGTCACTCGCTGCAACCGATCGAACCGACGACACTTGCGATCGATGGAATCTGTGCGTGCGATCGATCGAGCTTGCAGAGGTCAACCTGTTCGGTTGATTGCTTCTACGGGTGATAAGTCGGCTGATGGCTGATAAGCCAAGCGAACAAAGCGCACACATACTGTGTTAGAACACGTGTTAAATTACCTCGAAATGCGCGTCGGCGACGCCCGCCTTGACGTGCGTCACGCCCAGCCGCTTCAGGGTGGCCTCCCTCACCTTCACGTCGCCGGTGCTCCTCAGCTGCGTCGCGGACTCGCAAGCCTGGAGGAAAGCCAAAGCAAAGCAGCAGCAGGAGGAGATGAAGATAGAAACATGCGAACAGACCGGCAGTGACGAAGAAGACGGGGGACGATCGAGATCGAGATGGGCAGCTGACCATGACGAAGACGGTCACGGCGTGGGCCTTGAGCTTGGGGTGGTTCTCTAGGGGCGCGTCGCTGGCGTCGTCGCGCAGGAAGGAGAACATCTGCTTGGCACCCGGCGCGATCTCAAAGATCCTTTTTTTTTAACATGACATGAAACAAAATGATGCATGGTTTCAGAGTAAAAACTACATGTCATTATTACTCATTAGCCAAGGAAAGGAAAGAGATTGCATGCGAATGAATGTACTGTCATCGCTGGTCGTCACACCTGAGGAAGAACTTAAGAGCGATTGACTCGGAGTCGCTCTTCATGGCTCTCCATGAACGGAGGACAAGCTCTTCCTGTGCCTCACTGAACACCATTGTTATCTACTGCTCAGCAAGCTAGTATGTTTTGTGTTCTCGGTGCGATGCTACTCTGCTGCGAGATCTGCCGTTGTTTATATTTATATATACATTACAGGCACCGGGGTCAGTGGCCCTCTGGTTGGGGGAGAAACTACTACTAGCTACAGATACAGATACAGGGACCGCTGCCTGAATGAACATTTGATTTTTCTGGAGAGGTGCGTGGCTCTTGAGCGTGCGAGCGGGCAGGCATCTTCTGGTCCTAAGATATCGTGCTGATTCCCAGGAGACTTTGGGGTGATACCGTCCGTCCATGACTCCATGTGCTGGCCACGCCCGTGGAAGATTACACCGTCCCCATTTCCTTTTTGCTTTAAATATAATATATATGAACATCATTTCAACTTGCTTTTTTACTAAGAATAAAACTACTAGAATGTCATTTTTTGACGACGGAGGAGGTAGTAGACTGGCCACGGCGTGATGAAAACTCGACGCTGAAGAGAAAATTGAGTTCAAGCCTCGGGTCAAGTGCAATGTTCCAACTCCAGGAAAACCAATCGTTTTATGACATTTTTTCTAAAACTACTACGTCTTAATATGATTGAATTTTTTTTGACAAGAATATGATTGAAAATTAAAAATGGATAAAATATTTACTTAATGAAAAGTTTTATTATATACTTTATAGATATTTAATTCATAAATAATAAATAGTTAGTATCCGTATCCAGAGTTCATCCGTTTGAAACTTACTTCTTCTCTTTCTTTTTAAAAACCTTGCTACATCATAAAAAACTCTTATGTGGCAGTTTACTAAATACAAATTAAATTCTGATAAAACTTATATCAAAACTGACCTAACAAGTAGACTGAAGTAACAAGTAGGAGAAATTTTTTTTCTAGATGTAATAGTTGCATTGATGTGGAGATCCTCCCATATACAAGGATCCCCACATCATCAAATTTATTTATTTTTCCTTGGCTAGTAGTCCTCTCCCGTTTTTTCTCCCCAGTTTGCAGCGCAGGATGCGGCAACGCCTCCTTGTGCCCCCTTCTCCAGTGGCCTAGGCACCTCGCGCCTCCTTCTCAGCCTAGGTGCAGCGACATAGACCCATGTGGCATGTATGCTCAATCCTTCCCTCCCCTCTTCCTTGATCCGCATTAGGGTGACGATGCAGCAACAACCACTCCCCTCCTTGTCCTCGTCCTCGATCCACGCAGGGACAACAACTAATTTGGCACATCTCGACCTCAATGGGCCCATCAAGCCATCGAGTCAGCCTGGCCCGACTAACACATTGTAGGGCCATGCCTAGCCGAAGGCATAGCCTATGAGCAGACACGACACAACACGATGTTCTAATAGTGCCATGCCCTATTTGGCCATCAATGAATGGAAATTGCGCTGGTATACATTGTGACTAGTCTAACAAGTACTCTCTGTGGCCTAAAACAAAAACGAAACTCTCGTTTGGAGTAAAATTTTTTTTTTGACTAAAGCTATACAAACAATTATTAATGTTTATGGTGCGTGATAAATATCATTAGATCATAATACATACTATTTTCATAATAAACCTATTCAAGATTCCAATATAGATAATATTGTTGATAAACTTAGTCAATTTTAAGATTGTTTAACTTCTTTAGAATTGAGACTTTCATTTTTTTTTAGAAAGAAGGGAGTAACAATATTATTCTGAATGTGGAAGAAGTAACAATATTCTGAACTGGCAGAAACCTACTTATTAGGTTGGAATTATATATATTATCCCTAGCCTTCGGGCGACTTGGAGCGATGAAAAAATCCCGACAAATCCCGGATCCGTGAAGAAAATACAGGGAAAATGATCAATCATGATTCAAGTACCAAGCAACAATAATAAACTGTTCCTCCAGGCATTCATCATGGATTCATGGACACGAGGAGCTTGTTAAAATCCTCCACGAGAAGCACCCAGACAGCTCAAACATGCTAATATGTTCTTTATTTTTCTATAAAAAAAACAGTAGGCTAATACTATTTCTTAGCTCCAATGATAAGCAAGCTTGCATTATTATGTCACGGCAACAACAGTGAGAGTGAGAGCCTGAGAGGCTGAGAGGTGCTCGACAACGTAATTGCTGCAAAGACGCGACTAAACAGTGGCAGTAGGTGAGGAAGAAAGAACTTGAAAGACGCGGGCACTGAACGGTAGAAGTACCTGAGGTCTGAGGAAGAACTTGAGTGCAAACGATGCCGACTGGCCCTTCATGGCGTTCCACGCGTTCAGCACGAGCGCCTCTTGCTCCTCGCCAAAGGCGGCGGCGGCGGCAGTCACCTCCGACTCCGATGATGACCCGCTTGGGTTTGCATCCTTCGCCGTCCCCGCAGCTTCCATGCTCGTGCCCTGTCTGGTCTGAGCAGCGAGGCCTGCAGGTGCGTGTGGCTGCCTCGCGTCCTGTGATCGGTACGGATCGGAATTCGGAAGCAGCCAACGAGCAGCAGTTGAGAAATTGGAGATTGGCATGGCACGAGCTGACAAGCGGATGAGAACGAGAACGAGCCCATGGATAGCGCACTGCCACAGGCCACAGCGCGGACGAAACAGAGTGCAGGTGGATGGGCCTTAACATAAACAGCCCGAGCACGTGGTCTGGTAGCCCATGCAGCCCAATTAATCAGCCAGAGGCCCACGGGCTGTCTAGCTTCACTTCCGGTCGACTGGTGTGGCCGCGGCCGCTTCTCCGGCTCTCCGGCTCTCTCCGCTCTAGGGTTTTCTGGTCCAGGTAGGCGAGCGGGGGAGGTGCTGCGCTTGCGCGCGAGTGGGGGGTCGTCCGTCGCAACGAGGACGAGCGGCGTAGGTGCGTGCGATGGCGCTCACGAACTTCATCCTCACGGTGGTCGGGGTGGGCGCAGCGGTGATGCTGCTGCGGAAAGACGTCAAGCAGTCGGCCACCATGTTCCGCCGCAACGTGCGCCACATCCGCAACTGGCTCGAGGAGGAGTCCGCCGCCGCCGCCAAGTACGCTCCTTTGTCTCCATGTCTTCTGCGTTCTCGCGTCTACAGTACATATCTAGCAGTCCCCCTCTTCCCGTTCGTCGATCATTGCAGCGGCTCATTTGGTGATTGGACCCGCCTGGATTCGATCTCAGATAGGCTAGCTGCTACTTAGTTATTCTGTGGTAAAAAAAATGGTCATGGTGTACTGGTTTTAATTTAATCTGGTTAGGTGAACTGCAGTTGAGCCAAGGGGGACTGAGATTTAGGTGGTGCTTGGAATTTCAAAGGCCAAGTGATCCAAGAGTAGGATGGGACAGAAACCTGGATTTCTTTGATTTGTCTGAGTAGTGATATTACTCCGTACAAAGTTAAGAGACTCGTTTGCAATACTTGGTGTGATGGGCAGATGAAAATAAGAGTTGAAGGATAATCTTCTGCGCATAACAGATTGAAGGAATGGGAAGTTTGGGGGGGGGGGGGGGGGGGGGGATAAGTAATACATGCATATATGAACAAAATGTGAGATGCATTAAAAAAATTCTACGCTGTCAAAATTCACAACAGCTGACAAAAAATAAAAAAGAGAGGAATAAAATACCTTGTCATCAGTTGAAGAGTAGCGGGAAATTTGTAATAACTGAATTTAAATGACAAACCGAAAACATGAAATGAAGCAACAGGTCTAGGTGTTGTGCTTGCCACTGGTGGGGTGTGCCAGCTGGGTATAGTGCTCATTGTAAGACAGGTGCACATATATGTAGGCAAGTATTCCTAGGACTGGTTTATAGAAATGGCACCCATCAAGGATATCCGTGCCTATCTCTAATCAATTTTTTTTCCACACGAAGGCCACCCTCCATTTCCATTAACGATGAACGGAAATACAGCAGTTTGAACCAAGAGACAAGATAAAGACAGACTCAGAAGTTTTTAAGAAAGCTAACGGACCTACTCTCTGTCTCAGAGAACATATCCTAGCTCACAAAGAGTCTACTTGATGCATCACAGCCACCCACCAACACCAGAAGTTTATCACCATATTACAATACGGTCCAGCGAGAGAATGATGAGACAACCAGAAAGAAACAGAACAGGAGACAACCAGACAGACGCTAAACACAAAGAAGACCAACAGACATCAAGCTAACGTTGGGCCTCCAGCCCCTATCCTTACTGATCTTGCGCCTTATCATCCTGATTGAGCTTCAGACGCTTCTGGTCCCCTTCCAGATCCTTGTTGGCAAGCAGCCTTGTGGCCTCCCGCAACATGGTATTTCTAATCATATTGCCAATATATATACAGGAGGGGCCAGGCCTATAGCCGTCAGCCCAAAGGGCCCAACTGATACAGCAGATCATACATCTAACACTCAGCAACATGAGGGTGGCCAGATCTGGATGTCTTGTGTTCTCTCCATTCGTTATCTGGTGGACGAATCTCATTTAAGAGATGATATTGCTAGAGAGAGGTGTGCTGTTTGCTGGGTTCATAACTGACATTCATAAAATCATCCAAGATGAGGCGGGGTGCAGAACACTCCACAATTAGATGAGACAATTCCTTGAATGCCTTGAAAACTTGTAGCAATCCATTATGTGCTGTTGGAATATAGTGTTTCCTTCAGTCCCTTCTACGCCATCTAAGCAGTTTACATTAGTTAATTTATATTATTAAAGCCAGTTAGCATGCCATTCAAGCTATGCGGATGCTGGATGACGGCCCAGGAACATGTGCTGGGGCGACACTAGGGAAGGACTGATGTGATTAGCCGAAGACAACCAGTCCAGATTGCAATCAGCCCGTGTGTCGTGCTCATGGCACAGGGCCGCTTACCAACCCCAATGAGGACACGAGCATCCCACTTTGGCCATTTTACCATAAATCGATGGCCTTATTTGGTCTGGAATTGGAATTTTTACTGGGATGGACAATTGTTATATGGATTCAAAAGAAGCAATCTACTACCACAATTTCGAATGATTTAATGATTATGTGCTTGTACATCAAAGTTTATAGTAGTCACATTGGTTCTTCAGCGTTACCAGTTTGTGTTCTGTTCATGCACCTTTTGTTGTGGCCACTATAATGTTTTGTGTGTCTTCTCTCCTGCTTTCAAGCTCTGTTGAAACCACTATAAGCATTTGAGCATGACATTTGGTCCATAGTTCCATATGGTCTCATGTATTTTCATGCTTCAAAATAGATCTACTGAACAATCTTCAGTGAAGGAGTTGGAGTCCCAAGCTGCCAAGAAAGATGCTGTGCCCAAGGAGGACAAGCATTAGATGATCTTACACACTGTCAACGCATAATGCATTGGCAGTGTGAGGTCCAGGATTTTGAATTAATCCTGGTAAAAAAAATGTTTTGTAGGGCCTTTAAGCCTGACGGAAATTTTACTGAATAATGGAAGATATCTTAGGTTCGAGGTTCTGAAATAGTATTGCAAAATGGGATCTTTGATCTCAATGAGATTTGTAACCAATGATGGTGGATGTCTGGAAATCCTGTATACAACACTATGTTTGTCGACACTTCCTGCACTTCAGGTGAGATGCATGAAGAAAAGATGTCTTGCAAATCATGAGGTGTCTTTTTTCTTTGACCAAGGTTTAGCTATTTTTTTAGTTTCTAAAGTGCAATTTGTATTACCTACTAAGATACCTTTTGTAGGGACACATGCATCATTTTGCTATAACACTAATCTCTCCAAAGAATTATAGAGTTGTTATGAAATATTAAGGTGGATGTCCATAATCCCTATACCATTAAAGTTACAACCTTCATGATTCAATGGTGTAACTCTCCTTGTATTTATTCTTATAACTCCATCCCTCATATGAAGCTATATATATATGAGGGCTTATGTATTGTAAAGGATATACGAGAAAAGAGAACAACTCATTTTCATCCTCTCTACTTTCATTTTACATATTCTTACATACATATCCATGATAATGAAACTACTTATTATATAACAAGAGTGACATTTATTTTGGGATGTATTAAGTACAACAGAGAATACTGTTTTTTACCTCTTTCCATTTTTTTCATATTTAGATTTACACCTGTTTGTAATTTATCCTATAAGGAAAGCCAAAGAAAAACCTTAGGTTTTAAAAGGAAGTTTACTTTTCCAGAATTACTCAACCCTTTAGGACAATATTTGGTGCAAACAACCCATTCGCTGCAAATATGAAAAATCCCATCGAAACTCATATCCAGTAATTTTTATGAAATGATGCACATCCGTACATCAATAGATGTAAATTGTTGGAAAAGTTGAAATTCAAGCTCAATCTAGAAATAAAAATCATATAAAACATCATGTGATTAGAAAAAAAAACTTTTAATTGTGTATTCTACTCCCTCTATTTCAACTTATAAGACATTTTGTCATTTTTAAATACATAGCTTTTGCTACGTACTTAGATACGCACTGTGCCTAGATACATATGAAAAGTAATGTAAGTCAAACATTTTCTAATTTGAACGGAGTAGTACATAATGCATTTAAACTTGTCATTTTCATTTGATTTTTTAGAAAATAATTTTGCATCTTAACTTTTGTGACAATTTACATTTATAAATATACTATGGATTTGCATTGTTTCAATTTTTTTTTGAAAATTTCTAGGTATGTATTTGAAAAGGATTTTTCCAATTACAATGAATGATACATTGAATCGGTGATTTGCGATGAATACTTTGTTGTGAACTTGAGGGTCCTATACATTGATTTGGTTGTGTAAACCCTAGACTTCTCTCCACTAACCAGGACATTCTGTTTTCTTCCTCAATCCTCATTAAGATGAAACTGGCCTAGAACATACATCAATCTCAGTCTCCCCATCTATTGAAAGAAATGTTTCAATTTACATCTTCCCAATAGCCACTTGCCAAACACATTTTTATCATTGCAATAATCATATAATTAACTTGAGAAAATAATTTTTTCGAGGAACATTTTGTGCCCGAAAATGTCCTCCAAAATAGAGTACTTCTCCCGTTGTTAACTTTAAATATAGCAGCCCGTTTTAGATTATGTTTGAATTTTCTATAATCTTTTCAAAATTGTGATATTTCTTCCGGGACTTGTTATGCAAATACTTCGGTTCTGATTGGATGAAGCTTTGTATTACGTACCCCGATCTTTAGGTGAGCATAAACTATCCCATTTTACATATTGTTGCTATAATGAGGTGTCTATGTTTGACTGACCTGATTGAAACTAACAATTTGCATGTCATCCAATTTCAAATTGAATGAGGTGTCTACATTCAAATGTGGGAGTATTTGTATTCACCTTCAAACTTTAATAATGTATATAATCATGTGGCATGGACATTGTTTTGTGTTTGATCCATTTACAAGACTGGCTCTTATTAATTGTTTCTTCTCGAAGTCAATGCAAGCCATCGCAATTTATTCGTGCTTGTGTTTTGCACACTAGATCTAGATCTAGACTGGATTAGTCATTGTTACTATAATTAACATGGTCACTTGTAATCAGAGTGCATAACGCATTCCACTGACTGTGGGCCCTCCAGCTTGTGTTCCCGTCTTGGACCCACCAGCCAGTGTCTCATCTCGATTCCCGCGAACCACGATGCTTCTCCTCGGCTGCAAAGCATATTCCCTTTCCCCCGCCGCCCGCCCGCTCCCCACTCCGCCAGTCGCCGCCTCTGACGCCGCTGCCCCGTCTCGTGCTCCAACCTCACCGCCGGTCAGTCGCAGCCCGCATGGACCCCACCGACCAGTCTCCGGAGGAGGCGTACTCCGTGTGGGCCCTCCCGCCGGAGCCCGTCCGCGACCGTTTCCGCCGCATCATGGAGGGCCTCCGCGCCGCGTACGGCGGCCCCGCCTTCGAGCCGCACGCTACCGTGGTCGGTGACTTCCGTGCCCGCCGCTCGGAAGCCATCGAGGTGCTCCGCGCTGCCGCCGCCGGCGTCCAACCCTACACTGCCCGTGTCACGGGGGTTGCCCGTGGCAGCTTCTTCTACCAGTGCGTCTACCTCCTCCTCGAGCCCACCCCTGAGGTTAAGCATCTCTTCTCCTTGGACCGGTCCCCGTAGTTAAGTTTGTTTTGCTCCGGTTTTCAAACTTTCAGTTGGGTTTGAAATCCAGAGGAAATGCTGACACAGTATTGCAGTGTGCATTGGAATCATTTGGCTTTCTTATATCAAATTATCTGAACTTTGTTAGGTGGTGGGAGCGAGCGATCACTGCTGTGCCCATTTCGGTTACAAGAGAAAAACTCGTGAGTGTACTAGCTGAATTTTATTCCTGAATGAAAAATCACATGTTTGTGACCACTGACACTTGTCTGTGGCATTTACAGCATACATGCCGCACATCAGCCTCTTATACAAAGACCTTACAGATGAGGAGAAGGATGAGGCAAGGAAGAAGGCAGAGGAGCTGGACAAGGATATCTGTGGATTAGAGTTTGAGATCTCTGAGCTTGCGCTTTATAGAACGGATACCGCAGATAAAAGCTTGGAGTCATGGGAATTGGTGGAGGTGTGCCATCTTGAGAAGAAGTGATTAGTTTCCTCTCCATGGTGATTCTGCTGTAAGTTACCTCTGGGTACTTGTAATGCTTTGTAGCGTCTTGTTGACTACTTTCTAAGAGACTGGTACGTATCGCCGGCATAATACTGTCAATGGGGATAAGGAATAGTGTGCTGTGCTCTTCTGATTCTAGTAAGGAATAATATGCAATCTGTGATGCTCTGTTAGTTTTCCATGAAATATACTTTCGATTATTCAGATTGTGCAGAGTTTGTTTAATACTTGTTGAAACAAGCAGGTACTCTAGTATGATCCTGGAACTGTACTGGTTTCTCCTTGGAGAATACTTTGTCTCATTAATCATGGAATATACTAATAATATTGGGCTATATTCTGTTAAGAGACTAAGCTCTCAACCCTTCAAGTCATTACAATCATAGTTTGAGATACATAACATTCAGCATATGGAGGTGGTGCATTGACATTCAATATAGTGCACATTATTGATGATATTTCTATAGTGTGATCATGGAGTAGTCTGTGGTCTCTACTCTTCCCTAAACCTTCTTCCGCCCGACCCACCTTCCCTTTGACAGTTGAAATATGTAGCAGTGGCAATGCTGAGGTGATATTGCCGTGCAAAGCTTCTGCAGTTGAAGTTGTGGCGCATATCTGGTGCAAAAACTGTCCCCCTGCCAAGTTGACGGAACAGCACAAATACCAGCCTGTGAATGCCAGATCTTGGGTCTGGTCTCTCATAAAATACTAGCTCTTGGCCTGCAAGATCATCCTGACATTATCTACTGAAAAAGTTTAAGGAGCACTAGAAGTGCGTGGAAACATTGTCATTTATTGTTTTTAACTCTTTCAATTTAGATAAAGAGAAGCCTTTTAGGTATAGCTCCTCTTGTTTGAGACAATTAATGTCTGTTTTGTTTCCAAAATCTGTTTCAGAGTCTCAGGTAAAATCGAGTATGAAAAAACTATATATACTAAAAAATGTACGTATATAACTTTAATATGACAACTGTAATTCTGTAAATGAACCTAGTTCTGCTGAAATTGTCCTCAAGGTTACCAACTAATTAAAGGACAAACAGGGGCCTTGTGAATCATAAGTATGCCAGTTTATTTACACTATTAAATACTTGTTTGCGTTTAATATCAATATATCCAGAATCCGGTAATGGGCTAGATTGAAACTGAGTTCTACCTGATTGCTTCATTAGTTATGCTACTAAGTAGGCTATCATGATATTTCTATACATGCAAGTGCTAAGCTGGCATATTGCATTCACCTAACAAGTTGGTCTAGCAAGTCTATGGTTACTGATTTCATGTATTAATCGCATCCTTATCTGCATCAGTTCAGTGACAGTCAACAGGTCCGAGAAGCAAGAAGAGACTACAACCTAAGCTCCACAGATACTATATTGAGCAGAAACGCAATGGAATGACAGATAACTATATGCATTCGTACCAAAGTTGACACTAGTTGTTTCAGGAATATCTGTCACCATCCTACACAATAGTGAACCAATATCATAATAAGGCATACTAAAAAGAACCAAATCTAGGAAGAGTGGAACATATTGCACTTTATTTACCAGTGCAAGTACTCCCTTAGTGATGGATGGCTCGGACTTGGGGCGTCCGGGTCAATCAGTACCTTTTCAAGTTGAAGAGAAACAAGTTAGCATATAGACATGTTTACATACTGCAAGATTTAAGTCATTTTGTTCTTATTAAATTTGTTCAAACTAATACTGATAAATCCACTACAAAGTGCATAATACTTTTATGTGTTACATAAGAAAAGGACTGGCATACATTCTCCCAATTGGTACCATTATCTGTAAATTGCTTGGCTCACCAGGGTGTAGAAAGCCCTCATGTCATTGCCACCGATATCGACTCGTGGTTTACTTACAACCGCAGATGGCTTTAGCTCAGCACTTGCCAGAAGTAGCCTATTGTTGTATGTTATTCTTAGTGGAATGGTTGGTGTAAAGGGATCCAACACATCCTCTATGACATGAGACACAACCAAAGGATCGGTTACTGACATAGCAGAAAAGTGACTCATTAAGGATATTGGCTGTTGCTCTTATTAGAACTCTGAACTTCCTCCCTATGGACTGAGGAAGCTGCAGTCTGAGCATGAACTATTTATACTGGAGTTGAGGAAGGCTGTCTTATTCAACTTCCAGCATTTGAGATACCATTGTCATGTCATACGTCACCAGATAGCTGAGGTGTGCTTCTTTGCCAAAGCATGATCTCTGTAGTGTAGTCAGGTTGCATAGTCTTTTCAATAATATGCTTTAGCAACTTAGTTATTAACATTGCTGGGGTTTGCTGGAGTAAAGCATGTAAACTACTGGCGTCTTTAGTGCAGTCAGCTGTAGTGGTGTGAACATTGAGGTGCATTTATTATGTTTTGTTTTCCTTGCAAGAGCATATTAGGTTAGACATCTAATTAGTGTTGTTTTGTTTCTCTTTTCGTCTAATCTGAAATTTGTGCTGCATACCTTAGTGTTTGTTCTTCCACATAAAGACCATATACTGGCGTTGAGTTGTATTTCCATTTGTTGAGAACCCACATGCTGTACAGAAGATCTATGAGACGTATACCATGTAAACTTAGGGATCACATATAAATTACAGTAGGAATAACAAAACAGTTCCCCTTTGCAAGGCTGTGACTGAGGTTTGGTGCATTAACACCATGTATAACTGGAATTTCTTCAACTGATGCTGCGAGGTAGTTCTCATCATGGAAGGGACATGACTCTTCTGTTATTACCAAAGGAATGGCTGAAACCTTTTCTTTTGTTCTGTGCAAGTTCTGGAGATGTGAGGTAGTTTGATACTAGTTACTGCCTTTTTTGTGCTCTCTTTGTTGCATGAGTATTGTTTCATCATTTGAATCCAGAAATTGCAGATGTCGTAAAATAAGAATAGGAAAAAAAAAACTTTGCAGCTGAAGTACTTGAGTTTAGTCCAGGAAGGCTTGTTTGGGCTGGGTACTGGGTAGGTGACGCATGGTGCCTTAACATCATTTACAAGGGGGCTTGCTTCTGACAGGGATAGTATCTTGTGCTCTTGTTGAAGCAGGGAAATACAATTTTAGAGGCCACCTTAGAAGCAAACTCCCATCGAATTTTTTGAACCCTTTGTTTTGTTCTCCACAAAGTTTCGCCAAATGTCTTAGGTAGTTGGTGTCATACTGAATTTGATCTTTGTTCTTTGGTGGGTTTCTTCTGTCGCATATGATTTTTTTCTTCAATGTGTGTGTTTTTTAGCATGTATTGTGGCATAGTATTATGGAATTATTATAACATTTGTTCCCTGGTTTACTTGATTTTTATTTTTCTGTGTATTTTTATGGAATCCAGGAGGCAAGCATGCCCTTATAGTAATTTTGAGATCTGGTATCTATTGTTACTTTATTATTCATGATGCATTAGGTTCACCTCGTGAGCTACCTTTTGTTTTTGTAGTATGTCTTAGCTGCACAGATTCAGATTTGGGCATGTGCAAGGTTTTCTAGGCGTACATTGGAAGATGATTAGTCTACTTTTCTTCATTCCCTGATAACTTGATAAGGATTCTAGTCTCTCTCGCTAGCAAAGTAGAATCCAGATGTTCTTTGCTCACATGGGTGGCGGGTAAATGTGAATATATACCTTACAAGCTTTTTACTCTCTGTTGTCCTATGACACTTTAGTCTTTACTGTGGCTATGGCTGAGTGACTGGGGACAATATCTGATTTGCTTATCAGATGCTGAAACTGAAGGAGTGATGTGCTCCGTAGTCCTCGGTGAATATTAACATGAGAAAGGAGAAGCATATCTTCCCTGGAGATAACAAAAATGTTCCCAAAAGGCACGCAATCAAATACGAGAACATTTTGTACACTCCTTTTTATATATCTTTACCGAGTGGACAATATTCTCCTGCCCTTGTGATTCTCTCTTTTGTTTGCAACGTTGGTTAGTCTGTGATTTTGTCTTGGGCTCGAAGGTTGGTAGGCTTTCTTGCAAATGTTGCTGGTACATGTCATACCCGGCCTAGTTGACAAAGACTGGGTGATGCTAGAAGACTAGCTGGATGACGTTTTCCAGACAATGGTTTTATGTATAGTTGTTCTCTGTTAGAGGTCTTAGTCTTCGTATGACTCTTTTTCTTTGGCGTTGTCCTGTTGCTGGATAAACTTGTTACGTTCGGCATCTGCTTAGGTTCTGCAAGGTGCGGTGAAGGCTTTGGTTGACACTTTAGCTGAGCGGTGCTAAGTTATCCTGATGCTTGCATCTTTAGGGTGTTTTTTCTGTTTCTCTGCTTTATCTGTAAACGTCTGAATGATTTGTATTTCCGTTAGCTTTAATGGAAATGGGGTTTCTCGCGTGGAAAAAAAAATGTGTCTGGGCTCCAACAATTGATTTTACTGGAGTAATGCCTCTCGTTGTTTGCAGCATTCTTGCGCCTGTGGCTGTCAGGTATGTGCGATGCTTCTACATTAGTGGGCAAAAAAGGCACAGCGGCATATCTATCTGCTGCATCTACAAAGGCCCTGCCACCTGATTCTTTCTCGGACGTAGGAGGCGTCGCCTAGTTCTTCTCCACTCGATCGTGAAAGGCTGAAAGCCTGGAAGCACGTTAGCTTGTGCTCACGGCCGGTCGCAAAGGCGCCTTTGTGCGTGCTGCATGACGTTGATGCGAGATTCGATGTTGCTTTCCGTCCGGGTTAATGCTGCAGGCAAACGCCATTGCTTAGCTTACTGCACCTTTACAGGAGCAAGTGTAATAACAGACTATAAGCAAGCTGAATGCTGAACTAAAAGAGAGAAATGATAAATCGATTGTAAACTAGTTTACACATAAAAATTAGAAAAAAACTTCATATAGGCCATATATTAATATTAAGATGTAATCACTGGTAGGAAGATATGGGCTACAAGAATCTTTACAACCAACAACCATCTATATTATTAGATTTGTTCTAACAACATCGATGACCATCAAGCAGCGTCGTGCCAGGTGGAATATTTCAGGTTGTGGAGCGTCGACACCCTCGCAGAATTCCATGCCAAGAGCATGTAAGCTTGTTGTATGTCGGTCAATTGTGTGATATTGTCATATGTGTAATCTTGTTAACCCATTGTTTCATTTTGAATGTAGTTATTGAAAGCAAAACTCGCCTACTTAGGTGGAAAGAAGAAAATATTCCTTTGCTTCATTGCTGGTTCAAGGTGAGAAACTCACCCCAAGTTCTAACCACTTAATCCAAAGGAGAAAAAATGCTACCAATGCCAAGAAGCAGAAGAAATCCAATGCCACACCAGCCAATCCAATCAATCTTGATGAAGTTGAAGCTGAACAAGGTATGTAAAGCCCACACATTCCTGAATCTTCTCAAATGCCACAAGGACAAAGGCTCATTGGAAGGAAGCATGCGAATGAACAACTGAAGAACAAGGGAGGAGATGGTGGTTCATACAAGAAAGCAATTGAGGAATTGCTTGTTGAGAAGAAAGGTGAAAGGAAGATGAAGGATGTAAGGTGCTAAGAGGCCAAGACAATTCAGAAGCGCAGGATATCAATTGATGGGAAATGGTTGATGAGCGAACAAGCGCAAAAGAACAAGCGCAGGATATCAGTTGATGGGAAAGGTGAAATGGTTGAATTAATATCTAAAGTGTTAACACACATTGAATTAGTTTATACTATTACACATTGAATTCAAAAGCATGCATTCTAATGTGATTTTAACACTTTAGATATTATTCTCTCCATTCGCAAAAGGACCAAGAGGTTCAGGGTTCGAGCCCCAGCCTCTGCACATTTGTGCGGGAAAGGCTTGCGGGCTATTTCCCTTCCCCAGACCCCGCAGTTGCGGGAAGCCTACGGCACTGGGTACGCCCTTTTTTTATTCGCAAAAGAATGCAATTCTTACATTTTGATGAGTCAAATAGTATAAACTTTGGGTGAAATCATATGAAAAATTACTAACACTCACAATACAAAATAAGTACCATTACATTAGTTATAAAGCGTATTTTTATAATAAATTTATCTGGAAACTTAAATGTTAATACTTTTTACTATAAAACTTGAAGAAATTTGATTTAGTTTGACTAACATGGATTCCATAAATTATATTATTTTATGAAGAGAGGGAGTATAGAGCAGAAGAATTATGTGTTGGCAATGAGCGCTCAAATCATGGCACGTAAGATGACTGAGTTCTCCCAAAGCATTGGTGATTCCAGTGGTGGTAGTCGTGCTGAAGAAGATGATCGTCTTGGTGGCGTGCATGTATTTGAGCTTTGTTTTGTTGTGTTCAAATTGTTGACATTGAAAACTATGTCGCCGTACGTTGTTTAAGTATGTGTGAACTTTGTAGTATCCTACTTTGGTTAATTATGTTTGAAGTATGTGTTTTATTTGTGGTTCAAATATTTTTGTTAAATTGTAGAGGAGAAAAGGAGATTACAGAGGAGCAACATAAATAGTTTACTTTAGATATAGATAGTACTGCCATGGGCCGGGCCTTGGCTGCATGGGCGAGTACATGGGAGAAAGATATTAGCCTGAATATCATGCTAGGAGAGAATAATGTACTCTGAAGTTTAAGAGATTATCTCTTAAGTTCACGTTTGTCTCTTAACTTTTATGTTATTTAATAATTAGATTTTATTTAGATTCAAAATCTTTTTTTAAAAAAAATACACCGTAACATTTTGTTTGTATTTCGTAATTATTATACAATCATAGAGTAACTAAATTTAAAAGATTCATCTCATAAATTATAGATAAACTATATAATTAGTTATTTTTTATATTTATTTAATAGGAACGTATCCTGTGCAAACCACAACTTCGTGAAAATCCGTGCAAACCATGGTAAAAAAATTATCTAAATTAAAAAAAAATCACACATATAGATGATACGATTATACATAACTTTATAAAATATCTTGTTCAAACTCGACTTCGTTTGTTTCTGGCTTGAAATTTCTTATTTTTATATCTCATAAATGAAGTCGAGTTTGGACAAGATATTTTATAAAGTTGTGTATCATCATATCATCTACATGTTTGATTTTTTTTATGAATCTAGACGAATATTTTGTCATGGTTTATACGGATTTTTATGAAAGTTGTGGTTTACACCTAATATGTTGCCTATTTAAGCCTGTTTAGTTCCGTAAATTTTTGAAATTTTAGTATAGATGTATGCATTAAAAATTTGATGTGACTGAAAATCTTATAAAATTTTAGAATTTTAAAGGAATCTAAACACCCTTAGAAAAATGGGCTCTCAGCTTAGACCATTGCAGACCTACACGGTCAGGCCAGTTTCCCCGCACGGCAGAGACAACAGGCCAGCCGGTCCCGCGAACAGTGATGGAAAGGATCACTGCGAAAACCTGCAGGTCCGCACGACGCAGTCCACGCGCCTCCGTCAGCGGTCAGTCCAGCCCTCCCTCGTGTCGCTTTCCCCTCTCTCTCCCTCGTGTAGTCGCCATCGGCGCAGCAGCGACGCGGGAAACCGAGCCGGGGGGAAAGCGAAAGCGAAGGGGCTTAAGCCCACCTACCTCACCCCTCGCCCCGCGCGCCGCCGCCGCCGGGGATGGCGGCCGCCGGCGCGGCGGCGTTCTCCATCCGGTACTGCATTGCGCTGGTGGCCCAGCCTCCACAACCGTACCACATTGCTTGCGCCAATGCTGCTGCTGCTCATCTCGTGCCTGCCACTGTTTCATTTTGTCGCTGCGACGCAGGGAGTACGCGGCGCGGGCGCGGGCGCGGGCGGAGGGCGGGACCTGGCCCTTCGGCGGGGACGCGGGGGCGCTGCCGCCGGTGGAGGTGCGGCGGTTCCTGTGGTGGCAAGACGAGGCGGCGGCGGTGGAGGAGGAGGAGGTCGAGGTGGAGAGGAGGATGGCGGCCAAGCGCCGCAAGCGCTCCGTCGCCGAGCTCTTCGCCGCCGTGCCGCGGGTGCCCCGAAGCGGCGGTGCGAAGGGGAAGAAGGCCGCCCCCAAGAGGAAGGCGGAGAGAGGCAAGGGAAAGCTAGTGCTCGCTGTCACTGTTAAGACCAAGAAGAAGAAAAAGGTTCCGGTCGGGGTCGGTGTGAGAGAAAAGGTAGCGCATTGCATCGACTTGCTTTCCGTTTCTGATGATATTACGATTGTCGGGCACATTAGAATGTTTCTATTCTCAGGTAAGTACAGGTCTGCCGGAGCTTGTACGCTACAAGTGGATCTTATTGTTCAGCTGACCATACGCACAGATTGCTGACTCCTTGAGAGTTCATAGTCTGCTACTAGTGGAGCACTATATAAGTAGGGATATACGGTAGCCATGAGAATAATCATTGTGCATCAAACAGTAGAATGTCTTACTGAGGTTTTTCGGCAAAATAGCCATGAGAACAAACAGTAGAATTGCCATGATAATGTAAAACTAAGCTTACTTTTCGCTTTTTTCAGTTTCGTCAGGCAGCGCGGTGTGTGCGCAATGATAAGCCTGAAACCCTGTAATACTAAGGCTTTCGGAGCCAATCAATGAAATGAAATCCCAGGTGGGGGACTCTCCCTCTCCGTCGACTTATAAAAAAACAGTAGAAAATAGATTCACGAATAATCACTTGATGGGAAGGTCTTACTGATGTTCGAAGATTCAAACTTAAAGTTTGCTGTGAATTTTCTCTTGAAACTATTCTTCTTTCCCCACTAATATCTTGTTCATCCATTTCTGCTTCTGGTTAAATTGCTGACCAGTCAAAGTTTTAGATGTGCTTTGCCTTGCCCTTGATCATTAGATAGAAGGTGTATCATATGACATAAATATTGCCAACGTATAATTTGGGCAATCAGTTGTAACTAGAACTTACAACTTATTGACTGTTTCCATATTATTTGTTGTAAATGACTAAGGTGTGAGAAAACTTTCCTACCAACTTCTAGCTGATGTTGGAGTGTCTGGTTACTTGTCGCATTTTCTCCTTTAGTTTTCATCTGTGTTGTCTACTGGCCTCCTGTGTCTAATGCCCCTTGCTGTTCTTGATTTTCATGTTGTTTGAGCTGGATAATTGGATTGTTTTATTCAAAGTTACATTCTTAGTAGCTTTTATTCCTATGTGATATTCATGCCTGCTGAATTGTTATAGATACACTTGCTTTTGCATAAGATTTTTTAAAGTGCTGAACTGCTGTCTAGAATAGTGTTTTTGTTTGTTTGTTATGGTATGCCACGAATGCTTACTGTCTACAAAATACTTGTAATGTTCCCAAGTAATGCAGGTATATAGTATGTACTGTATAGAATGGTGAAAGTAATAGAAGCCTCTCACCTTCCACTTTCTTGAAAGGTTCCAATAATACCTTGAAATACAATATGGAGCAGAAAACAACTACAGATGTTCGTTATATACCTCAGGAGATGTGATGCATTTGTTTTTTTTCTCATTGCAGGAGAAAAACAGTGGGGTAAAGGTGACCTCAATTAGCATTTCTAAGTCGTTTCAACGTTCCATAAAAAAGAAGGAGTTCAAGAATTCTAATTGCAAGAAAAAGGAAAAGCAAGAGGTCTCAGTCTTACTGGATAAGAAAAGTAAGAAGGGAAACAGAAAGTCAGTTTTGGAAAAACACAAAAAGGATATGGCAAACAGTGTTCAAGCTCAAAGCATTTGTAAGAACCAGTCAAAAGCAGGTTTTATCACAGTACTGAATACCACAGATTTGAGGTGTAAATCGAATTCTTCTTTCAAATCAAAGCATGTTACCTTATCTGATGGCACTGTCAAATTTAGAAGGACTGCACATCTACCTGAAGAGAATAAAAAGCAACCACAATCTGTACAGACATTCCACCAACCCACTCAGGAAGGTCGTGATCACCGCAATACAGATGAGCAACAGTCAGTTTATCAACAAGCAGAAGCTATATCAGGGCCTGTTGAGACTACCAGTTCTTTATCTGAAAATTTAGTACCAGCTGGTGTTTGTCATACAATTCCACTTACCAAACCAAAAGATATCACTATACTGGGCAATTCAGTGGATCTGAACCACTGCATAGAAACTTCTCATGGCAGTAACTGTTTGAACTCCACAAGTTTGGCATGCTTATCTAGTAAGGTGCCTTGTCAAAGCTTCAAAGGTGTGAACTCTCATCTGAATGGTGGCAATAGCTTAAGTGTTGATGTTGAGTGCCTTGGAGAACAAAACCATATGCTATCACAAGCATCATTTAATCCTGTTAGTTTGGCAGCTAAGGCAATACCAGGTGATAGAAGCCCATTGTCAGAGCCTTCCAGTTCTTGTTTATATGATCGGAGCAGAAGCACAATCGAGGAGAGGGCAGTTGCCTCAAGAAAACTTAGTTCTGAGTTTCTTAGATCTGGTAACATGGTGAGAAGCATAAGCTCCTCAACAGGATCAAATAAACCAGCACAAGCCGCTGATTGTATATCTGCATGCAGGAACAATCACAACCGTGATGACTATGTCGGCCTTCCTATTAATTCTCGAGGGGAATTTGTCAAGGTTCATCCTGGTGGCACCCCTAATTCTGTTGACAGTTTTAAGAGGCAGTGTTTGGGAGAGAATTCCTCATGTCCCTCAGTTTCTCCAACCGTTTTCAGTCCTATCACCTGCACGGATCATGTCAATTTGAGACCCCACTATCATGCTCGACAAATTTGTGCAATAGATCAGTCTGTTTTTCATGCAGATCCTCGTTTTACTCCAACAGCCCCAATGGCATATGGGACAGATGTCAGGCAGTTGCCAAGTTCTGAAAGAACAAAAAATCATTACTATACAATTCCGAGCAACAAGTATCCATGCACCAAGCAGCAAGAGCTTTCGATGGAGTGTTTTTCCTCTGAATGTCTGGAGCGTCATAATCCACAGCAGAATCTACTTGGGATGCGAAACCGCTATCTAGGCCAGA
This sequence comes from Microstegium vimineum, assembly GCA_022036555.1. Taxonomy (NCBI): domain Eukaryota; kingdom Viridiplantae; phylum Streptophyta; class Magnoliopsida; order Poales; family Poaceae; genus Microstegium; species Microstegium vimineum. The sequence continues at coordinate 13,877,666 of CM039127.1, read as the reverse complement.
ACTTTGGGCAGGACACCCAACACAATGCCGAAGCAACAGTACGCCTTATGGGAAAAACGGTTACACTTGGGAACAGCAGCATACAGTGTCCACGTCTGAATAATGAAACTCCATGTTCCAGTAAACAAAGTCAAGCTGAGGATCAGTTCTTCCGGGGAACACGCACAAAAGTTTTTCCGCAATTGTTTCAGGGAGGACTGGTCTATCCCCCATCTGCTTTGAGGATTTCAGATGGAGAAAGACAACCGTCTGGAAACCCATCACATTTTTCTTTTCTTCCAGGAGCTGTACGGGCTTTTGTGCCTGGTACCAGTAGTTTCAGAACAAGTGGTCACAATCAGCAACCTGAACTAGCAACAGCCAGTAATCCTTATGTTCAGCCAGTGGACTGGCGCAATAAAAGTGAGCTAGGGAATCAGCAGCCAGTTATGGCAAATCAAGTTCAGAGTAACACTGAAGACATGCTGTTGGGCTCTATACACTGCAGGCACACTCAAACTGTTGCACCAGAGTCATCTTTCCATGCAAGGAGCAGCACCAGAAACTTCATGGGAAAAGGACCAGCGTCGTACCAATCCAGTTATCTTACGCAACAGCAGTTCAGCAACATGGTACCAAGAACCGCAGCATCCTCTTTTGCGTCAGGCTATGCTGTTCAGAAAACCCCAGGTTTAGCAACTCAAACAAAATTCACATCGCTCCGACCGTTGCCCCCTTCGGTCGTCCCTTCCCATGTTTACAGCACTGACTATGCACCACCGCCTCATCGACCCGTTACTACCTTTCACCCATCAGTTCCCATACCCTATCCAGCGAGCAATTCTAGTGCTCCTGGCAACGGAATATTTGAAACCGAGAGGATGAGGTGGACTATGATGGGATCAAGGCCCGAGGGCTTGGAACATTTGAGGAACTGCAAAAGACCAGCAGAAAAGAACGACTTGCCCCTGACGTTACCAAAGAAACCTTGCACCGCCGCACAGTCACAGAAGGGGCTACATATGTTACCGTTTGCAGAAACGGGTTTGGAGTTCCGTGGATCCAGAACTGATGCGCAGCCTAGTGGTACCTCCCATCTGTCTCGACGATGAAGCTGAAGCTGAAGCTGATCTTCGGCTTGGAAACAGAGAAATAGAATCTTATCCCTCATGGTCGAAAGCTGTGAGCACGATGAGACCTGTGAAGCTGAAACCTGGAGCGAAGCGTGGACTGCAGCCAAGTGCCAGCAGCGTGTACCAAGAAAACCCCTGGCCTGTGCATTCGATTGCACCACCACTAGCCCCCGGAGAATGAGGCTTCTTCCAGGACGCCAGAGGCAGAGGTGTATAACTGTATAAGTTCTGAGTGGTCTTTGCTGTAACTGTAAGTGAGGCACCTGCATAAACTGAATTTGGGGTGCCAAGTCATGACGTCAAACCTGAAACGTTCAGTGATTTTGGCTGGAAGGCGCTGGTGTAGGGCGACAGCCTTTTGCTGTATTGTTATGTTTATGTAATCGCGTGCTGTACCTCCTGCATTTCTGTTTCGCTTTCACATGATCGGTGAACCGGTCATCTGCACGGGCCTGGTCCTGCTGCATGAACCGGCCTGCCCGGCCCAACCCCACACCACCGAAACGGCTGCCGCCGCTGGCGCCCCCGTGAACTCCTCGCACGAACTTCTTGCCGGTACAGAACAGCCGCGTCGGGGGCACGTCAGGATGTCTGCTGTCGTTTTTCGTGTATCACGAGCTAGTCTCGAATTTCTCCCAAGTGAATACCGTGAGAGGTTGCGTGTGTTCCAATGCTGCAAACTACTGTATTGAAGCCGAACCGGCCTTGGTTTCCAAAACGGCAAAATGCCAAACTAATTACACACTTGGAATCGATACAGTATCATAAAATTGCACCTGAGGCTCACTATAACCTATACGTTGTGCACCCAAGAACCGTTCGTTTGGTTTCACTATATCTGTAACTGACTGAAGATGATCACGCCCACACAATGCTAGAGACATATCTGTCACAATTCACAAACAAATTGAAGAACCGCGAAACCTGCTATATGCTCTGCTCACTTCACGGCCGCGCGCGCGCGCCACCTCCGAGCCCATGGTCCATGGATGGACATGGACTAGAGGCGTGCGAGCGTCCGGAGGTCCACCGGGTGCACGTCGGAGGCGAGCTTGGCGCTGTAGGTCCTCTGCGCGACCAGGATGTTGGCCGCCTCCGTCGGGTGGAAGGCGTCCCAGAAGAGGTACTCGTGCCGGTTGGCGCACGGCGTCTGGAACGGCAGGCACGTCACCTGCCCGTTGTTCCTGCCAACGCCGCAGCATCCCGCGTTGGTCACCTTCAGGCCTGAAAGCATCGATCACCATCCGACCGTCGATCAGCAAATGCTGCTGCTGCCAACTGCCATGCATATGCATGCATGCCAGCTTCGTTCTACAGTACCAAGAACGTACAAAGCCACGATCGATGCACATGCACGCACGTAGTACATACTCACCATGGGCTCCGGGGGACCTGAGGATGTCATCGAAGATGCCATAGACATTGATGTAGGTGAAGTGCGCACCAGGGAGCCTATTGAACCTATCCACAAGGCCGACGAGGCGGCGGTTGAAGATGCGGATGGCGGCGTTGATCTGTTCGACGCAGGTGACGCCATTGCCGCTACGTGTCGCCAGTTCGTTGGGGCTGCACCCGACCTGCCCCACGCCGACCAGCGCCACCTTGCGGGCGCCGTACCGGTACATCACCTGCAGCAGCCGGGCGTAGTCGTCGGCAAGGGCTTCCGCGTACTGCTCCGGCGTGTACCGGCTCCCCGTGCTGTAGAACGCCGGCATGAAGTAGTTGTTCAGGTAGTCGTTGCTTCCCATCCCCACCGTGAAGATGCACCGGCTCAGGTGCGCCGCCGCTGAGCCCTCGTTGCCTAGGATGCTCACCACCTCCTCCACCGCCGACTGGTAGTTCTGTACCTGCCCGCTGAAGCTGATCCGCCCACCCTGCGTTGCATTTGCATAGGCCATAGGCGTTCGTCATCAGTTCACACACGTCATTATGCAGGGCAGGGGCGCGGTAAATTTCCGGCCAATTTTACTGATTAACATGCATGCGTGTAGTGCATATATACCAGCTGCTGGCCCGTCTCCTCCCGGATCCCGGCGGCAGCGGAGGCGAAGTTGGCGCCGCGGAGGAGCTGCTGGCTGCTTGCGCCGGAGAACGGGGGCACGAATTCATCGAAGCCCAGGAGCTTAGCTGCGCATGCATGCACACGGGCACGAAGCAAACAATGGCACAGGCATTTAATGTAAGTAGTGGATCTCCAGTGACCCGGCAGGCCGGCACACGCCACTATAGACATGCAAACATGCTCTGCTCGGGCATATAGTTACAGTACGAGACATGATTTGTATGATTGTATCCATCAACATGTCTAGCTTGCTCACTGCTAGCTTACCGATGGCATCGACGGTGGTGAGGCCGTTGCTGAAGCGCCCGGTGGGGCCGCCGGCGAAGTCGATCCCGTAGGGCGGGTAATTGGCCCTTGCCATCGACACGATGAAGTTGTTGTTGCCGTTGTCCACGAGCGAATCCCCGAAGATGAAGTAGCACGGCACCTGCGGCGCCGCCCGCGCCGTCGTCGTCGCCGCGGCGGCGAGCACGGCCAAGGCAGCCACGACGACCACCTGCCACGCGCACGCGCGCCGCCCCATTTCCTCTGGTGGCGAGTAATCAACCAGCGGCAGGAGCGCGAGCTGGGCAGCAGCTGCGTGCTGGTTGTTGGCTATGCGATGAGATCGATCGGCTGATGGTGGACTGCGACGCATCACAAGCTGCACGGGGATGCTGGTCTTATACCATCACCGGACCCTGCAACCTGCATGGCATCAATTACAACTATTATTTTTTAATACGTATTGATTCAGTAGTAGAGGAAAAGCAATCATCTATTTATTTTCATACAAGAAACTCTTGGATTCGATTGGAGACGGTGGAGATTTTAGTTGGGCCTTCTCAAGACCCTCGTTAGGTCCGGGCTGTGGGCCCGCATTTAATTTCCGCTCCAGCGCACACGGGCAACTGGAGCATTGGGCCGGCCGGGTCCAGCTTTACAAGTGTACTCCTAGTACACGAGAACAATAGCCGGCTAGCTCTCGCTGAATTCGCACTTCAATCAGTGCAACTGCAAGTAGATAGTGTGGCTATTACTCATAGGAGTACACACAAGTTACACTGATTGAAGTGTGAACTTTGGTGTGAACCCTACTGGCAAATTATTGCAGGGCATAGCGTAGGCCGATGGATGGCACTGCACGGTGGTACCGCGCAGTACGAAGCGTAGCTGCACCAACTGCTAGCGCGCGCGCTGTCAGTGAAATCTAGAGTTTATATCACTGATCGGGAACGGGGGCGCAGGACGGAACGTCCGGCACTCCACAGTTACTCTTACTCCAGTTATTTCTGCGTAGGCAAGTCACGGAGTACGACTTTTGGAGCACGTACAGCCCAGCCCTGGTAGTACAACAACCGTACATGCAGGTGTGCAGATGCGGCCCTTTTTTTTCCCCGTTGAACTGAACTGCCGGCCCTTTACCACACAGTAACACGACGCAGGACGATCGTCGAGCCTCCGCCAGGTTTCACCGGCATTAACTCGCCGACATTAATTTTCGTCCATGTGATCTACCCCGAGCGAGGATCCTCCCTATCTTCTCAGTTTCTTTCCCCACGCGCATCTGATCGGACCATGTACAGTTATTGTGGCCCGGCGGCGTCAATCATCGGCGCGCGCGGAGACAGACTGTGAACGCGGCGCTTGGAGGCTTTGGAAAAACGAGGCGTCGAAAGCGTACCGGTAGTACCATCTGCCACCCTGCCATGCCATGGCCGGGCCGGGGACGCCGCCGCCAGGACGACACCGCGCACATGCCGTGCGGCCGGGCCGGCGCGCGCGGGCAGTTGCCGCCCTTGCCTTCGCCGAGAATCTGACCTGGCCGCTGCCGCCGCGTCCGCGTGGACAGTACACGACGCCGAATGCTCCCAGTCAGTCACACGGCCCGGCCCCACACACTGCCCTAGCCGGGCCCGTAGTAGGCCGTAGCTTCCCACACACCAGGTAGTTTCAGGCTCTCTGCCGATCCGGACCGGACGCGCCCGCCCACACGCCCATACTAGTGGAAAGTGGCCATAGCATAGTACGTAGTGCCAAGCTTGGCACAGCAGCGCGGATTCAATGCGCCGCCGTGGTAGGGATTTTTGCCTTCGTTGGCTAGCTCCTTTGTTTCCACTGCACCGGCCGGCCACGCCGGAGTGATGAGGCCGGACTGCAGCTGGGAGGAGTAATGCAATAAGTATGCTTGATCGACAGGGGTGAATGGCTGGCTGCTGGTGCGTGTCCGATCGAGTAACCGACGGCAACTAGTCGATCGATCCGGGCCGGTTGTCAGCCAATAGGCCGCGTGTGGATTCCAACCTCAGTAGTAGGCACTAGTACAGTGCGGTTGCTGTGCCAGCAGAGTGGTCAACTGCTCATTGTTAGATGATGAGCAGTAGAGAGTACTTCTGTTTACCGTTTGGAGGAGGAGCATTTTTTTTTTTTGGAGGGGCAGTTGCTGGCTTACTGCTGGACAGTGCATGCGCAACTTCAACTGTGCACATGTGGTAATGCCGACCAGAGTCACAGGGAGTTCGTTCCATGCATGGGCAATCCGGCCCAATTGACTGAAGCTGGCCCGATCTCTGGAAGCCCAATAGCACGCAGATTCAAGGGTCGTGCTGCTGTCTTGTCCGTGAATTTATCTGCTGGGCCTCCGCACCTCTAACTTCAAGCCGCAAACGCTTCGACCCACAACCATGCTATATACACCTCTGTACCAAATGCAAAGTAAAGTACGTATCATTGTACAAAATGATCGTCACCTGAGAAATGAGAAAGTGAAAAGCGGTACCATCGTGTTTGCGTAGCTTGACCTTGATATTCAAAATTAGAGGACCGTGTACAAGCCTACTCCTACTATATATCGTGATGGAGTGTAATATTTTTATTTTTTGTTAGGGTTCAAATCTTTGATTTGACACGAATGCTCATATTTTTCTGAATGTATTTTAGAATTTAACGACACTATTTTTTCATTCGTAGACGATGTGCTCGTCCATAGCGAGATGTCTGTAGTGACTTCGTCAATATTAAGATTTGCCGGTCCAACTCGGTACTTCGGAGGTGTTCATAGGGGTAGACTGTGCGTACGTGTGTTTATAAGAGTAAGTTGCATATGTACTCCCTCCGTCCACGAAAGAATCAATTCCTAAAATCCGTGTCAGTCAAACTTTTTTAACTTTAATTAACTTTATAGGAAAATACAACAACACCTATGATTTAAAATAAGCACCATACAAAAATATGTTCTTAGATAAATCTAATGATACTAGTTTGATACCATAATATTTAATATTTTATTATAGAAATTTGGTCAAAATTCAAAAAGTTTGACTTAGAACAAACCTAGAAATCTATTTGTTTGTTGGATGGAGGGAGTAAGTGGGTCTAAAAAAATTCATTTCGGTTGCTGAACCACGCACGGCGGCATAACACCAGCAACATGCATGCGGCCCTGCTACCTGATCAGCGGGCATCGTTATCGTGGCCCATCGACGTGGCTTTAGGATCAAAGTGGTTGCACTGTGCTCCGATCCTGAAAACCAGATTATATTGATGCACTATGATAACGATGCTCATCGCAGAAAATAAAATGCTCATGAGGTCAAAGCGCGCACCGCGCAGAGAAAAGAAACCCACAGCGTATGCGTATCACAATATACAGTCATGACTATATAGTGGCCTACGCGTTGACTGCCGTGTGTCCCGTGTCCGCTCTCGATCCACGTGCGGCACGTTTCGTGTGCCGCTTACGCTCGCTGGCTCTGCATGCCGCTGGTAAAAACGCCGGACGCGCAAAATGTCAAAAAGGTCGGTGTCGAGTGGACGCAGCCCATACAATGTGGCCCAACCCACCGGACGTGCCACCAGCCACTGCCCGTTTCCTTCCTTTCCCTTTTGTCCGATGGACAGGCCCACGCGCGACTTCCTCCCGACCCGGCGTGGCCAGACACGCACGTCACGTGCCACCACCACGGCGCCTGCTTTTTGTCACACTACAGATTTTCTACTGCCATATCGCAGCGCACTGCACGTCTACGTAGTACTCGTCGTCGTTGTCTCGTTGACCCGGCCGGCGGCCGGCCTGCTGCGGGCCCCTGGCAAACAAATCTTCCCGGGCGCGATACGTACGGTAGCCGCTAGCACCGGAGACCACGCACTGCACGACGTACAGGGAGCGAGCAAAAGCAGCACGAATTTTCGTGGCGCGGACATGAATTCATTTATATTAATTCCGGCCGCGCGCCCGTGCGGGTATGTGTGGCAGCCATGCATACGCTAGCTAGCTCCGGCCGGCCGGCCGGCTGCCCGCTGTCTGGAGCTCGCATATGCACACGATGCGTGCACTGCACGTCGTCCATCGATCGGCCCCGTCGATGTCGAATCGATCGTCTCGTCGTACGTCTGGCGCGCGCGCGAGCACTAGTAAAAAAAAACATTTTTAGAGGCGGTGGTAGAGGCATTAGTACAGGCAGCCAAGCCCATCGCCTGTACTGGGGTCAGTACTAATCAACCCACAGTAGAGGCGGCGGGCTTTGAGCCGCCTGTAAAAAAAAGGTTTTCACAGGCGGCTCACTTTGTCAGCCGCCTTTGAAAATCCATTTTTCACAGGCGGCTCACTCTGTGTGCCGCCTGTGTAATTATTTTTTTTTATTTCAAATTTCAATATTTGCCTCCACACTGTATTATATTTGTCACACACACACACACATATATATATATATATATATATATATATATATATATATATATATATAAGATATGCAAACATGAACCATAAAATTGCATCATACATACAACACATATAAATATTACAGATGTGTCTACACAAAATCAAACATCAAGCATAAAATTACATATAATACACGTCATTTCAAGTTATGAGTTCAACCATTTAGTGTTTACATGTCATTTCGTTTCAAGTTTAGACCTGCTAGGTCTGTCAGCGCTCTAAATCCTTCACTTGCTAAATCACCGGCTTCATCAAAATATGCTCCGGTACTTGGAATTATTTCTCTCATAATAAAACCGCACAAGTCTGCTACTATATTTTCCATAGTTTTTGGAGTGAATGACACGTCCTTTCCTTTGCTTCTCGGCTGGAAACAAAGTTTAAAAGCATCATTGACACATGTCCAATATTAATATTTCCAACTTTAAATGAGAAAACTTCATACATAGATATTTTTTACCATATTTTTATCCCTGACGTATCGTCCCCGCTGCCTTATGAACTCACACACATAGTATCCACAGTAGACCGATCCAGGTGGTTGCTTGTGACACTATGTAATTAATGAGCAAAAGATTAAACTAAAATTGTCATGTCTTGTGTATTATTTATATGATGATATGTGTTCGGACAACTTACCGGATAATGGTGTTGTATCGTCAATGGCACACTAGGATCTGAGCGGGCGGCGTCGACCGGTCCTTTTTGCTTCTTATAAAACCGCCATGCCCTGTAGATATTGAATATAAAACACTATAGTTATTTAGAAACTCTAATTCATATAAGTACGGATGTGGTTGCATGTTGGCTCACCTTTCTAAATGAATCAGGAATGTTTGATACGACTGAGGAGGACAGTGTAAGGAGTCTAGGACAAGCACCTTCCCTTCGAATGGATAAATATAAAAAACAATCCAATGGTCACTGCATGAATAAACGAGTGAGCGACACATGTACTTAGGGTTAACACGATAATTTGAAGTACGTATACGAGGTCACGCTTACCCAAAGTTGTAGGGTGCCAATATAAAATCCCTGTACTTATATCTCAGCATTGCTCTACCGAGATAGAGGGCATATGCGTCCTCGTATTTTCGTTGCAATCCCTTTACAGCTTCTGCAACTTGTTCTGGTGTTTTGTCCTTCTCTATCCTTGCTCTATCTTCATTTGTAAGTACAAATTTGTACATATTTTCTTGTAACCTGATTGGACTCAGGTAACCGACCATCGTGCCTGTAGTTAACGATCTCTGCTCGTTGTCTTGCAAACTAGTTACTACATCCACATATTAGAGTTTATCACAATCCAAATTTAATAATAACAATGTGTGTACATGAGTGATACTTACAGGCACCAGATTGTAATGAGTTGGACGTCAAGTTTCCTATAGTTCAACAGCAGGTGCATGTCCTCGAAGATAATAAATGCCTCACTTTTATCCTTGCCAGTAGTAAACACGTCTGCTAGTATGTCAACACTAACTGCATGCAGGCCAGCATTCACTGCTCTCATGTACCAGTCATGAAACCTTTTTATCGTCCATGGACCATTTTCAAGCACCGTCCATTACAGCATAGGCCTTCCGGGCACGTAGTTACTGGGGACATTGACATAATCATCAACCGTTGGCTTTCTTATATCCTTAAGGGTCAATGGTGTATTTGATGGCGGTTCGACATGAACATCGCCACTTGGGGCTTCCTTTGTTGGTGGCACGGCTTCAGTTGCTTGGCCGACGGCTTCCTTATTCTGTGACGGTTCGAGCTCAACGACTCGTGCCGTCCGCTGCTTTCCAATCCCTTTCAGAAATAGAACTGTGCCTGCTGCTTTCCCCTTTTTTGGCTCATAGGAAGAAACCAATTTTGGAATTGGAAATTTCTTTGCCTTCTTGAAGGCCGGTGCTTGTGGGGGAGTTTGCTCTGCTTCCTTATGCTTTGGTGGTGGTGGGGGAGTTTGCTCTACCTCCTTCTCTAGTGTTGTGTCCTTGGCTGGCGGAGTCTGCTGCTCAGGCATGTTCGTGGTCAGCCCCTCGAGCTCATCCAACGAGAATGACATATCATGTATTGGGGATGACGACGGTGGCTCATAAATATACGGGGATGCTGGGGCATGCATTGGCGATGCTGGCTGTTGACTTGTTTCGGCCTCTTGGGATGCTTGATGGACTTGTGGAGAGGGTGCCGTTGGTGGATCAATCAACCTTACGTACCGTCTCGCCCATTGTATGAAGTTCTTGATTTCTTGTCCAAGCTTCTCTATACCCTCAGAGGTCGGGATGTCGATGAAGTCGTCTTCATATGCACTCTGGACCGTCAACACTTCCACCCTGCAGTATGCATCTTGCATCTCGACACCATGGAACATACGTCCAGGGATGGCATTGCCTGTGGCCACTTGTTTTGTATGTTGATTCCTAAGGCCATATCCAATTAACAATGAGCAAGGCCAAGGTTTATCAATATCATCAACTGGATAATGGTCCTTATTTGATGTTGACGCTATACTGCTTTGAAAGGACATAGATTGTGTGGCCATCTCCTGGCTACCCAAGGGTTGAGCTGGGCCTGGGACATGCTGCATATATGAAGGAGCTTGTGATGTCATCTGTTGAGCAGACACTGCTCCCGCCAACCGCTTTATCACTTCAGGATCAGGGTTTTTAACGAAGTCTTCCATCAAATTCCTAAATTTTTTGGCAGCCTGCTGCTCAAAATAATCCTTCAATTGCTCCTTATGTTGTTCTCTTTTCTTATACATGCCTTTCCACTCTTCACCAAACCCTTCTTTCCAGGTGGTTCTGGATGAGACGCCCCGTACACGACCTGGATGCTCGGGGTTACCTAGAGCAAGGGAAAGGCTGTCCCTCTCCCTCTGTGACTTGAAGACACCTGTCTTTTTCAGGTTTGTTGCTTCCAAAACCTTCTCAGCAACTGGTTTGATCTCATCGGGACAAGAGATCTCATTGCTCTCAGTGTTTGCCTTCCGAGCGCGAAGCCAATTCGCACTTCGTTCTGGCACTATATCTGTCAATGCCAACTTGCCCTCTCTCCTCTTTGCTTCATCGTCTGCCCTCCATTTAGGAATCTTGGTCTTGTATCCGCCAGTGCCGAGGTGGTGGTGGTACTTGTTCTTCTTCGCAAGTGCCGAGGCGGCTTGGCTCTTAGCCTTGGAGTCGTCGGAGTTTTTTTTTGACACTGAAACGTGCCCACTGTTCTGCTGTGATAGGGTACCGCTTCGTTGGGTCCCGCCCCTTCTGCAGCCACTTTTTATTAATATCGTACCTATAGCCCCGGAACGATATTGCTAACTGCTTCATGACATGACCCTTGACCAAACCTTCTGTTCCCTCCGGGAAAATAAACTTAGTGCACAATCGAGTCCAACAATTCATCCTCTTTACTTCAGGCACCATACTCCAATCACTCCAGGTGATATCAAATTCTTCCTTTACTAACCATCCAATGGCGGCCCTAAATTTGGGTAGCGCCTCTAGAGGTGCTAAGGGCTCTCCGCTCGGGCTAATCTCTGTAATCTTATAAACTTCTTCTGGAAATCTATTCCTTCCTCTATCTCCTCGTGCTCGATCACTCTTTTTCTGTGTACTTCTTCGCTCGGAGGAGGTCCCGGTCGTTTGAGGCGTTGTGTCCTTATGAACATCTTGTGATTCTACCTCCATTTCGGCAACAACTTGAGAAAAATATAACTAACTAAAAAAACTAATTAAAAAAACTAACTAAAAAAACTAAATTAACTAACTAAATTAACTAACTAAAAAAACCTAATTAAAAAAACTAAATTAACTAACTAAACTAACTCTAATTATGCATGAAATATAAGTATTAACTAAACTAACTAAATTAACTAACTAAATTAACTAATTACTAAATTAACTAACAAAATTAACTAAACTAACTAATAAACTAAACTAATTAAATTAACTAATTAAAAACTAACTAAATTAACTAATTAAAAAAACTAAATTAACTAACTAAATTAACTAAACTAACTAATAAACTAAACTAATTAAATTAACTAATTAAATTAACTAAACTAACTAATAAACTAAACTAACTAAATTAACTAATTACTAAATTAACTAAACTAACTAATAAACTAAACTAATTAAATTATCTAATTAAAAACTAACTAAATTAACTAATTAAAAAAACTAATTAAAAAACTAAATTAACTAAACTAACTAATAAACTAATTACTAAAAAACGAAATTAACAAATTAAAAAATAAAGCAAGCCGGCCTGCCAGGCCCAGCGGGCCTCGCCCAGCTGGCTTGACAGGAGGGGCTGCCACGCGGTGGCGCACATGGCGGTGCCGGTGGCGGAGCTCTCGGAGCGGAGCTCGGCGCGCGGTGACGGTGGAGCAGCTCGGCGGTGGCGGTGGCGGCGGAACCAACCTCTCGGCGGTGGAGCGGCTCGGCTGCTGGCGGCGGCAATGGCGGCGGCGCGTATGCGGTGGAGCAGCGGCGGCGGTGGAGCAGTGGCGGCGATGGAGCAGCGGCAGACGTTGGAGCAGCGGCGCGTAGGCGGACGGTGAAGCAGCGGCGGCGGTGGAGCAGCGGTGGCGGAATTCGGCAGCCTGACGGCGTCGGATTTCAAAAATCGCGCCTCCGGTGACTTAGAAATTTTCGGCAGCCGCGCGCGGTATTTTATATTGGATGACATTAGTACAGGCGGGCCATATTGACCACCGCCTGTGAAAATATTAGTACAGGCGGCCCTCATTGACAGCCGTCTGCACTAATGTTTTTTCCATTTTCAGTTAGTTAATTTAGTTAGTTTATTTAGTAATTAGTTAAATTAGTTAGTTAATTTAGTTAGTTTATGTATTAGGTTAATTTAGTTAGTTTAGTAATTAATTTAGTTAGTTAAATTAATTAGTTTAGTTAATTAATTTAGTTAGTTAATTTAGTTAGTTTATGTATTAGGTTAATTTAGTTAGTTTAGTAATTAGTTAATTTAGTTACTAATTAGTTTATTTCCTTTATTTAGTTTAGTTAGTAATTAATGGTATGTTAATTAGGGTTAGTGGATTAATTTAGTTAGTGTTTATTAGTTAGTTTAGTTAGTAATTAGGGTTAGTTATTATTTCATGTACTTAATTAAAGGCTTGTTTATTTAGTAATTAGTTAATTTAGTTAGTTAATTTAGTTAGTTTATTTAGTAATTAGTTAATTTAGTTAGTGTTTACTAATAATAGGTTTGTTAGTTAACTTAGTAAGTAATTAAAGGTCATTTATTCTCGTTATTTAGTTTAGTTAGTAATTAAAGGCTTGTTTAATAGGGTTAGTTAATATTTCATGTACCTAGGGTTAGTAAATAATATAGAATCCAAAGGTATACAAGAAGGAGAACGAGGTTTTAATTAAGATTTGTTTAATTAAGTTAGAAAATAATATCATAGTCCAAAGGTATACAACAAAGGGAAATGTAAACATCTGCTTAATAAGAAAGAGTAGCATTAGGTACAAATGATAAGTGGTACATTAATTAGTTACATGATAAACAATCTAGCTTGCTACAGTCCTTCCTTGTCCATCATGGCGCACCCAGGGCAAAGAGGTTTGCGGGATACTTTTCTCCACATTTTTGATCTTTTCTTCAAAGTTTGTAAAAAGAGACATCTCACTGAACTGATTAACATCCTCTAAATCCATTACACCATCAACTCCTACAATTTGTTGCTTTTCAGGGATTGCTACGTGCTTTGGCTTTTGGGTACTTTTCTTTTCATTTGTAGATAGAATTTGTTCCACATAGAACACCTGTGCGGCACGGTTAGCAAGGATCCACGGATCATCTTTGTAACATACTTTACTTAGATCAAGAACTCTTTGGCCGTAGTTATCCATAGTGACATGTTTATCTTGAACCCATCGACATCGGAACACTGGAATCTGCAGGCGTGGACCATATTCAACCTCCCATATGTCATCAATGAATCCAAAGTATGTAGTTTCTTCACCAGTTGTATCATCTATAGCCTCACATCGAACGCCACTATTCTGGGCCATGCGCTTGGTGTCCCTAAAACTGGTGGAAAATGTGAAGCCACTAATGTCATAGCTCTGCCATGATATGACCTGGCTTGATGGTCCAGATGCTAAAATCTTGATGGTTTCTGATTCATCTGTCATGTCCAAATTCTTTAGCCATGCGGTGAACCGACGCTTGTGTTCCTTGTGTACCCAATTATTTATGCATCCTGGATTCTCCTCACGAAGCTCTTTCATATGCTGCTTGGTGAATGGGTCCATTATTATGAGTTGTTGTAGTATGCTGTAATGTACCTCTAGGACTATATTGTAATCTGGCGGGATGAATGATTTTCGTCCCATCCTCCCTCGTCCACCAAGCCTTCCCTCATGTCACAACGGAGGCAAACCAATTGATACCTGGTCTTTTAGGAGATTATTACATAATGGTCCTCCAGACTCAATGGACTCTTCTGTAGTGTATGCCTCTATCATGAAACCCTCCGGATGAGCACGATTTGCCATATAGCCATTCAATATTGACATGAAACGCTCATACGTCCACATTTCATGGAAATACATGGGGCCCAATGCCTCAATTTGAGGCACCAAATGAACAATAAGGTGTACCATGATATCAAAGAATGATGGGGGAAAGCACATCTCCAACTGGCTCAATGTCTCTGCAGCAAATTTCTGTAGGGACTCTAACTCATCATGGATAATTACCTTCTCAGATATCTTATTGAAGAAGTAGCACAACCGTGTGATTGCCATCTTTAAAAACATTGGATTTATAGCCCTGATGGCAGTAGGAAGAAAAGTGGTCAGCATTACATGACAATCATGTGAGTTATAGTTGGTGAGTGTAAGGTCTTTCATCGAAACAAGACTCCTTATGTTGGAGCAGAAACCAGATGGAACTTTTAAATTTTTCAACCACACACACATTGCATGTTTCTCATCTCTGTTCAGGTTATAGCTTGCTGCCGGTAGATGGTACTTCCCATTCTCTAGGAGTACAGGGTGAAGTTCTTTTCTGATCTTTAAATGTTGCATGTCCAAATGTGAATTGAGACCTTCCTTTGTCTTGCTCTTTATGTCTAGCAAAGTTCCAACTACGCTGTCAAACACATTCTTCTGAACATGCATACCATCGATCGCATATCGTACGTCTAAGTCTTTCCAGTACGATAAGTACTTAAAGAAAATAGACTTCTTCTTAAATGTGTCCCCCTCATTTGCCTTCACAACCTTTCTTGGTTTCCCATCTTTGGTCTTTTTTCCAAACACAAACTTGACATTCTCAACTATCTTATACACTCTGTGCCCTTTACTATAACCTGATGGAGCAATAGATTTTGATTCATCCGTATTGTCAAAGTACTTATTCATCTTTTGTAAGTGGTACTTATGGCCTGCCGGTAGCCACCTCCTATGCCTCATGTACACTATCTTGTTAGATGAAGGAAGAGACACGTGCCATGTTCCATCTATGCACTCTACACAACCAACCTTTCCCTTGAACTGGCCTGATAATGAGAAGAGAGCAGGATAATCATTAATTGTGACAATAATAATTGCTCTCAGTGTGAATGTCTCTTTGCGGAACGCATCGATCATTTTGACAC
Source organism: Microstegium vimineum (assembly GCA_022036555.1). Lineage (NCBI taxonomy): Eukaryota > Viridiplantae > Streptophyta > Magnoliopsida > Poales > Poaceae > Microstegium > Microstegium vimineum. The sequence continues at coordinate 13,862,172 of CM039127.1, read as the reverse complement.
CCACTTCCCATAGTATTTTCATCTCTTGCATTAAGGGCTCTAGAAATACATCCATATCAACTCCAGGTTGTGTAGGTCCAGAAATAAGAATGGTTAGCAAAAGATATTTTCTTTTTTGACTCAACCATGAAGGAAGATTGTATATTGTCATGATCACTGGCCATGTGCTGTGCGTGCTGCTCCTCTCGGTAAATGGATTCATTCCATCAGTACTCAGAGCAAACCTTACATTTCGTAGATCCTCAGCAAAGTCTGGATATTTCTTATCGAATTCTTGCCATTGCTTTGCATCGGCTGGATGTCGTAACTTTCCATCATCTTTCCTTTCATCAGAAGCATGCTAGGTCATAAGTTCCACATCATCAGGGTTTGCAAACAAACACCTCAAACGATCAACCACAAGGAGATACCATATCACTAATGCAGGAATTCTTCTCAACGCATAATAGTCCACTTCGATATTGCTAGTGGGCTTTGAACGTTTGTCTTGTTGAGTCTTTGTTTGCGTCTTCTTTCGCTTCCTCCCTGAAGAAACAGAGGCTGCATTCTCTTCCTCTTGATAATCTTTATTCGTCTTGTACCTACTAGCACCGCAGTTTGGACAACTGTCTAAGTCTTTATACTGATCACCCCGATATAGGATACAATGATTTCTACATGCGTGGATCTTCTCAACACCCATCGTAAGTGGACTGACTAGCTTCTTTACATAGTACGTGTTAGCAGGCACTCTGTTCTCCTTAGGAAGAAGGTCTCCAAGTACACGCAATAAATCATTGAAACTAGCATCGGACCAACCATATCTAGCCTTAATCGTCAAAAACTGAAGAACAGCCCGTAGTGTCGACCACTCTTTGGTACAACCTTTCGACTCGTCGTACAAAGGCTCTTCTGCTGCCTTCTTCAAGGCTTCCATTCGGTTCATGAAGAATATTGATGGATCCGCACAACGGTTCATTATTGCCTCTAAGAAATCTGCCTCTTCAATGGCATCAGTGTTAACATACTGAGTTTCATTAACATCGGACGTAGAATTATGAGTTTGATTGACATCTGGCATAACATGATGGATTTCATTGATATCTGGCATAGCATCACATTCATTGAGATATGGCATTGGACCCTCCACATTGATGTTACTTGCAGTGTTGTCAGTTGTCTGCATATAAGGTGTAGAACTACCCTCACCATGTTTTGTCCAAATCAAGTAGTCCTCCACAAATCCTCTGCAAACCAGATGAGAAGTAATTGCTTCCACATTGTCAAATACCACAATATTTTTACAGTCTGCGCATGGACAACATATGTGCTTCGCCTTTGTTCTCTGAGCATGTATCTTCACGACATCGATAAATTTTTGGACCTCCACTACATAAGATGGGTCTAATCTTGATAAGTTGTACATCCATAATGACATCTTCATATTTATCTGTAGTTAGGAAAATATTGTATCTCACTCTAAAAACAAAACGAAAATAATCCCTCATAACTAAGATTCTATCCTCCATCAATTAAATAGCATCAATTAAATAGATATGAAAACCTACCTCTTACAGAATTTACAAAATAAAAAAATTAAATAATTATTTAAACTCATTTTTATAATTATAAGAATTAATTAAACGGAGATGGCATCTTGATTAACAAACCCTAAGTATAAGCAAAAATAACAAACCCTAATTAACAAACCCTAAGTACATGAAATACTAACTAACCCTAATTAATAAGCCATTAATTACTAACTAAATTAATTAACTAACTCTAAGTACATGAAATATCTAACCCTAAATAATAAACCATCAATTACTAACAAAAATTATTGAAAAACCTAAGCTACATGAAATAATAACTAACCCTATTTAACAAACCCTAAGTATAGACAATAATAACTAACCCTAATTAACAAAATATTAACTACTAAATTAATTCATAAACCCTAAGTATTCTATTACATAGATCTACTCACAAGAATTCTAAAAAGTATTTATTTTCTATAATCCGAGCAAGATACAATTTACTATGAATTTACAAAAAAAAATAGCTAAAACTCTCTCTCTTGCCCTAGCTATGAACCCTAACCCTAGATTTAGAGCACCTCCAATACAAGAATTGAACCAAAGAATCACTAAAAAAATGGCGGCAACGACACTAACTAACCTTTTGGAAGTTTCTCACCAAAGAAATGAAGTTCAAAACATCCCCCCCTTGGAATCGCCACCTCTGTGTCGGCCACTGTGCACACAGCACGGGAGTAACTGTTCTTGTTTGGAGGTGGAAGAAGGGAATTTATTGCAGCATTAACACATGCGGTTGGTAAGGAGGACCGCCTGTGTAAATACAGGTATTTACACAGGCGGTAGAGATAGGAGAACCGCCTGTGTAAATGGTTTTACACAGGCGGTTCTCTTGCTGGGCCCACTCTATTTTTTGTACTGGTGTCATGAAATTGTGAACCGCCTCTAAAAAAACGACGTGGCAGCAAAAAAAATATTTTTTCTATTAGTGGAGAGGCCGACGACTATTCGGAGACCGCGCCACATTCCCCGGCGACCGGGACGCATCTCAGCTAGCTAGCCACTCACGCTTTGGTGTCACGCCACGTACGGTCGGGCGCTTTTCCACCGGCAGCCGCGGCACCGGAGCAAATAAAGGACGGGCGGAAACAATAAGGAACCCTAGAAATTCCCGACAGATTGAAGGATCATTCGACCGGGCCAATTCCGCGATCTAGCTATACGCAGATCGGATCCGGGCATCTGGCCGGCCGGCACGTCGATCTCTCTAGCTAGCTAGCTAGCTAGCCAGCATGACAGACGTACAGGCGCCGCATCCATCGCCCATCGACCGATCGTGGCCGTGTGGCCCGTGGGAGGTATATCTTCCACGCACGTCCCTGCAGAGATGCATGTACGTACGCGTCGCCGCACCGTACCATTGGTCCATGCATGCATGCTCCGATACACACACTCCCTGCATACACACAAAGTACGTACTTAAGTACATCACTGTTCTATTCCTGTGCGCTGCGAGCTGTCCAAGATCACATGTGTTCGATTCTTTACAACGACGCGTCCGGAAGAAAAGAAAAAAAACTGGGTGACACGAACCTTTTGTGGCTGATGAGTCTGAGGGAAGAAAAAAAGATGGCTAAGCAGCAGAAGGGGACGTTATCTAAAGCGTACTACTACGTGTGTGCGAGGAAAGAAGGGCTACACCAGGCAACGGACACGCCCTTTTGCAAGTTGCACCCGAGCCCAGAAAAAAGGGGGGCCTCCGGCCAGTCCTATAGATTCGATCGCGATCTCGCCGCTGTGACGCCCGGCCGGCTCGGCCGGCGCGCGCTTGTATGCATGCATAGCGTACGTGCGCGGCGGGGGCAAAAGCCGTGCGGTCTGCTGCCTGCGGCGCGCGCGTGGGCGTCAGGGGCTTGCCGGCCCGCCCGGGTGAAGATCTTGCGCGAGATCGGGCAGCGGCAGGCGCGGGCCAGTGGTGTAGGGCCCGGCCCATTTAGCCGGGTGGGGGCCGCGCGTAGCGGGTTTCCCGAGGAAGATTTGGTTCCTCCGTAGATTGCAGGGGCACATGCGTGATGCGTCTTCTTTTCCGCCTTGCACGCCCGTGTGGCGCCGCGCGTGACGTCACCCGGCGAGAACCGGAGTACGAATCGGTGGCATCATGCAGCGTGGGCCGGGCTCAGGTCGGTCAGAGGCTCACAGCACCCGGCCACCCGTGCGTGCCTAGCTGTGCGCCCTGTGCTAATGCTAATGCACTCCGGCTGCGGCTGCTAAAAAAGGTATTATCTTTTTCAGATATCAGCTAATGTCACTTTGACTAAATATATATAAAAATATTTATGATATTGAATGGGTATTATTGGATAAGTCGTGCAATATATTTTTATAGTACACTTATTTATTTGAAGGTATAATTATTAATAATATTTAAATATAAATTTATTCAAACTTGAATGATTAATTGACTTTTAAAACAATGAGATGTGCACTATTTTGGAGAAAGAGAGTGTGCTCTGACCTATATATATGTATATATATGGTTGCCGTACACTCCAGTAGACTAATGGAAGTTTCAAATGCTTTGAGAGAAGAAAAACATGATTTTTGGCTGATGATAATACATACTCTGTCATTTTCAGTGGTGGCAATATCCGATGTAGTAAGCATTCAATGAGATATGAATGACCTGATCTAGTTGGTATGGACGGTGCGTGCGACCGTGATATTCCACTATCGCGATGAGGCCCCTTTGCTTTAGATTGTTATTTTCATGTTCCTTTCAGGGCTTTTCTATGTTGCCTTTTGTTATAATACTAGCAAACGTGTTCGTGTGGTGTAACGGAAGAAAAAATCGAATGTTAATTAAAAGCACAGACAAAAGTATCACCAATTTATTCATATTTATGTTTTTCTATATCTCTTTCAACCTAATTTTTTCATCATTAACTCATTGTATTGCTATTTTTCAAACTAAATATATAGTCTTTTCAGAGTCTTAAATGAGAAGAGTCTGTGATGGAGTCCATTGCTATTTTTTTTATTTCTGTTTTGTCTCTATAATATGCATGTGTCATTGTTTTTACTTATAAACCAGAGGAGTTTGTGATGGAGTTTATTGCTATTTTTTTTTATTATTATTCACTTTCCCTTTACGCGTTATTGATTTGTACTGTAAAACTATTTTTTAATAATTGACCAGGAAAAATATAATATAATCTTCAGTCATGAGTCACATCGGATTAGAATTTGTATAGAAAGGTGGTTATTCGTATAAAAATATAATAATAAGAATTGCGGCAAATACTATTTCAATTTGTCATCTATAAGATAAATAAAAAATAATTGACACCCATTGACGAAATGACGACCGACAAACTACATACCTAGTATGTCTATTGCCCAAACAAGAACTTGGAAGAGAAATAAAACATCTGCCATGTAGTAAAAGAAATAATAGCAACCACTGACATTCTTGGCAGTTATTCTCTCCTCATCTTTTGATTGGCTAGGCCGCACTCTGCTTTAGAATCGTTAGTCTTTTCCGGTAGAGTCGTTAGGTAATATTCTCAATAGTTGGAACCCAACAACAAAAGTAGGCATCTGGACGTACTGAATGAGCATCCATTGATTATTTATTATGGGCAACAATTTTTTGTTTTCGGATAAGTCTATATTGCACATTTCAAAAATATATTTAACTAGAGAACATGTTTATATGTTGCAATAAAACATATAATTTGCAATGTTCATGCCAATTATAAGGCTAGTTGTTTTCCATGTTTTAATTAGACTTAGCCTAACCTTAAATAAAACAAAATCCAAAATACATAATAAACATAAATGCAACAAACTATTAGTAATGTATGGGAAAGCGACATGTGTCATTGTTTTTTTATTTATGACCTGGTATGACAATAGATTAGAGGGCGTAGCATGCATGACTTAAATTTATAGTGTTTCAGGTATGAAACCTTCATGTAATTAAAGAGTGTCAAGTTATAGCCTTTCGCATATAACTTCACCAAGGTGAAGGTTCGTTTAGGGTTTAGGGTGTTGTCTCGTACAAGAATGATGTGAAAAAGAGAGGAGATAGAAAGGATCAGGGTTTGAAGAATAAGGGAGGACCCTTTGCCCTTGTCGTTCTATCTATAAGGGAGGTGAGAGGAGGCAATCTTCCTCTCTACCCCTTTGGTTTGCGAATTACATGAAGGCATTCGAACCTATTAAGCATAGACCTTTTTACGTGGAAGGGGATAGGCTCAGTCGCCCCTACCCCCAACACAGGTGCAACATAGCAAACTATCTTTCTTGATTGTGCCATGTGCGTTCAGGGTCGGTTGTGAGTAATAGGGGTCGCATCAACAATGTGTCTATGGTGTGGACTGTGGAGGAATCTGGATGACGAGCTTGATCTATTTGGGATGTGTTGGGACGATCTTGGGATGACTGATCAGGGCTTCCTACCAGGACATAGCAGGTTTTAAAATTTGGTTACAGAAAAGGAATATTTCACCTATCTTATGACATCTTTTAATTTAGACTTAGATGTAAAACTCCTCTAAAACATTGTACCTTTTTTTTTGCGAAGAAAACACCTTACCCTTCTTACACCGTGACGTAGGATGAAGTTTTTCACCGTGGGACAATATAGTAAAACGTTCAATATTTTAAGCCACTAGTTTTCAAGGGCCTCATGGCCGGTAAAATGAATGGCTTGTTCTGAATGTCTTTAGTTATGGCTAGAATCGGTTATGTTTCCCACTAACAAATGTTCTGTTTGTCTGATGGTTTCGGTGACTGATAAACCGATTGATGTTATTTTTAATTGCTTTGTTGTAAGAGAAAAACAATATTTCGATGACTAATAAGCCGGCTGATAAGTTAAGCGAACACAGTGTTAAATGTTCTGAAACTGGTTAATGATCATGGATTCATTGGTTTTGTTCGAATTTTTTTTAATGATCATGGGTTCGAATATCTCCACTGATCTTTCGTTGTCAGTTCCACGCTAGCAGTGCATTCTTGACGACATGATTAAATTAGCATCAGTTGGAGATGCAGACTACTACTACTCTCTCTCCAAGAGATTGATGGCATGCACAAGTGGATCGATCAGCTGCAGATTTTTGGGGGTCGAGCTAGCTAACGCGCGCCAGTGGGCAGGCACTATTATTTTGACAAGTCGTTATTATTTCTCCCGTGAGGTAAAAAAAAAATTAAAGATAAAAAGGCGCGCGCTGCAAATCTGGGGAGAGATACATATGTCGGGTTGAAACCCCAGAAAGGGCAGACCCAACAACAGATCCATCACCTCACTGAGATGCCAATGTGGGTGCAAAGGATCATGTAATAAAAAGCCTGCTGGCCGCCTGCATGCAATTTCATTCCTAGCCTCGCAAATATATATATATATATATATATATATATATATATATATATATATATATACCCTATATATAAAGGGCATATATAGGCGGCATGCATGGCGATGTGGTGGGAAAAAAAGGCCCGGTGAAAGAAATCTTGCTCCTTTTCGGTGAAGATTCATCAACAGTGCATGCAGCTAGCACTTTGATTTGTAAAGCGCAATTTCAACTGGATATTTGCCTGGCTGCGTGCTGCATGGTTCCTTTCGGCGGCTTACGACGTAGGGCTGACACCTGTCTGTATGTTGACAGTTAAACACCACACGGTGCTTATCGCTATATATTGTTCAGGTAATTATTCTCGATCGACCGTCGTGTGCTAAGTGTAAGTGCATGCAAGCTGTGCAGCTATTTTACCTTAATTCGTGTAGTGAGTCGATCGTAAATAATGCACGTGTAGTGTGGTTATAAGATAAGCTCTGTTCGCTTGATTTATCAGTATCAGTTATGATACACTATTTTTCTCTCATAACAAAACAGTTAAAATAACGGCAGTCGATCAGCGAATCAGGGTGTAGAATATGGTGATATTAATTTATCTAGCGTCGTTATTTAGAGAAACTGTACGCGTACGTGGAAAGAAAGGTGGCGTGCATCCATCTGACTCTGGTTTTGTCCAAGTTGACGAAACAGTACGGTTTACTGAACCTCCCGGTATAGTTTATAGCCTCCACTCAACTTTCATGTACTAGCAGTAGTACAAGAGATCTGCTGTTTTCAGATGCCGATTGCCCACTACTACTACAATTCTCTAAACATATATATTGTCATGCAGATGCTTCAACTAGCAAGCTACCTGCAGTACAGGTCTTTATATCAACAAAGATATTTTAAACTTTCCTCAAAGATGCAGAATAAGATATTTTTAAACATCAAGAAAAGCCTGCATACCAAGCTAGCTAGCTACCACTACGGCTGAGATGCCCCAGTAGCACTTGACCTTGATCGATCGAGCCTTGAATTAACAATCGATAGATGATAGATAATATATATATATGCGGTCATCATGCATGTACTCGTTGCGTGCTTGCATTCACGGAAGATCGAGAGTATATATGCAATTTGTTTAGTAATAAACCAGTCCAGCGATCGTGCATATGTTACGTTGACAATGCCACTGCGGCGTGAGTGAGGTGCCTTTAGCTTACTAGGGAAAAAAACAATTGCTTTTAAAAACATGGCCTCTGAATGTGACTAAAGCCTAGGGCATCCAATCGAAATCGCGTAGCCCTTCGTCGTTTCCATCTTTTGATGCCCGGCCGGCCGGTCTGTGGATGCTTCCAAAGCTGGCTGCTCCTTTATTTAGCTAGTGTGCAATTCCTCTCGCTCCACGCCTTTCCCCTGTAATCCTATCCAAATTATCGAAAGCAAGGCAACACATTTGGAAAAGACGGTCGTTGTCACCTCTAATTCCTTGGGAGCTAAGGTTTTGCTCTGGATCCATGCATGCCTGCATGATACATCGATGTGTGCTTCGTGACTTCACCATCCTTCGTCTAGTAGCTAGCTAATAGACGACATGCATATGCACATGTCAGAAACAAAAATGAACTCTAGACACAACCTTACACATGTTCGAGTACAAATATGTTTGTTTATTAGGACATGTTTAGGGATGACAGCGGGTCAGATAAATTGGCTCGAGTAAATATCCACCAACATGCACCAGCGAGTGTGTGCCCATCAAATTCGGTATCCAATATGAATGGGTACTCACGATATAGTTCTTTTTTACACTCATCCAAAGGTGAATTTGTATATGACACATGCTCTTAAGGGTAAATTTAATTTCACCATGGTTAGCCACACCTCGCGAGTGGGATTGCTATCCCGAGGTATGTTTAGATGCAAATAATTCAAAATGACTATAAGCTAAGATATAATTTGAGCTGCTTAGACTTTAGATAATTAAGCTAGCGCTTTTTTAGTCCATTTAAACATTAACAGAGTGTTCAGAGAGAGTAACCATTATTCAATTTTTTTTGTCCCTAAAATCTAAGATCAAATCATCCTCCATCTTATCTTCTTCTATTTTTATTCTTCCTCCGCCCACCCTCTGCATAGACCCGACTCTGATTGACATGCTTCTCATCCCTAGTGCCTCCGCCTCCCTGTTCGGCTACATTGGCTCCCCCGCTGCCGGATCTAGTAGCCTCCACATGATCCGGTCCTAAAATCCGTCAGATATGTCTCCTTCCTGATGTTTTCTTCATCATTGATCAAGCTCCACCGCCGCCTCCCACTTGGCTCTGGCAACGCCAAGTTAACGTCGCTGTGGCCACGCCTAACTTAGTAGTGGAGGTCGTATGTTATCACCATTATGCCCTCTCTTTGCCTCACCAAACCGTCACATTGTCGGTGCAACCACCTCCGCTTCGCCCCATGCCGCCCCCTCGCCTGCTACCACGGTGGGTCTTCTCCCCTGACGATCCCTCTAAGCCGTTAGGCTCAGAAAAGCTTTTTTGAACCTTAACCCTTAACTTGCCAGTTAGGTAAAAAGGCCACGTGACATGTTTAGATTGATGGGTAGAAAAAAAATCCAATATGATGAAGCCTTTCGGAGTGAAGTTTAGCTTTTACTCTCTCTTTTTTTATTAAGCTGTATAGCAGTTATTTTAGCCCACGTACTGCACCCAACACAGGTCGGTCGTACGTAGCCGGAAGCTGCTAGCTAAAACTAAAAGGAGTTTTTGCAAAAGCCGGTCATCATTGTTGCTTTCCCCCCTGCTGACCTTTCTACAAAGCCGGCCGTTTTGATTCGCGGCGGGGGCGGAGGCCGGAGGGGCATCAGCACCACCGCGCAGCAGCCAGTCGCCCGCTTAGCTTTGCAACATTTTGTTGTCGACTTCACTGCCCGCTAGCTTTTGGCCAAAAGCCCCCTCTGCCCCTGGCCGGCCGGTGTGGTCTCCGCCCGAATCGATCCTGAATATCTTATACGCGCGGGCTTTGTTGGGAGAGGCCGGCCGGGCCTTCAAAGACGCCTTTATTCTACGCGAGTCGCGCGCGCGCGGCGGCTGGCTGGCTCGCGGTCGCGGCCTCGCGCGGGTGATGGGCATGCAGCATGCTGCTGCTCTGGCAAGGTCAGCGCGCGGCTCCTGGTCTCTCAGTGGAGTACTGCGATACTCGCACAATTAGCCACCGTGTTTGTTTACGACAACTGATGCATGCACGTTCCACGTACTTTATTGGGCCACAAGATCCGCGACGCGCGCTGATGACGAATGCATGCTGCTGGTGCCATCGATCTCGACCGATTGGAGCGTCGTGCTTCGCTTGCGTGTGCGTGTGCGTGTGCAACACAGAAGGTAGTCCGATCCTGACCTTGGAGCACTAGCTAGATCCATTATTGATCGATCAATAGCAGAGCTTAACTACTCTTGATTAGTTAGGACTTGTTTAGTGCACTTATTTAGAAGAGAAGCTAATACATAATTAAGCTAGCTAGCCGAATGAGCAACGAACGAGAACAGGGCGTTAATTCTTATCAATTGGTGGTGTGGACCACTTTCAATAAACAGGGACACATTGGTATTTTTCATTGACCACTGGTCTATCCTAAAAATTATAAAACATCATGTTGTTGATATATAAGACGCAATAACTTGCAGAGAGCAATATATGAATTGAGGCCCTATTGGATGGAACACATGAATTTCACATAAACCATGTAAAAATTTTATAGAAATCAATCTAAATTTATAGCCAAAACGCAAGGACAGAAAAGTTTTTCTATATTCAAAACAGACCCTCGGGATTTGATCTACTCCGCGAATCCAGACAACGGCTTCATGTTGCATCCCCTCACTCAACCATGAGCTATATATATTTACTGCAGAAATGATGCATTGCGAGATATTTTTTTTTATAATTTAACTCTTCTGTGTAGATGATGTTAATACTGTTGTTTGTAGAATTAATAAAATTATTTAAGGAAGAAGATAGTACGTACTCCTAAGTTTAAAAAGTTAAATTAACTGCATGCGCTAGTGCTTTATTCTCTTAGGGCAGTCCCAATGGAAGAATGGAAGAAACTGACACGATTTCCATAGCGTAAGAAATCATCTATAGAAACTATCTTCCACAATGGAGGTGTATTTGAGTAATAATTATTTTCCCCTTCTCTCTCCTAACTCTATCTTCTTCCTCCAATGAGAGTGTGCCACGAGTCCCCTAGAAACTAGTGGTTTCTTCCCAATGGTGATTTCGTAGTTTCTTGATGCATTGGATAGAGTGAAAACCTAGTTTCTTCGTGAAGAAACCATTTCTAGGATTTGTGCTCTCTTTCATCATTAATTATATTGTCATGTTAGCATTTTATCTACGTGACAAGTCATTTAATGAGGATAGAAATCATCATCAATAAATCATTGGGACTGCCCTTATACTACTATATCAATAAATATGCATTTCCTGAGCTGAATTGGACTCCTTGACCTGCTCTAACGCCATGCTCACTCGACACGCTTTTGGGCCCATGATTAGTACTACAGTATTTTATTTCGTTGGTTGTAAGAGAATGTGGCAATTCTATTTAATTTGGATCATCCGAGCAACAACTGTCAACTGCATTAGAAAATCTTGTGTTAGTTGCATCTGATTATGTTGTTCGCCTTTTTGCGTTGATGGGAACACTATGTAAAGGCAGGCAACACATGAGGAAAGCAAGCTGGGAGAACCCGGTGCACCCGCCTTTTCTCTTTCAATCAAGTCATGGCAAGTTGCCATTTCCTCCATGCATAAAATTGGCACGGCCACTGCACACCCACTGCTGAACGAAGACGAAACCAGAGGGTGGTGCATGGCATGGCATACAAAAAAAATCTTTTAAATTTGCTACACTTGCAATTTTTTTATTCTTTTCCGATACGTACGGCTGTATTTGTGAAAATTCTATCCGAAGAAAGATCAGGCGATGAGCTTGACTCTGCCCATGCATACCGCCTCTTCGGTGTTCGGTGGTACTCCATTCCAAATTATAAAGGTTTTAGCTTTTTCTAGATTTTAGATCTTATTTGGATATGTATATATCTCCCTCAAATCAAACCACTTGTATTAGAGCTTATATTGAAACTTAATTTAATTTTACTTTAATTCACTTGGACATTTGAGAAAAATAAATGCCTATATATTTTTCTATACATGTTGACTTATGTTATATCTAGATACATACGGCCAAAACGGCTTAGAATTCAGGAGAGAAAGCACAGTTAGCTGCTGCAGCGGCATGCACTGGCGCACTGCAAAGACGACAGCAACGAGGGACACGGAATATTTGGCGATGACGAAACGGATTATTTCGGGGTATATATAGTGTAGTATAAACCCGCACTGCCTTGATGCATGCAGACCTCATCCGAAAAGGAGGGAGGCAAAAGGAAAGCAGCTAGGCAGGGGCCGGCCGATCGACCGAGAGGCACATATATTCCTCCATCCATCCTTCCTTCCTGTTATCGCACGGCGAGGTCGCAGCGCACTACGGGCAGCATGCAGCACGGCACGGCAGCAGCCACTAGCTAGCTAGTCCCGCCCGGGGCTCAACTTGCACTGCCCCTGTGCCTCTGCCTCGGCTTGCATTCCCATGGCATAGTACTCTAGGGGTACACGTACACATCCCCAGCCGTCCCAGATCGACGCCCGCGTTCGCCGCGCCGCTAGCTGGGGGATGGAATGGAACCCGATTCGTTGCGCGCGTGCGCATCCGGACCGTCCCTTTCCTCCTGTTGCGCCCTGATGCGAATCGGCGCCCGCCCGCGATCAGATAAGAAGGAGGACAAGGCGTAAATCCGCACCGCGATGCGCGATCGGACAATTTACGCTCACGGGTGCGGATGTGATTTGATCGCGTGGAGCAGGTGCAGATGAAGCTGATCGATCAGGCGGGCGCCGAGGGATCGGAACCCGGCAGGCAGCTTTGCTTTGCTCTGCGGGGACGGTGTGGGCATGGGCGCGACTGCGCGAGGGCGACGGCGACGGCGACGGCGGGGGAATCCGGATCTTTTTCGTGGCTGGGGGCGGGGCGCCGGCGCGGGCTCGCGTCCGCGATCTATATCTACGATGATCTATCGCTGGTGCTCTGGATAAACGTAACAGCGCGAGGAGGAGGATCCATGGAGTAATATATATATATATATATATATATATATATATATATATATATATATATATATATCGGCAAATATTCTCCGGGCAACTTGTTACCCGGATAAGAAGTGCTGTCGAACAAAAGCTCTCTCGGCTCTCGGCCGGCGACGGTGTGTGCGGCACTGAGGTCGGCACGGTGTGTTCGGCACTGAGGGCGGCACATCTAAGCCGAACCTACATACAAAGATACCGGAGATAATCGGCAGGGTCTTCACCAGATACAGTGAGGCAGCAGAAAAACAGGGGACGACGATGTCCTTTGATGTTGACGTCGGAGCCGATTTACAGGCCGCCTGGGAGCGACGTGGTTTGTGGGAGGGCGGGTTGGACGGCTTGTCGAGATGGCCGGTGCCAACACTGTCATCCCCATCCGGTGCCCGGGGGTCCAGATCGACCCCCAAGCCGCTGCCTGGGGAAAGTCCCCGACCCGAGGCAAACGCCCGCCCGAGTCCGCATCGTCGGAGTACCACCCGCACCGAGAAGGGGCAGCACGGGGCAGCAGCCGGCGGATCCAAGCTTGAGATACCCAGATCGCCCCCCCCCCCCCCCCCCCCCCCCCCCCCGCCGCCATACCCCTTCACCGGTGTAGGTACACCGTCCGTCCATCCATCAATCGGTGGAGAGAACGGTGTCGCCGTCCGCGTCGCCTAGCCCACCGGGGCGCGTGCCAGAACGGCCGCCACCCGAGCAGGTCGCCACCTCGCAGCACTGCCGGACGAATCGCAGATCCGGTGGAGGAGGACCGGATCGGTCACACCTCCTCCCGGTGGCCGCCGCCCCCTAGACGTTCCGCCGGTCGATCCGGACGCGGAAGGGCCAGGTCTTGACGCGGAGGGAACAGATCGAGTCGAGGAGGGGCCGGATCAGCCGCGCCTCTGCCCAGGGACCACCGATAGCGGAGAAGAAGGGGGATGGAGGAGGCCCGGAGGTGCACAGGGGGCCTAGGGAGGCGCAGACAGGGAACCTTCTTGGGGCCCGCCGCTGGCCGCCGCCGCCGCCGCGCGCAGGTTGACGGCGACGGCGGCCGAAGAGGACGCGCGGAGGGCGGCTCCGGACAGGCGGCGGCGGATGGCCCCGAGTCGCCCGTCGGGGTGACGCGAGGGCCAGATGACGCAAAATGTTCCTACTTGCCTGTGATGTCAACTACCGGTGACAATACGTGCAATCCAAATATGTAGACCCTTAATACTATTTCAACACTAATTTTCAGCAAACGAACTAAATATTCAGCATGAACTAAATTTCAGATAGCGAACAGGACCATAAGCTCTCAATTGTACTCTGGTTGTCTTTGCGAGAAGCAAAGCCACGTCCAGGTAATTCTTGCATTAGTAGTGTCCGATCGAATTTTGGAGGGGCTAACATCATGCATCCGCGTGCTCTGCCCGTACCAATCTGTGATCTCTTGTTTCTTGGTGTTCTTTCTTGTTTTTTTTTCGGTTCCTCTATATAAACTAAGGGCTATAACATATTTGTAACGACAGCCATACGTGTATAGAGATCCTCGGAAAAAGACGGATGATCTCCGCGCAATATACTGTCGAATATCACGAGAGGATTAGAGAACGATGTGCAATCTTCCTTCCCGTGTAGATATGAGCTGCTTGGACAAAGGGAGTAAAAGATTGATTAGGCCTACTTTTAGAGACAGCTCAACTCTCTGATGTGAGTTGCTAGCTGGTCGGTTCATGTAATCCACGGTAATCAACTTCTGTGAGTGCATAACACGTACTACTTTTTTTTTTGAAAGTGTAACACGTACTTTATTCCAACGACAATAGCAATGAAATCCTTAGTAATTTTGCAGCTCATTGTTCTGTATGAATATATCAATCTAGATATTGATATGATGATGAACAAGAAATATATTCATGTGTATCTATATCTATATCTATACCTAATAATAAAGAGGCAAAATTTCTAGCTATTTTTTTCGTCCATCCATTCTTTTTAGATCAATCTCTCTCTAACTACTGGACAATAGAGAGCCGTCCCGACTTATATATATATATATATATATATATATATATATATAATGGGTGTTCATATACGAGTTAAAAGAGATCTTATCTAACACGATACAGAGTTCGATTACAAATAGGATTTTTTAATCGAACCTTAAAAGCTAGGAGTTCTAATTGTAATATAAATAGAGCTCTAGATCCTATATCCTATTATAAAAACACGTGAAACTTCTAAGTAACATAAAAAGCAATTCTAATCCAGATAGAAATATGATAATAAGAATAGAAATTAAGCAATCTCACGTCGTCGATACTAAAAAAAGATAAAAGAGCTCCAAATCAAAATCAAAAGGACGTCATATTGACATCCATGACTAAGCATATATAATCAAACATGTAAAATATTTTTTATGTGAATCTTATTATAATTGTGCACACTGGTCCGCGACAACATCAAAGTCGAATGAGAAAAAAAAATTCTCATTGCAACGCATGGACATATTTGCTAGTAATACTTATTTGTGGTCAACAACAGTGGTTTTGCTGAAAAGAAAAACTGTGATATGATATTCCTTACCACCGAAAAATCTAGATAAGCATTTTCAAGCAAAATTCCATAGTCGAACATTACACTTTCTGTCTTTTTTCATCTATAAGTAAATTCTTCTTCCAAGTTGTTTCTATTACCCATCACGCGCATCCGGAAATAGAAAGTTGAGTGGTTTAAAGTACAATTCTTTGCCTGAGGCTATGAGCTAACAAAAGCGAGAGCTACGTAGAACGTGATGAGAACGAAGCTAGAGTGCCGAAACATCTTTTCCATCGGCGGCCGGCACAGCAGCTGTACTGAAAGAGGTGTTGGCTTCTCTCACGGGAACTGCATGCCGCCGTGGACCATCCCAGCTCGATGACCCGCCACCTCAGTGTTGAGAAGCGTCAGGTCCATCACGAGAGAGGACATGCGGCGTCGCACGGCGCTAGATATCTTGCCCTTTTTAAAGTGGCGATGGATGGATCAATAATGTCTCGCACCCGGGGCATCCCTCCCAGCTGTCTAAAGAGAAAGGATACGAGCTTGTGTCCAAGCGTACGTGAGCATCATATCGTGTGACAGATTATGTGTACTCTCTGTGAAGCTCCTTTCTTTCGATTCCCTAGCTATTCCATAAGGCTGCTTGTGCGTGGCAGGCCCTCTGTGTTGTACTTGAGTACTTGCGGCACTGTTGCAAGCGTGAGCATTAGAGCATACATACTCCCTCAGCAAACAGAAAGAAAGAAAAGTAATTCTTGTTTTTTTCAGCATTAGAGCATACATACTTCCTCGAACAAAAAGAATATAATTTTTTTCAAGCAGTCAAACAATCTTAACTTTGATAAATATTCTATTAAATATACATATATTTATGATATGAAATACTCTCCCGTCCCAAAATAGTTATCACCTTCGTGCCACAAGTTTGACTCGATTTGTAGAAAATACGTGCAACATTTGTAACTCCAAACAAATTTATTAAAAATCAAATTCAAATATCTTTTTCAATAAACTAATTATATATCATAAATATTTATATTTTTCAGTATATATTTAGTCAAAAATATTTTTTGAAAAATATAAACGACAAATATTTAGGGACTGGGGTAGTAACTACCATTGCATTAGTTATAGAATATATTTTAAAATAAATTTATTTAGAGACATAAATGTTAATATAAATTTAGCTGGACTTGAGCTAGATTGACCAACATGGATACTATAGTTATATTCTTTTATGGACGAAGAAAATGCCTAAATAGTTGGATGACATATGCACTCTCATCTAACAAGAGTCCTTTGACATGATCTCTATTCCAACATAGAAGTGCCTTGGAACATGCCTACTTGTCTAGAGATCCCAACGAAGAATTCTTATTTAGATTGGTTTCTTATTATCCTCGTTTCCATGAGAAAGAATTATCTTCATCCATGTCCCCACAAATGCCATTAAGGAGCGTTTCTTCTCCATCCCCACCCCCATGGACGGGGATTTTTTTTCTCCTCATAAATTTCTCGCAAAGTTAACAATAGACCAACAAGAACGTCAACTCATCATAATCGAATTGTCTACAGGAGTAAAAGCCCTTGAG
Source organism: Microstegium vimineum (assembly GCA_022036555.1). NCBI lineage: Eukaryota > Viridiplantae > Streptophyta > Magnoliopsida > Poales > Poaceae > Microstegium > Microstegium vimineum. Next base: position 13,845,006 of record CM039127.1, on the reverse strand, counting down.
GGCAGGTATATATGCAGTCATGCAGAGTGAAATAGAATTAGCAATGGGGGGACAGGGGCTAAGCCCCTCTATGAATTTGAAATTTTCAATAAATTTTTTAAAATTTCAAATAAATTTTAGAAATTTAACATTATTGCCCTCTCGTAACAATTAAAAAACCAACTTCCTGCATCCTTGTGAAGCTCAACGTGATCGGACTATTTTTCTCTTATTTTAATCTATATCTATACCTAATAATAAAGGGATAAAATTTCAACCTCTTTTTTTTTGTCCATCCATTCTTTAATTTGTCTTCCTCTAATTACCGGATTCCATACAGACTTATATATATAACATATTCCTTGTTTAACGCGATCTAAATATAGTCTGACTCCAAAACGTATTTGATCGTGTTTGGACTCATACACCGTGTTTATACATCTTTATGGAAAAAATAAAAAAAAACAACGGAAGTTACTCTGCAATGCTAAATTATGAAAAAAAAACAAAGAAAAAAGGACATATGAACCGGACTCCATATGAAAAAAAAGAAAAGAATAAATCTATAGAGAAAAGGAAAAGAAAGGACACGATGTGGTACATCAAATCTATACTTACATAAACTTATATATATTTATGGAAAAATAAAAAAAACAACGGAAGTTACTTGCAATGCTAAATTATGGAAAAAAAACCAAAGAAAAAAAGATATATGAACCGGATTCCATATGGAAAAAAAGGAAAAAAAAAATCTATAGAGAAAAGGAAAAGAATAGGACACGGTGTGCTACATCACATCTATACATATATAATACAAAATAAGGACACATCAAAATGGTAAATAAAAAAAGACACGTTATGAACTGGACTCCATATAGAAAAAGGAAAAAGGTAAATTTATAGAGAAAAGGAAAAGAATAGGACACAAGTATGTCACAATATATATATACATACATAATACTTAGGAAAATTTCAGGCTAATTTTTTTGCCTGGTCTTCGGCCTACAGTTTGCATGGTGGCTCATCTACGTGGCGCCCTCCACGCTGGCCAGCAGCTCGTCTGAGGCGTCCGCTGCCCTAGCTTCGTGACCGGCGAGCGCAGCCAAGCATAGCCAGTGCCCATGCTACTACCCCTGGTCCAACGGGCGAAACTCTTGCCGGCGACGAGCGCGTCCCTAGCAGAGACGGATCTTGCTCCGGTTCTTGTGAGCGTGAGCACTGCACCTACGGGCGGTCCGTGAGTGTGCCCACAACGGCAGGTCGGAGCAGAGCAGCTCAGTCCGGGGCAGTGAGGATCAGATCAGCTTGAACGCCGCCGGGTTCTCCTTGACCGTGTTGCAGTTTGGGAGGAACTAATATCGGCGGCGTGACACAGCTAGGAGCGGTGCAGAGTAGAGCGGCTCGGTCCGGTGCGGTGAGGAGCAGACCTTCTCATGTCCGCGGCGAAGGCTTGGCGCAAGTCAACTCGACGCGTGCGTGCAGGACCGGCAACATAGCCAAGCTCGGTCTAGCGCGGCTCTAAGGACAAGCACAAGGAAAAATTCCAAACGGACACACCATTTTTTTTTGCCTTTTTTTTATTTTCTTTTCCAATATATCCTCATAAAAAGAACAAAACATATTAGCTGACTCTGAAATCTCAAGTTCAAATTTGGAGGAACCTACAACAATGGTAGTAGGACACCTTTACGATGTCATAGATATAAGTATTTGCGATTTGCTAATGTCTTTGAGCAAATAGTTTTGAGTTTAGCATTATGTGAAAAAAAGTATCATAACTTTATTTAAATTTCATATAAGCATAATATACATTGTCATATCAACATTTGTTTATATTTTAGGCGTCATCATAAAATAAATTATAGTTATCAAAATTTTAATGAGAAAACATAAATAATTATGTGGTATTCCTCCCGTTGCAACACACGGGCACGCTTGCTAGTAATATAATAATATTTGTAAATACTAAATTAGTCCCAGCCTATCTAATAAGGTAATTACCCACGGAGGCCCCTTGCCATCTCTAGACTGTTACATGATGATGAGTACAAGCAAGCATGCATGCATGGCGCCGCCGTTGTCATCCATATCTATGTCCACGCCCGGCCTTCTAGCTATCCAGGCATTGCATTCTCTGATTGTTAGCTAGCTGGCTACAGAGCCACACCAAAACATGCATGGGCCGGGTCGCGCGGCGGCATTTCCGTGCCTGCTCGATCGCTTCTTCTTTACGATTATATTATAACGTTCGCCCGTTCACAAGTGCACACGAGAATGCTTATAAAGCTTGGGTTTAATAAAATACTCAGCTTTCTTCTCCGGCTTTCCTCATCCGTTATACGTCGCCGGCGTGCCAGCAATCTCGCCCGTTAATTAACAACGTTTACGTTATTACGTAACCGCACTTTGAGTTTTAGTGTGTTCCCCGGACGCAAATAATTAAAAAACGGACGGCCGGCCGACGAAACGCTCCCCCGTCTTCTCCGGGAAGAAAAAAAGAGAGAGAGAGATAAGTGCTGTGACGACGCTGGGGGCTGGGGTTACGTATAGCACGCATGCTGGTCGCTCGGACGTCAAAGATGCCACGCCGGTGACACGGCGCCGTTCCCTTGGAGAGCACGTACTTTGGCTCCCTGCCTTGCCCTGGTTGTCCGGCCGGTCCCTGGCTCACGGCAAGCCTCTCCGCTTTGGCTGCGCGCGCAGCCAGGCTCCGTGTTCGGTTCCCACTCGGCCACTCCAGCGGCTGGCGCGGCGCTCCTGATCCCTTTCATGCACTTTTTCCGTCGCCATCATCGGCGACACGCTGATATTTTTAATCTGGGAGCTGTGAGGCGTGATACGGCCGCGGGCCGCGTACGTACGCGCGCCGCCTGTTCAACAAAAGCCATCGTGCCTAACCTCCTGACTTGCACGTGCACCTCTGGTCCTTTACTGCTGTACTTCCTTCGTTCACGAAGCTAGTTCTTTTTTCACAATAGTCCCTGTTTCTGATCTTCAATCAATTCAAATGACGGCATGCTTCAGCCGATTGGTCTTTTTATTTTTATTTTTGAGAACGTGCATGAGATTTGTGCCTATTTCCTTAGTAATAAATACAGAGGAGAGTTTACACAGTCTCTTAAGGCATAATTTGAAAACTCTCATTCCTCCGGAAGTTCTTAGTAGAAGGTTTTTCATCCATGAGTTTTTCTATCACTTACTTTCAAAAGAAGCCTAAAAAAGACGGGAGGAAGAAGAAGCTATTCTCGTAAGTGTTGCTTCACTACTAATAACGATATACTTTTTCGTTAGAGCTTCTCGATACCTAAGTACTATGTCATTTCTTTCCTTTCAAAATTACCAAGAGATGAGGAGAGTAAAACTTTGATCGTTTTTTGATATCTTGCTCTTAGCTATGATATTTGTCCACCATTCTCGCATTGTGATGCTCTGTGACTAGGTTTTTAGTCGCGTATTTAGTTGACTAGTCCATTCTGTGAAGAGGCTCTAGTTCCTCCTAATGTATCTTTAGTCCACAAGCATGTGTTATGATGTCTCAACAGTTTGTCTATACAATGAGTAGACTGGGTAATACATCCAACCTCGTCGATCGTGTTGTCCTAAGTCCACACTCTATTCTGAATGATGAGCTAGGGAAAAGAATTCATTTTGGTGGCATCCAGGTTGTTCAGATGGAGTAAATGTATTCGTTCCCATGGCATAATTTCTCCTTAAAGAAAGATATATGAGCAATATGGCATAACAATGGAGACGCCCAAATTCCTAGCCTATATCAAAATTTGTCAAAACAAAAATTTATAGCACGTATTAGAATATGTCAAAACTAGATGTCTAGTTTACCAAATCAAATAGTCTATTTTTTCACAAAAACATAGCAAAAAAAGAAGAAGAAATTAACCTCTACTAAGATCTAGCTCACTTACAAACATGTACAACCAAATAATCGGATGAAAAACATTACACATAGTGAATTAAAATAAAGCAAGAGACTTCATACATCTAGTTTGAACTTTGAAGTGCTCTAAGGAGTCAAATCTTTTTAACAACTTCTCTTGCTACTTTGATCTTTTTCCTTTTGGAGGCCAAACGACTCCCTCATAAATTTCCTATGGCTCATCCATGTTTGGGAGCCCAAGGGATGATGCCTAAGCAAATGTTTCACATGTTGCTTGATGCACCCACAAGTGATCAAGGTTTGGGCGATCTCTAAGGCTCTATAACTTCAAATCTCTCAACATGAATTGAAAATTTAAATTATATGCACTCCCAATATCACAAAGAGGTGTTGGGAAGAGCTCATAACTCATTTGACTAATAGATTACTCCTCTAGTTAATAGACCTTTCAAGAGGGGTTTGATGGATATAAATCACAAAACATCTAACCATTATACGCTAGGTTATACAAAAAAAAATGAACCCTTTGGTTTTACAACATTAGATAGACTCTCAAACCTTCAAAGGACCAGACTATCTGGCAAACTACCTGAGGTTTTGGTAGAGGTTTGAAGTTTCTTAATCCCTCTCAAAAGTTTACTCGAGTACTTAGGACTTCATCAACCAACCTCATGTGGCATTTCCTTAACAAAGTGCGCTTATGCGTTAGGCGCGTGGAGGGGGCACCTCCTCGCCTAAGAGGGTAGGCGACATATAAGCGATGTGCCCCTAGATCCATAATAGCGCTGCATGCTGGAGGGACGATGGGTGGTGGCGAGCGTGCTAGAAGGAGGCTAGCGATAGGCTCAGGCAGTGGCGGACCCAGAAACGAGCTACTCCCTAGGCTAAATATAAGGCTACAAATCTTAATACCATAGAATAATATAACATAGTTTTGAAGAAGAAAAGTAATGATATTGATTCAAATTAAAGAGATCAAACAATAGGTAGAACATTAAGGCTATAAAACTACCAAATTAAGAGTGAAAAAAATCTTATATGTCCTCACGATTTCATACCACTTGAACCGAGTCACCTGGCGGTGGGCGGGTCGATCCGTCGATGGTTGGCGGCTGTTGCCGCGGCGGTGCATCTAGTGTGCGGCGGGGGCAGGTCGTTGGCCGTAGGGGCTAGGGCGTTGAAGCCGAATGCCGGACAACACAGGAGAAGGACCGAGGACAGGAGGGTGCGGGAGCCGGAGGCCAGAGACGAAGACGGAGCCGACACCGGTGGCTATCGCGACTTGCACCATCGCGGTCTTCGTCTCTGTCTCCGCGTCGAGGTTGAGTCGCAGAGAGCGAAGAGCCAAGTCAGGGTTGCGCTTGCGGCCAGGGCTATGACCCTGTTTGGGACCGCGATGGCTCAGCTTATGAGGAGAAAATGCTAAAAAAACCACCAAACATCTTGCGATGCGGCGCTCAGCTCGACCACGCTTCCGCATTTTGGATCGCCCACACGGTAGCCCGAAATGTGAGCCTCCCACCGTGATTTGGGAAACGCCTCGATTTTTCTCATGCTCTCCCGTCTCCCCATCTCGTGCACTCGCTCCCATCTCCTTCCCATGCGGGTGCTGCGCTTCCCTCCATATCTGCCACTGCCCGTCCTGGTTGTGCCTCCCCTGGCCTAGATCCACCAGCGGCGGGCATGATCCGGTAGGATATGGCTTTCCAGTGCCTCCCTCCACTGCCGCAAGCTCCAAAGGTTACCAAGCATGTGTCCTTATCATCGCCACCATCCATCGTTGTCGGTACAATCATGACCTCAAGCTGCCTAGTGCGTGGTTGGCCGCCACCAGGCCACCTCCGGCCATCCAGCATGCACCCACGGGTGCGGGGAAGGTGTGCTGGTGTGCGATCGCCGCCTCCGTCCCAGAGCCCTGACCGACGATTTCGAAGAAGGACCAGAATGCAAATAAAAACTTTTATCTGGACCTAGCTGCAAGACCATTGACTCAAGTAAATAGTGCTACATAGTTTGAAAAAACTCTAGGGTTCCAAGTGCAAAATATTATTTTTTTAGTTACCTAAAATAATTCGGGTACCCAAACGCCTAGCTTATTTCTATCACAGATTCTCTAGATCGTGACTTTTTAAATAATCTTGCCCAGCTTATAAGTGAGACTAAAAAAAGCTGAAACAAACAGGGCCTATGGTGGGAGGCTGTTGGGCTTTCCTCCTGTCTGGGGGGCTATTGGGCTAGCTGGCCATTTTACAAGGTTTTTACGAAACTTGTTTCCATAGTTTTTGGGCCTCGGCCTGGGCTATAGCCCAGGCAGCCCGGGGCCCAAATCCACCCCTAAGCTCAGGTATGGCCAGGAGGAGGGATGGTGGAGGCCACATGTGATAGGTCACATGTGAACGGGCATGATGTCGGTTAGTGGTGGGAGAGAGGTAACTTCAGTAGGGGCGGTGATGGCCAGCGGCGAAGGAGGAAACCCTAGGTGATGGCGGTGGTGTGGCCAAGCGATGGGCACAACTAGAGTTTATTAGGGAGAGAAACAAGAAACAAAGGCTAGCATTTAGGGGATAATATGTGGTGGGGGTTGTAGTGGGAGAGTTGGGTCGTTAATTGGACCTTTTCCTCTTTCTTTCCATTCTATAACTATTGATCTTCTATTTTTTCTTTTAAGTATATATACATGTAGGCTCACTTAGGCTATAGGCGATGGCTCACCGCCTAGAGACCACCTAACACCTTTTTGAACCTTGGCACAAAATGAATATAATTTGAAAATTATCTATTTAGCGTGGCTGTTGACGGTAAGAATGACCCTTTTTGTTACTATCAAAATACCGTCAACATCCTCATAATAAAAGAAAGACAAGCATAACATGAGCACATTTTATCTAATAACTAGTTTCACATGTCCCTTGAATATTTATATGCAGGTAATGACAAATAGGGACATTTAGGAGCCAGTGGGCCCACTTAGGGGGTCGGCCGACCTCCCTATGGGGCCACTAGGCCTCCCATGCCCCCATGATCCAAGTAACACCCTCCAAAGCACTTTTAACCCCTTGGATCAACTTATGTTTTCTCCCAACGGTTCAGATTTAATTACATGGATCCATGGGCCCACATCATGGAAGCAAACGTGACAAAACCTTCCAGAAGCATCAGATAAAGTCCATGACACGTGGGACCACCCTCTGGAGAGAGGTGGTGGGCCACAGACCCCTATAGGGGGTCGGCCGACCTCCCTAGGGTGGCCACCACCACCCACTTGGTTCCTGACCAGTGGGACATCTTCTAGAAAGAGCAGAGAGGGCCCACATGCCAGTAGGGGGGTCGGTCGACCTCCCCTAAGGCGGTTCAGCACCCAGTGATCACCCCACATGCTAAACACATGTTGGAAATCAACACCATCCATCCTAAGGCAGTTCAGAGGTCGGTTTGATCCTACGGTGGCCGATGAAGGTGACGCGGATTGCTGACGTGGCACCGGAGTAGCCCCTACTCCACCTCTAGCTATAAATATCCCCTAGACCTTCACTCTCACTCATGCCTCATTGGAGAAATACTACTCCCTAGTATCTTAGCGGAGCTCTGTAGTAGTGCTATGCTCGTTGGAGGAGAGTGAGGAAAGTCTTCTGGAGAAAGCCCCGGGCCTGTCGGGAATCTTCTCCGGAGTTCTTCCTCAGCGGATGCGAGTCTCTTATAAGTTTAGCACTTGTAAGTGACTTCTTCTGAGTTCTTTATAGCATTTAATATTCTAAATCTGGTTTAGCTGTTATACAATTTTTTGTGCTTGTTCATCGCTTTGCTCTGAGTGAAGTGCTTTAATCTTAGGCCAAGGTTAAAGTAGTAAGATTAGTGTAGACGTGGTGTCTAAGCTTAATCTTGGCTTTGTAAACCGCTTATCGCACGGATTGTTTGTGGTAGCTAGTAGGAGGTGACAGCCCTATCTAGTCCTCGTATTCCACCACGTGTGTAAGATAAGTTCTTAAAAGGTAGGGCCTCAATACAACATGATGGCGTGGTCCGGTTAGAGTTTTGTCCTCTTTCTGATCTATCACATCGTCTCCTGCAAGAGAAAGGCTGATAAAACCAGTATAACCAGCTTTACCTTGTTAGATATCTTTGCTACATTGAACCTCTCAACCCAGTTACATAGTCTCCCTTGATTCATCATAGGACATAACCATCTTCCTAGTTAATTCACTTCTCGTTCCCTATGGAAAATACGATACCTGGAATACTCCCGGTGAAAGCTACACTTGACAACCGTACGCTTGCGGTCTTTTTCCGTTTGCCACCTTTGGTGTCAACAGTGGCATCAATAGAAACTTCACACCATGAAACACTAAACTATGCATAAAACATGTCTATTTTCAAAAGAGATATTTGGGTAGTGCTAACCATCATAACTAGGCATCTTTCTTATGTTAACTTGCTTCATGGAAGGTATTTTCTCACGTTTACAAAAAAATGGCAATAATAATGGTATAAAATGTTTGAAAAGTGATACACAAGGCCATATTCATGTTTCTATTATCATGGCATTGCATATATAGGTGTTAGGTTTTGGGAATTATCATGACATTGCATATATATATATATATAGGTGTTGGGTTTTGGTAAGAGAAGGGGAGAGGAATAGGAGGGAGGAATAAATTTGGGCCTATTTGGTATGGATCTATCATAACTAATCATAACTAGAAATTGGCGTATTACAGTGTTGCGACATGTTTTTTTTACAAACTTCTCTTAGCATGTATTTGATTGGAAGGAAGATAAAATTAGAACCTACAATATATAGTCCTAGAAAGCCTATGCTTACCAAGACCACGTATCGAAAGGTGCAACCTACACAATCCTTCAAAATGAGTCTTGCAAGGACCACCACTAGTGTTCATATTATTGCAAACAAACAATTTGTGACCAGATGTAGCTGAGCACAAAGAAACAAGTAGAACAAAGCAATGGAGTAAGCGACAAATAGGTGAACAAGCTCAATTCTGGAGGACACCACACAACCCATTATCGACAGAGAGGTTCAGAAGTACAACTAGCTCTTCACGACATGATACATGATGGCTTGTTGGGCATCATGATATAAACCCAACCACTGCTAGCGCATCATCTTGTAATCATTCTTGACAGCAAAAGCTTAGGGCCTTGTGGTGGTATCATCCCAACCAAATGTGTAAGCCTCACACCAACTAGAGCGACAGAAGCCAAAGAGAAGACCACTGCATCAAAGCTTATCTCATCGCACAAAAAGTAAGCATCACAAAGCGAAATTGGAGCATGAGATCAATTGTGAAAAACACTGACAAGGGAAACAAAACTAACCAACTAAAGCACTCCTTAATGGACACCGTTGATGACACCATGTTTTGATGGGGAAGCATAGTGAGTGATAACCACAAGCACAACACATGTAGTTGACCATCAGAAAGGCCTCCTTGTTTGGGCATAGAGCCACAGTAACAAACAAACTACTTGTTGCATCAATGAACTGAAGCATCGGCAATAAATCCGCATATAGCACAAGCTTGTTGATAGAAATAATTCTCACCTTTCACATCGGATCAAGGCGTAGAAGCACTGTCATTGCAATTGCCAATTGGATCTTGGGTGTAGGAGCTCATTTGGCAGAGAAACCATAGAGAAAGGGGAGTGGGGGACCATCAGGTGCAGCGATGAGGCAATCCCCACCATCAACCTCGCCAATAATGTCCAATAGTGCAACAAGAACCAACAACCGGAGAAGAGCATCTGCACAGGCTGGAGTAATGTTGATTTTCATGGGAAGGTTGTGGCATCTCATGTCATGCATGCCAGCACACACTAACCTCAACATGTTGTCCCACACTAGACGCGTTGGTGACGCCAACAACACTGCGCGACACGGTGCTCTCAGATCTAGATCTGAGCCCATCAATAAAGACACGACTATCCACCTAGTAGCGGTAAAACCAATGACTGTAATTATGATGGGGACCAAGTGAGACGGAACATGTGCCAAATTTGATAAAAATAGAAGAGAGTTCCATCAAAACCAACATCAATGGTAGGGACTTGAGACGGTGACGAGGCGTGCATAGGTGGGATTGAGAGGAGGAGGATTACACATGGTGAGGTTTGACATGTAGAAGGACGATCGAGCAAAGGAGGGGCTCTACAACGCTTGGGGGAACCCTTGCCAGGTCACCCCAAGCATCAAAGGCATAATGCGCAATGGTGCAACAAAAACCAACAACAACTAGAGGAGAGTATTTGCACAGGCTAGAGTAATGATGATTTTCGTGGAAAGGTTGTGGCATCCCATGTCATGCATGCCAGCACACACTAACCACAACATGTTGTCTCACACTAGACGCGTTGGTGACGCCAACAACACCGTGCGACACGGTGCTCTTAGATCTAGATCTGAGCGCAGGTAAAACCAATGATCATAATTGCGATGGGGACCAATTGAGACGGAACATGTGACAAATCTGATAGAAGGAAGTTCCACAACAAAACTAACATCAATGGTAGGGACTAGAGACAATGGCGAGGCGTGCATGGGTGGGATGGGGAGGAGGAGGGTTACGCATGGTGAGGTTTGACATGTAGAAGGAGGATCGAGCAAAAGAGGGGGTCTACAACGCTTAAGGGAACCCTTGCTAGGTCACCCCAAGCATCAAAGGCGTCATATACTCGCCATTGCCTATTTTCTAATGCTGCAAGCTAAGGCAAAGTAAGCATCATTGTTGTGTCATGTCTCACGTCTAACCTTACAATTGTTGGTTGGCATGTCTAATGAAATTATCGTAATTTAAGCATTTATAAAAAATAAATTAGGTCCATTTTGCATGAATAATCTTGATGTGTGGGAATTAGAAAACATATATAATATACACCATACAAAATCATTCAAGAAAGGAAATGTGTGAGAAAATGTTTCTTGTATGCGGAAAAATTGAAGAGGTAAATAGGATCAAATATTTTGTATTCCTTGCGAGGTATCCTTGCCTTGATCGAGTTATGACACTCCCCGCTTTGCTCTCCCCTATCATGGCGCTACTCTCTTGCCACCGTGCCAATCCTCTTCGTTTCCCCAACTCCCTCAACCTTCAGGGCTACACCCTACTACGTTTCAATGGTAAAAACTGACTCGTCACTAGTGCTCCAAGATCAATCGAGAGTGCCTTTCAACCAAAAATCGCGTGGACACACAAAATTAGAAGCACGAAGCGCGGCAGGGCACACACATAGGCAGAGGTGGACGGGGATTGGTAAGCATTGCACGCACATACAGAAGCCACGCTAGCTCATCGTAGTGGTATGTAGCTCTCCGCCGTGCATCCTAGCCTGGCCGCCCTCACGGCCCACAAGATGCTCACTCTCTAGCTCGTCCGTTGCCTAGATTTCCCCTTTTAAAAAATTATATGAAGAATGATATGAATTCCGTACACGTGGGCTCCACAATGAGAGTACCCTAAATGAAATGAAGGTGTAGATAATTAAATTAATCAAAACCTTTATGAGCAGTGTTAATAGCTGTCTAGAAAGAAAAGGTTTAAGCCGAACCAAAGAGGGTCATGTCCATAACTTTTTTTTTTGAGAATACACAGTACAACGCAGACACTCAACACGTACGTACACTTGCCTCTACGAACACACGTACGCAAACCCTACCCCTATAAGCACCTTCGAAGAACTGAGGCGACAGATCTTGAAGTTCACGAAGTTACCACGAGCGCCTCTGGGCCACCAAGGCCATGGGCATCCTATAGCCAGCCTATAGCTGTAACGCAAACTTTGCGAGACCCCCCTCACTCCCGTCCGTCCCTCCGATAAAAGCCGGCCGCAATCCCTCCACCCCACCTGCATATCACTCGTGTGCTCGCAAACAAGCGTCCGAGTTCGAGGCGTGGCGGCCCGTTTTTGCATGTCGCGTTTGCATGCCGTAGTAGCTCTGCCGGTGTTCCTCCCCTTCCGAACCCCTCGCCACCTCTCCGTCTCGTGATTCGAATCACTGCCCTGCGCCTCCCTCCATTGCGAACGAGCCGCCACAGCTGTTGCCAGGCGCAGGGGAAGGAAGGGGCTCGGGTTCCCAGACGGGCCGGGCCGGGCGATCGATCGGAGAGGCGGCGACTCGGGATCGGGTGAGTCGTCGTTTCATCTTGCGCTTCGTACGAAACCCGCGCCCTCCCTGCGCTGCTGCGTGATGGGCCTGTCTCTGTCCGCCTGTTGCTGCCTCGCCGTCGTCGTCGCTCACCAAGCGCGTCCGCCTATAAATGCTGCAGGCTGGGGCACGGCGGGGAGTCGCGGCGGCGCATGAGCTCTGACGCCGCGGGGGGACAGCGCACCACCACCACCAGCAGCAACTGCACGAGGGGCGACGCGGCGATGCCAACCTCATCGCCCTTTGTCGGCGGCGCCAGCGGCGGAACGGGCTCCCCGATCCGCGTCGACCGAATGGCTCGGGAGCACAGCCGCCGCTACGACATCTTCGCGTCGGACGCGATGGATACCGACGCCGCCGAGGCGGCCTCCGCTGCCGCGGGGGCCTTCGCGGTGGATGGGGTCCAGTCGCCTGGCCCTGCGTCACCCGCCAACATGGAGGATGCCGGCGGCGCGGCCGCTGGGCACACCGCGCGACCGCCGCTCGCCGGCTCCCGCAGCGGTTTCCGCCGCCTCGGCCTCCGTGGCATGAAGCAGCGCCTCCTCGTCGTGGCCAACCGCCTCCCTGTTTCCGCCAACCGCCGCGGCGAGGACCACTGGTCGCTTGAGATCAGCGCCGGCGGCCTCGTGAGCGCCCTCCTTGGTAATTCCGAAATTTAATCTCCTCCCGAATGCGATGTTGCCTGCACCTGCAGATGCATGCAACGGAATTCTTCTGAGCTAACAGCTAGTATACCTTAGTTCATCTGATTTTTTTTTGTGATACTGAAGGCGTGAAGGACGTCGACGCGAAATGGATTGGCTGGGCAGGCGTCAACGTTCCAGACGAGGTTGGCCAGCGAGCACTCACCAAAGCTCTTGCCGAGAAGGTTTGGCTGCAATTCCATGTCGTATGGGCCAATAGAACAGTGACTATTTGTTTTCACTCTGATAATTTGAGGCATTTTTTGTGGATTGCTTCAACTTCGCAGAGATGCATACCAGTGTTCCTGGACGAGGAGATTGTACACCAGTACTACAATGGGTACTGCAACAACATCCTGTGGCCGCTGTTCCACTACCTAGGACTACCACAGGAGGACAGGCTGGCAACAACGAGGAACTTTGAGTCACAGTTCGACGCGTACAAGCGTGCTAACCAGATGTTCGCTGATGTCGTGTACCAGCACTACCAGGAGGGGGATGTAATCTGGTGCCATGACTACCACCTCATGTTCCTGCCCAAGTGCCTCAAGGACCATGACATCAATATGAAAGTCGGGTGGTTCCTGCACACGCCATTCCCATCATCAGAGATTTACCGAACACTGCCGTCCCGCTTGGAGCTGCTTCGCTCGGTGTTGTGTGCTGATTTAGTCGGGTAAGCATACCTATGGATTTTGTGTCGGCTGTCCTGTTGAATTTGATTGTCAAACCTGAGAAGTTTACCTTAGTATCCTTTTTATTCTTGATTTACTTAAAGTGACTTTATATGACTTTGATTCTTCTTTTTGCGCATGTAAGTCCTAGCTCCCAACTGAAAAATCGGTGTAATTGGGTCTTTTCCTTGTCCACTATAAAGTTACTCTCTGATCAGTGTATAGTTCATTGTTTTTTTTGGGGGGTGGGGGGTGGTTTCAGACAGCCAAGTGCTGGTATATTTATAACCTCCAAACAAAGGTTTAGAATATGGTGAAAATGAAGGTTCTAATTTGACAGCATGAAAAGGATTGCTTGCCAGTTTATTCACTGTATAACAGAGAAAGCAGTACTATAGATTGTGATGCTTTTGTTTTGTTTCTATGATTGCTATCAAGGTAGGAATGTATTGGATCCACACTTTTGGTGATGTATTTTTTTTAGATTGAACTAATCTGACATATTTATGAAGTTTGGTTTAGATTCAAAATCCTAAACCTATTTAGTACTCCCTCCATCCCAAATTGTAAGTCATTCCAAGAATCTTAGAGAGTCAAAGCATCTCAAGTTTGACCAAGAATTATAGACAAAACTATAAAGATTTTTAACATCAAATAGGTATACTATGAAAATATAATTGACAACGAATCTAATGATATTTATTTGACATCATAAATATTATTATATTGTTATATAAATTTGGTCAAACTTGAGAAACTTTGACTCTCCAAGATTCTTGGAATGACTTACAATTTGGGATTGAGGGAGTAACTTTTAGTTTTCTGCAAATTTCCAAGAAATTTATTCAAGAAAGGCCAAGATAAAAAAAAATACAGGCCAATGCGTCGTATGAAATTATCAGTTTCATTTCTGTGAGTTATTTGATGGTGCTCTTATTAATTTTCTTCAGATTTCATACTTACGACTATGCGAGGCATTTTGTGAGTGCTTGCACTAGAATACTTGGACTTGAGGGTACCCCTGAGGGTGTGGAAGATCAAGGAAGACTAACCAGGGTTGCAGCGGTAAAAATCAAACTGATGTTTTTATGAGCTATGTTGTACATGTCGTTAAACTGTATTGTAACCTTATTTCCGTTCCCTTGATAATTCCTTATGCACATTTCTTTGTCATGTTGATTATTTATGAGTTATCCAAAACGTATGTGCGAAATGAGTGAATGATTCTTTTCATTCACTTGGCTGAAATCTTCAGTTTCCTATTGGGATAGACTCTGATCGTTTCAAGCGAGCATTGGAGTTTCCAGCAGTAAAAAGACACATCAATGAATTGAAAGAACGTTTTGCTGGTCGAAAGGTATGAAAACACTTATCTTGGAGACATGTAGGATGTTTTTGTAGATATGTATTACAAAAATACTTGCAAAATATCATAAGTTTGAAGGGCTTTAAGAATTAATTCTGGAAGGTATTAGTGGCCAAAAGTTAAAAGTTACAAGTTTTGGTAGTATCGAAATAAATGTACTGAAAATATTTGGTCATTTGGTTGATAACCTGTCGACTGTGGTTGTAGCTGAGTGATAGTGTGGTACTACATTTCCCTGCATTTATATTGATAAGCAGGCAGTGTTAAAGCTGTGCTCACTAAAACATGTATTATGTACTCATTGGTTTAACATACCATGCACTCTACAGTGCTGTGGGTGCTGAATGCCCTGGAAGTCTCATCTTTTTTTCTTGTCTAATGCTAGCTGATCACCGCCTCTCTTGGTGACACGATACTGCTACTGATTTTCATTTTATTCCGCCTAGTTCCACCTAGTATATTTTAGTAGCTTTAAGTACTCATCAGTTGCTACTTTTAATCCTTTTGCCATCACTATTTTTTTTACCTTTCACCCTTCATGTACGTTGTTGTTAGTGTAACTCCTTTATCTTTGAATTTTATGTTTTTGCTGGCATTCAATATATTGTTGTTCCTTAATATAGTTTTGTGTTCTTTGCTAATGTGATAGGTAATGCTTGGTGTTGATCGACTTGACATGATTAAGGGAATTCCACAAAAGATTTTGGCCTTTGAAAAGTTTCTTGAGGAAAACCCAGACTGGAACGACAAAGTTGTTCTACTGCAGATTGCTGTGCCAACAAGAACTGACGTCCCTGAGTGTAAGAGTGCTTTCTGTGTTCTCCCCTTCATTTACTAATACTTAATGCAAGTCTGCAAGCATGTGTGCAGCATAGAAAGTTCAGAAATATGATTTGCTTATGCATGACTTCTTAATTTACAGCTTGATATCTTCTATATGAATTCCCTTTTCAAGTCAGCTGCACTGAAATTATATTATTATCATAGGAGGCTTTATTTGGGTATTTATTACATTTTGTTTCGGCTGTACATCCATGTTTACTCCTGAATAATGAGACAGATAATCCTACTGCACTCTTTATTTTGCAAAGAGTTTACTCAACTTTCACATACTGAATCGTAAGCTCTATTGATTCAATTGTGCAGATATTAGAGTTCTGAAAGATTCTGTATGCTTAAAATGTTTGACTCTTGGGGATGCTGTGTTGTCCTCAACAAGGGGGTTTCAGTGATTTACATAGGGCTACTGTGCTAGATTAGTAGTCAAATTACAGCGTGTTACATGCATAATGGTATATTTCCTTTATTAGATGAAAGATAATTGTGGTCCTAGAGTATCTGCAATTTCTACTATATTTGTCTCAAAAAAACACGTCCTGTATATTGCATTTTTATTAGCTTCCACAGAAACCTTTGTGGATACCCAAGACAAATGTGACCAGAGGGAGCACTTTGTATGATAAGCGCCAAAGAAAAACCATTATTAGATTTATGTTAATTAATGTTTCTATAATTGTGTTTCATGCATACCTGGTCAAATTTTAAGGTGCTCTACAACTTAACAGGCCCACCTTTTCTATTTGTGGTTGAAATAAGTCTTATTAGTAATAATCAGTAATCACTTTTTCTATGTTTACCATGCATCCCATAGCACCACATCTTTTATGGGTTTATGCTCTTATGAGAACCTTTGCTTTGGGAGAAATTTAAACATATTGCTTTACAACTGATTTTTGCTGGTTTTGTACCATACTGCCATTTATCTGTTCTGCAACTTCAACATGATTGTTTTTTATCACTGAATAACTAGTCACTATGATCTGCAGATCAAAAGCTAACGAGCCAAGTGCATGAAATTGTTGGGCGCATAAACGGTCGATTCGGAACGTTGACTGCTGTCCCTATTCATCATCTGGTAGTTTTCACACTTTAAATTGCTGCCTCCGTATCTGTCTTAGGACCTAACTTTTCTTAAGCATTATACCACATCTGCTTCTAAGAAGGCACTACCCGTTTTTTAAGGTTCTAATTTTGAAGAACTGATATTATCTGATTTGTTGTTCTAACTATTACGAATAAGTATCAATGTTTTAACACCTTGCATAAAAGAACTTTGATGCATTTTCTTTACAAGAATCTGAAACAATGTGTTCCTTGCAGGACCGATCTCTTGATTTCCATGCTTTGTGTGCTCTTTATGCAGTCACTGGTAATCATTAAAATTCTATTTGTACTTTTTTGAATGAAAAATTATATTTATATTGACGTTTGAGTAGATGTGTTTTCTTTCACTTCAAGCCTTGTTTGGATGCACAACCTCAAACCACATGTATCAGAGTGGATTGGAATGGAACTTAGTTTAAATCCACTCCAATCCACTTCAACACATGTGGGTTGAGATAAATACATGCACATCCAAACAAGCCCTCAGTATACCCGATTTACACCAGGTTTTAATGGATTTTGTTTATGCCTATGTTAATTTTCACTGTTTTTGTTCAGATGTTGCTCTTGTAACATCACTGAGAGATGGGATGAACCTTGTGAGCTATGAGTATGTTGCATGCCAAGGGTCTAAGAAAGGAGTTCTGATACTTAGTGAGGTAGCTTACCGATTATGCATGCATTTTTTGGGGTGTGTGTGTGTGTGGAGGGGTAGTTTATTTATTTATTTATTCTATTGCTGCAATTTCAGTTTGCTGGGGCAGCACAATCACTTGGAGCTGGCGCCATTCTAGTAAACCCTTGGAATATTACAGAAGTTGCAGACTCAATACGGCATGCTTTGACGATGCCATCTGATGAGCGAGAGAAACGACACAGGCACAACTATGCTCATGTGACAACTCACACGGCTCAAGATTGGGCTGAAACTTTTGTATTGTGAGTTTCTCATTTCCAGTAGCCAAGTTTGTCATTCAGTGGACCAAGTCCCTTCGGTTATAAATTTGTTACCACTCAATTTTTCTGATGATTATCCTTTTCTTTTTCATGTAGTGAGCTAAATGACACGGTTGCTGAAGCACTACTGAGGACAAGACAAGTTCCTCCTGGTCTTCCTAATCAAACGGCAATCCAGCAATATTTGCGCTCTAAAAATCGTCTACTCATATTGGTAATACTATATTTTATAGTTCATACTTTTTCATCATGTTAACTGGGCATTCTATTTGAAAATGGCTCACTTGTATCTGGTAGCAACTTTACTCTCTGTAGTCTCACTTTGAACAGACACATCTTTTGCTCTTATGCAGCTACTGTCTTCACTCTGGTTGTTGCCTTACATTTTCTGGTAGACTAGATCATCATAACACATTTGTGACATTCCAGTCTCCAGTGATTTTTTTATATAGGAATCCAGTAAAATTTTCACTTTCGAATTTCCATAAGAAGGCTTCAGGACCCTTGCACTTTCAACTACTTTATGAGTCACATTTGCTGTTATTTGACAGTAACAACTTCAACAATTCCTATTATTTGTACATGACTGGATGTAGGGTTTCAATTCAACATTGACTGAGCCAGTCGAATCCTCTGGGAGAAGGGGTGGTGACCAAATCAAGGAAATGGAACTCAAGTTGCATCCTGACTTAAAGGGTCCTCTGAGAGCCCTCTGTGAAGATGAGCGCACTACAGTTATTGTTCTTAGTGGCAGTGACAGGAGTGTTCTTGATGAAGTAATACTCAGAGCAGACGTGTCTGTTATTTTAGATTTGATCGATTGACCTTTATGTTTTCCATTAGAACTAACATATCTCTCCATGTACAGAATTTTGGAGAATTTAAAATGTGGTTGGCAGCAGAGCATGGGATGTTTTTACGCCCGACTTACGGAGAATGGATGACAACAATGCCTGAGCATCTGAACATGGATTGGGTTGACAGCGTAAAGGTGCGTCTGTTTCATGAATAATAATGTTCTGTTGCATCAAATTAATATTGAGCTTCTGATATCATTCTCTTTTTTTCTCCAGCATGTTTTTGAATACTTTACAGAAAGAACTCCAAGATCCCATTTCGAACATCGTGAAACATCATTTGTGTGGAACTACAAGTATGCTGGTAAGGGTTGTTCTTCCAAGCATTCTTTTTAAAGAAGGTCTGTGCAGTAACATTTTATTTCCACCTTCTATTTCAAAGATGTTGAATTTGGAAGGCTACAAGCAAGAGATATGCTGCAGCACTTGTGGACAGGCCCGATCTCAAATGCAGCTGTTGATGTTGTTCAAGGGAGTCGATCAGTTGAAGTTAGGTCTGTTGGAGTTACAAAGGTCAGTGGTGTTGTATGATGGTTCATGACAGTAGATTGTTTTCTCCATGTTAGCCTAATTGAGGTTTTACAGATCATTTTTCTCCTTTCTGTGTAGGGTGCTGCAATTGATCGTATTTTAGGGGAGATAGTTCACAGCGAAAACATGGTTACTCCAATTGACTATGTCCTGTGTATAGGGCATTTCCTTGGGAAGGTAATTTTCCAATGCTTCATGTTCTTGCTCTGATCTGGTTTTAGTTCTGTAGATAGGATAAAAAAAACTTGTGGGTGAAGAAATGAAAGTGTCTAGAACATTCAAAATGCGTTTGTTTTTAATGCCAAAGAGAAGGATGTTCTTAATTAGAAAAACCAGTATTCATGGTTTATTTTATATGTGAAAATCTTGTATATAAAACTATTTCCCCTCAATTAAAAGGCAGAGCTCCTGCCATCTACGTAAAAAAAACTTTTTATGTTAAAATTGAAATATGCATGGATCAAAGTCAAACTGTCAAAGGGAATGGTAACCGTATCTTTCCTCACGTTTACTGGCTCAACTATGGTAAAATTGTAAATACCATGTTGCCCTTATTTACAAATCATTGTTAGAGGATATGTCTTAAGAAGAACCATCAATGCTCATATAAAACATTAAGATTGATACTGTTACGTTAATGAAAACACTGAATCACTAGTGGAAGCATCCTCGTCAATCTTCTATTCCAACAATACAAAATGAGTCTAGTAGTCAGAATGAATAGACTGAGTCTGGATATCCTTGGGAGCAAAGTTGCATGCTGTTTGGATATGCATGCAGATGGCAGTTCTGCAAAATTGAGGAGCTTTCTCTATGGATTCCACATGTTTCCATCTTTTTAAGTTCATACTGTAGAAACCCTCATCTAAGTTTATTCATGTGCCTATTCTTTTCGACTTTGGTCCGTTTGCTAACATCTGCTTCCTCGTGTTTCAGGATGAGGACATCTATGTCTTTTTTGATCCCGAGTACCCTTCTGAATCCAAAATAAAACCAGAGGGTGGCTCAGCTTCACTTGACCGGAGGCCGAACGGAAGGCCACCATCGAATGGCAGGAGCAGCTCCAGGAACCCACAGTCCAGGACACAGAAGGCGCAGCAGGCTGCACCCGAGAGGTCATCCTCATCAAGCCACAGCAGCACAAGCAGCAACCACGACTGGCGCGAAGGGTCCTCTGTCCTTGATCTCAAGGGCGAGAACTACTTCTCCTGCGCCGTCGGAAGGAAGCGGTCCAACGCCCGCTACCTGCTGAATTCGTCGGAGGAGGTTGTCTCTTTCCTCAAAGAGTTGGCAACAGCAAGAGCTGGCTTCCAGTCCAGCTGTGCTGATTACATGTTCTTGGATAGGCAGTAAATAGATTCAAGCCCCCAGGCTTTACTAGAGAAGCACCTTGGGAAAAAAAAAATATTCATTCCTCATATGCGCGGCAGAGTTACACCCGTAGCTAGTCAGTGTGCTGTACAATCCTGTACAAAATTTATGCTCGTGATAAAACTGCGAGAGGGGAGCAAATGGGAAAAGGATAAAGGAGTTTAGAGAGTTTCGTTGCTTCTGGTATGATAAACAATCGTTCGCCGGCTTTTGATTTCTCGTTACGATTTTTTTGATATTGCGTATTTCAACTGGTTTGGGAGTTCATCTGAAAGACTGAAATACGCATGTGCCATGAGACCGCATCTCATATTATTCTTCATTCATCTTAAGACTGTATATAACATGCCAAATGAATTTACCTACTATTACTAGTTATTAGACACTGGAATCTTGTCTGGATTATGCCAGATAAATAAATAAAAAAACTTCTGGATGCATGCTTAGAGAAGGTGATGTTGAAAGGAGGTTATTGTTGCAACGTGAGGCTGGAGAGGGATTGCAGGTTCTGACGGAATCAACTTGCACAGGATCGGAGAAAGCTACCATTATACTAATGCAGCTCATGCAAGCAATGTGACATCTCAATCATGGGAGCTCATGCTTGGATTGGATGGCTTCATCCGTGGGGTTCCTCCCCAATCCCAACCGCATTCCTGCATTACTTGGTCAGACAAGCCACGGGCCTTCATGATTGTATATCCATTTCAGCAATGCGGTTTTGGCATTTTTTATGTGCTCGCTTGCGTCACTTGATAATCTCGCCCTACTCCTCCAATCGAACTCATCCCTTGAAACGGGGTATTATTTATTTATTTATATATAAGTATGTATATAAAAACGATTCTTGCAAACAAAGAACTCTCCAGGTCCAAATTCCCGGTGTTACCTCAGCGAATCCCTCAAAAATACGCTGAATTTTTTCAGTGACGCTAGCTGTCATTTCTTAATTAGCATAAACTGCACATACTTAAGTCGAAAACTCGCGCTAACAACCACGGACGATCGTCACATGATTTGCCAGTTTGCTATTAACTGGGCGGAGATGAATGAAATGGCATGAAGAGTGTCCCGTACGTCACGTCAGGGAGGGGAGGGGAGCCTGCAGCCAGAGGCCCCCAGAGCAGCCCTCGGCCGCCCGACGCGGGTTCTCTTGCAGTGCAGACATAAAATGCTCCGGCTACTCGCGTAGCAAGGTTCCCCAGCTGCCGAGGCGGATCGGATGGAGGAGTTCCAAGAAGCCGACGTCCTGTGGCCATGGCCGGACACGCCACCGCCGTCGCCAGAGGGGAGCTACGACTACGACTACAACCTGCAGGCGGCGGCGGCGGCGGCGGCGGGCCCCGAGCTGTACGAGTACGATGCCGCAGTCGTCGTCGACTTCTCGTGCGAACCGTTCAGCGGACCAGCTGCCTCGTGGAGCGCGAGCTCCACGTTGAGCGCCCTGCTGTCGTCTGACTGGTCCGACGGCGGCGGCTTCTTCTTCTCTGGCGCTGCTTCCACCGTTTCTGCCGCCGCCGGGCTCGAGCTCGACGCGGCGGAAGAGTTCCTGGAGGCGGACGTGCTGTGGCCGGACACCGACGCCGACGACGCGGCGGAGTTTTTGTGGCGGCGTCGTTCCCGTCGTATAGAGGAGCCCGGCGCGTGCGCGTCGGCTGCGGCCGCTGTTTTCTGCGGTAAACCCCGTGAAGGGTGCCGCGGGCCTTTGGTGGCGTCGTCTCCGATCGATATCCCCGTGGCTACCAGAGGTGCCGCCGCCGCCGCCGCGCGTCGCCGTCGGCCGTGATGACGCGCGCCTTCGTCGTCGTTGCCCGTTGGTAGCACGCGCGTTCGGCGCGTCGATCGGTGCGCTCGTTTTCCGCCGTGGTGATTTTGGTTGCGGGTATAGGAAATGTTTTTCGATGTCGCTGTGTGTAGGAAATGTTTGGAGAGGTGCCGAGATCGGGATCGGAGTGCAGTGCAGTAAGATTTCCTCTTCTTTTTTTGGGCGCGTGGCGACCAAATTTTCGTTGTCCTATTAGTTCCTTCTTTTTTTAGAACGTGTTTCGTTAAGGGAGGAAAAAATAGCTCCTTCTGCATTTTATTTTGGAATAAAATACAGACTAGGTACTGAAGTTTTGAGTGAATAGCGATCTTGAGCGAAATGTAACTAAAAGCTCTTACACAAGAACCGAAGAACCGAACAAAAATGCATGATGTTTCTTGTGTTCCGTCGCCCGTTGATCTGGAAAGCATACATGGGATGCACTTGGCAAGAACATGCATGGTGCAATGGGCGCATGCATCTGCTTGCAGTATCAATATAATCATGCATTAGGCATGAGGAACAATATGATGGTGTCATAAATGCCAAATTTTGAACTCTAATTGAGTTTTGCTTATTTATACTCAAAATATCAATATATATCCAAGACCCATGCATAATAAATGCTAGATGCCACATATATCGTCATACGGATTACTAACATATCATTAGATTAATCATGGAGTCTATTCTTTATAATATATTTATTTAAAGATATAAATACTAGTACTATTTTTAATATAAATTTAGTCAAAAGTTTGACTAGCACGAAAAACTAGATGACACTTAGAAAGGTCAGAGGGAGTGAGTACTACTACCTATGTTAATAAAAGAATATAATTATGGTATTCATGCTTATTAAAATAGTTTAAGTTTGGCTAAATTTAGAGTAATTAGTATTTATATTTATGTCTCCAAATCATTTTATTATAAAAATACATATATTCTATGCTATTTGAAATGATACTTATTTTTAATCATAAATGCTAATATAATTTCTTCTAGTTTATAAAACTTTGCTCAAACTTAATTTCTCGAAAAATGAGAATTATATTTTTTTATGGACTGAGAGAGTACCTAATAGTTATTACTAAGAGCAGCTTCTGTGTACGCAAAAAATCGAACCATAGGAGTGAAAAGTGAGGACACTGCACTAACCGAACCATGGTGTCAGATTAGAAATCGAATAATGTTACAGAAGATTCGAACCAAGCTACATAAAAAATTCATCTCTCAAGTACAAGATAGTACTAAACTAGCAACAACAGATTCACAGCCTATCTAGAACTGACACGTGAAGATAGAAACATGAATAACAGCCATGGTGGCCATCGAACACTCACATATATTTGAGAAAAATCGATTTTTACACTGGAGGAGCCCTAATAAGTCCTCCGAGTGGTATGATGCTACAGTGCATGCTGGGTACATGACTGAGATACGGCAGATGGACAGGGAAACCCGTGTCTTCTAATTTCGTATAGCAAAATCGTATAAAGTCATGCTGCCGACAAAGTTAAACTTGCATATAGGTGTTCAAAAAAGACGAGAGAATTTATGTCGTCGAAGTTACACTAGTACAGCTAACAAGGAGAGAGAAAAAACACCGGAGACCAAAGGAAGAGAAGAACCATGTGCCTAATGTCGTGGTCAAGTACGAAACCGAGTAGAGCTTGGACTTGGACATGCTTATATATTGACCTCACGGGTATATATAATCTCTTTTTTTTTTGGTTTTCTGAAGTAAACCTTCCAAAATTTAACTACAGAATGCTTTACATGTTGAATAATTAATTGAATTGTTCATTATAACTTATACGTGATACGAAAAAATTTATCTAGAAAGTTAATTAGTTCATTGAAACCATAATTTTGATATATTTATATAAATATATAAAAGTGTTAGTATAAAATTGAAATTATTGGTTTCCCTTTTACATAACACAAAATGTCTGTCGAACCATGACAGCTAGATATGCATAAGTCGATAATGATATGTCTTCAGTATCGAATCTTAAATCTAAGATGCAGACAAATGTTTCGTATTCGAGTGACCCTGCTGTGAAACCCTATCATCATATCACTATAGTTAGAGGTGGTAATGGATTTGGATAATCCAAAGACCAATTAGAGTTTAATTGCTTTGAATACACTTGGATATATAGGGTGTATTTAAATTTAAGTGTCCATAATCATATGATCTAATAAAATCCAAAATATGTTGGACATTACCTCGAAAGGTCTAGTCTCCGTTGAATTTATATGGACTTGGCCACTTGAAAGGTACACTAATTTCTAATGTAGTTCCTCTAATTAATATCAAAATTATAAGTTACTTTAACTTTTTTTGGTACATCGAGTTTGCTATGTATCTAGACCAACATTTTGTCTAGATACGAGGCCTACACATATATATCTAGCCACACATCAAAGAGTAGCGGACAACCATATTAAGTCATTTCCAAACATTTTTAGTTGATTTCGCTAAAAAATCTTGAAATGTGAACACAAGATTTTAAATTAGAATCCGACTTTTTATGTGGAGTCCACTTATATATCTAGACATATCGATCTGCGTAAAGTAATGAGCAATCCTATTAAATCATCTC
Organism: Microstegium vimineum; assembly: GCA_022036555.1. Classification (NCBI taxonomy): domain Eukaryota; kingdom Viridiplantae; phylum Streptophyta; class Magnoliopsida; order Poales; family Poaceae; genus Microstegium; species Microstegium vimineum. The sequence goes on along the minus strand of CM039127.1, from coordinate 13,820,178 downwards.
CATGATTTTTTAATAGAATTCACTAAGATTTTATAGTGTGAATGAGATTATTTTTTTGCTTTATGTCAACATCCTTTAAGCATTAGTGCATATTTAGAGGCGGTTACAACCCATTGAACATTTATAGAGCAACCATCTCTACAAAATAGAAGACAATTGTTAAAGTATTAAAAAATAGAAGGCGACTATTAAATTATTTGTGTAGTAGTATTTGACCACATGTTTCTTAGAGTTTAGGTGGATTCTAGTAGTATATGCATGCGTGTCAATGCCATGCCATCTAAAACCGCCTAAGTTATTCCTTAAAGGACTACTTGTTGGGGATATTACCTCGGCATATCCCCAGGGACCTTATGGGCCTACCGACCAGACGACAGCCTAGCTCACGAGGCCTTGCGACACGCGACCAGCCCGTCGTGCTCGCCAAGGACTCCGAAGAAGTATTGCTCGCCAAGGAAGATTCTACTAGATAGACTCGGATCTCTTGCCTTAAGAGACTGATCATAATATGTTAGGATATGGAAACTGTAACCCTGCTCTCCGGCTATATAAGGCGAGCAGGGACTCCCTCCAAAACTCTCTCTAAGATCTCATCTACACCTCGTGTAACCTAATACTCATATCAATCCAGCTACCAAAACACAGGACGTAGGGTATTACGGCAATTTGCCGGTCTGAACCTGTATAAATCGTCATGTCTACGCTCTATGTGTTACGCTTGATCGCCGTCGCCACACCTCCGCATACAATCTACTACCGTAGGGTACCCCTAGGTAGACTGCGACGCATATTTCGTCGATAGTTGGCACGCCAGGTAGGGGGTGTGTGCATCAACTTTATGGCTCGTCAAGCGGTTACGTTCCCGGATTCGATGGTCCTCCCGACGGCCGGCACCATGCTCCAGATCGGATCCATGTCCTGGACCGTCGGATCTACTTCACGTGGGGCAGACGCGCCGCCGCCCGTACGTCGTCCCGCCATGTCAATGTACCACCCGCGAAAGAAGATCGACATCGACGATTTAGTCGACGCCATTGACCGCTCCAACGCCGGCATCATAGAGTGCATCAACCTCGTTCAGACGGCGCGACGCCAACTGCTCAGTCACCACGGCCACCGACCACGCCGCCACCGAGCCCCAGCAAAGACGATTACTGCGACGACCAGGGGTATCAGGTCTCCCTCGACCATGCCTCGCGGATACAGCGACCAGGTGGCGATCCTCCAACACCAGGTGTTTCGATCCATCTCCGACCAGATCCCTGTGGCACCCGTCGTGAACACCGTCATCATCTCCGCAATCCCCAACGACTCCGACCAGGCGGTGTCCCTCGATGGCACAATCTCATTGGACTCGGTCGCCACCACGAGGCTCGAAACCGTCGACTCCTCCGGATCGACCAACGACTTTCCAGAGTTCCCTCCAGGCTTTGGGGGTGATTTTTCAAGTCTCCGCCGACAGCGCCGCCCGCGACAACGAAACGGACGCCGAACGCGTCGCGAGAGAACATCACAACGCCGAACGTGCACAGAGGCGCGACCTCGAACGCCGCGACCAGGAGAAGCACGACCAGGAACGCGTCGCACGAGAACAGCGCGAGCAGGAGCAAAGGAATCGCGACCACCTGCCACGGCGCAAGCTCCAGCACGATTTCGACCAGATGAGTAACGTCGAGGTGTACCCGACTCCAAGTGACAATTTGACGGTAGCTGCCTGCGAGCTGTCCAAGCTCCCGGCACACCTGAGATCGAGAAGATAGAAGCCCACATCATGGCAGTTGCGGTTCAAGTCAACAAAGCGGCTCACCCGCCTGAACTCTCCGATCAATCCTACAACAGAAACCACCCCCGAAGCCCTCCGCGGAAACACAGGCGAAGATCTCCACCACGTGACGGCAAAGAACGTGACAATCCTCGGCGCGAACGAACACCGGAACAGGCACGCCGAAGCTCTCCGCGGGAATACAGGCAAAGATCTCCACCACGTGACGGTGAAGAACGTGACAATCCTCGGCGCGAACGAACACCGGAACAGGCGTGTCGAAGCCCTCCGAGGGAGCACCGACGCAGATCTCCGCGGTATGATGATAATTTCCGACGCGATCGAACACCGCCGCCAACACCACGAGCCATAGGGGGCTTGCGCCTTCTCTCCGCCCGTCTGCATGTCATCCGGTGGCCCTTGAATTTCAGAGTAACGTCGGTGGACAAGTATGATGTCAAGGCAAACCCAGACCAATGGACGTCCACGTACGAGATCGACGTGTACGACGCCGGAGGAAATCAATACGTGATGGCTAATTACCTGCCAGTGATGTTGTCGACCTCCACCAACAACTGGCTCCAGAAGATCCCAGAAGGCACCATCGACACCTGGGAGCAACTCAAGGAAATCTTCATCAAGACATACAAGGCCACGTGTGTCCAGTCAGGGACGCGCTACAACCTAGAGAACGTCCGACAAAGGAGCAACGAAAGCCTCCCCGAGTACATCAGGCGCTTCTCCGACAAGCGGTTGAGCATCACAAAGATCTCCGACCCAGAGGCCATCGCCATCTTCTCCAATGGCCTACGCACGGATGACCTCCGAAACAAGTTGGCACGAAAGAGCATAACAACCATAGAAGAGATCATGACAATCGCGAATCCTTACACCAACCAAGATGATGCCACCCGCAGCAGGGAGAATAGGCGACGCCACTCTCGTTCCCCAGAACGCGCAAGGGACAGGGACCGCCGACCAGATTACCGCAGCGAAGGAAGGGCCGGCGACCACCGGGACTACTGATCGGGCAACTCCGAGCGCTACCCGCAGAGGCATGATTACAGGCGTGACAACCGCTACGTCGCCAACATGAACGCCCGCCCGAGGAGGAACTACGACGCCAGGTACGAGAAGATCCTCGATGGCCCATGCCCCATACACAAAAACTCCAAACACTCCATGCGCGATTGTGAGCTACTTGAGTCAGGAGTGCGGGGAAGAGTTGACAAGAGAGCAAAGAGAGATGACCCTGACAAAGGCAAAGACCAAGAACCACCAGCGCCGGAGTTCCGACCACCTTCAACGACATACTCCATCTTTGGGGGCAGCGTGGTTGTTGAAGGAGAGAGGCAATGTCGTCAAGTTCGCAAGGATATCTACTCAGTCGCAGCAACAGGAGATGATTCAACCAACGCTCACTACCTCAACTGGTCAGAACAACCCATTAGCTTCTCCGGAGAAGATGAATGGACGGACTATAGATACCCCGGCCGCTTCCCACTCATCGTTGATCCAACCATCACCACGTGCCGCTTCAGGAAGGTACTGGTCGACGGCGGTAGTCCTCTCAATATTATATTCGTCGATGCATTCCGCCAACTCGATTACTCCAAGAAGGACCTCCTGCCCGCGAAATTCTCCTTTTGGGGGATCATCCCAAATAAGGCATCGACACCGGTAGGCCGGATCACCCTCCCCGTACAGTTTGGCAACCAAGACCAGTTCAGGGTGGAGAACATTAACTTCATCGTCGCCGACTTCGAGACAGCCTACCACGCGATACTCGGTCGACCAACACTCGCCAAGCTCATGGCAGTCCCGCACTACACCTACATGGTGCTCAAGATCCCGACACAACAAGGAATCTTCAGCCTCCACACCAACCTGAAGATCGCATACGAATGCGAGCAGCAGACAATAAACGCCGCCGAGAAGCCCCGTATCCAGGATACGTACAACTCTGAAGCCAGTGACAACCCGCCGCAAAGAAGCAAAACGAAGTAGAACAAGCAGCGACCACCTCCGACCTCTCCTACGAATAAATGTAGAGACCGCCAGCCCCGAGCGGACAAGCAGCATGGCTTTTCGCCGAACGTCTGCAGGAACGGTCTCCACAGGCCCTAGTCACGCCACGATCGAGCCTCTCGGAAAAGGGCCCTGTCACTGGCATCTCCCTAAGAGTGCATGAGCTGCTTGCCCTCTGCGCCGCAGGTTGTCAGCAGCGTGCCTCCTTGGGAGTCCTTATGTATCCTACGCGTGAAGTGGCGCTAGCCCTACGATATGGACCATTTGAGACCCAAGGTCGAATGATTCATCGCTACGGCTCACGACTTAGCAGGCACGGCAGGACATACAAGTGAAACAAAAGCTCACCGCCCCGTATATATTACAACTTTGTAGTTTTCACTTATTGTACGAATACTTGTATCCGAGATACAAATTACCGTTGTCCCGCAGCAAAATAGAGCATGACAATAAAGTTGAAATTCCCAAACAGAAGAAACCATACTTCTGATCAGTCATTTCAACGATTACAACTTTATCCTACCAATGCGATAAGCGACAACCTCACTAATGTTTCTAGTCCAGAGCTCGAATTCATGTCGAATCCGACATTGCCGGCTACAGTACATAATGATCCCAGGCATATTGTTACCCGACGGGCCAAAACGACGACATTCCCCCCAGACGCACACATGAGGATTGGCGACGACTAACTCAGGCACGTCCTCCGGGGCGTAGATCCCCCACCATCGCCAGATAACATGGAGATCATCACGGGACTAGAGGCGAAGACGTTTCAAGCCAGGGTTACTCCACCGGCCGCCCGGCAGGACACCGCCGCCGAGTTGATCAACGATAGCAAGCTCCTCCAAATTCGCCGGATCCAAATAATACAACATCATGGCCCGGAAGTACATGACGACACTATCGCCAGCAGCCACCGCTTGCTTAATAAGCGACTTGAAAGTGCATCTAGCCCTTTAGTGGGTTTTGGTGAATTGAGTGACAACACAATTAAAGGTCTAACAAGTTTGCTAAGTGTGTCAAAGGTTCAACAAGAAAAGCAAACTTGATGGTATTCCCCACAGTGTTGAGATGAAGGTCAAATTGTGTATTGTTGTATTGGAAGACTATGGAACCAATCTAGTTCAAGCAAAAGACAACAATGCAAATGGAATCAATGAAGTGGCCTCTATGTTGTGGGATATCATAGTATCATGTGAAAGCAAGCATACTTGACAAATGGTAAATGAGACATGAGTTGATAGTTATGGATTGGTCTCTATATTGGCTTGCTTTGCATGAACATAAAGAGTTGGATAGTGGACTAGTGTTGATCAAGGAATGAATAATAAATCAATAGTGCATTAGTGAGAAAACACTAAGCAAAGGTCAAATGACAAAGGAGACAATGTATATTGGATATAAGATGGTCTCTACTTTAGTTTGCTTGTATGGACAAAGATGTAGAAAATCACTTTGCATTAATATGATCAAGCTAGAAGTATGAAGATAGAGATTGTAGTGAGTGATGGGAGTGCAAGCCAAAATAAGGAAGATCTAAGGAATTGTGAATTGGCTTGACCATATTGATGTGGAGTCCCATATATCAAAGTTTGATTGATCTCAACACTCATATCTACAAAGATATTCAAGGTGAAGATAGCAAGGAAAGGACTTCGAGGTACTAAGCAAAGGTGAAGGTCAAGGAGACCGAGGTACTATGGCTAAGGTGAAGAAGAGAGTACTTGCATTGAGTCGAAGTACTAATCAAGCTATGAGGAGTCATATTATGTTGATGATCAATTTATTAGTGGAAGTGACTTGAAGCCATGGGCTGAATTCATATGTGTTGGAAAGATTCAAGTCACAAGCTCTAAGGTTTGTTTGCTCAAAGAAATTAGATAAGGATGATGGCAAACACATGCTCAAGGTATTATAAGAATGAGGATAATACATTCAATGGTGTAGCCCCAAATTATCAAAGGATGCGGTGACCAACTCAAAAGCATTTAACTTATTTGATGTTTTGAATTTGAGTTTAGGAAAGGCCGTACTACAAAGGGGGATGCAATATGCATGCTTAAATGTGCAACCAAGTGCCCAAATTCCACCAAACATCCTCTCATATCTTGCCCAGACTCCCTGCAAAATAGTTTTTCATTCGGAGCATTTTTGGGCAGCACAACGGTGTTGTTCCCCTGAGCAACAGTGCTAGGAGTCCAACAGTGTCGGGCTTAAGTCCAGCAGTGCCGGACCTGTCCGGCAGTGCCGGGCCTGAGTCCAGCAGTGCCGGGACTTAAAGTGTCCGTTGGACAGCAGAGGGTATTTATATCCCCTTCCTGCTGCCCCCAACGGTCATCTCGACCTTTCCCTAACCAGTGCAGAAACAGAAAGCTCTCTCCCTCTCTCTAACTCCATTGGAGCCCCTCAAGATTCTCCTTTGATTCCTCTCCAATCCTTTGAGAGATTGAGCCTCCAAACTTTATTAGAGAGCAGCCCAAACTGTTCTTCATTGCCTAGAGCACTTGGTTCGCGTTCAAGCCGGTGGATTGCATTCGTTACTCTTGGAGCTTGCTCCTAGCCGGCTAGAGCGTCGCCCGTGGAGCTTGCCAACTTGTGTGGTAGCCCCCGGAGGTTTGTAACCATCTCATTGCAGCTAAGAAATCACCCCTCACTTCAAGAGTTCACTCTTGATTTGAGAACGAGGGAAAGGCAAGCCTTGTGTGGCGAGCCTAAGCCTTGTGTGGCGAACCTCAACAACGTGGACTTAAGCCAGCCTTGGTGGCGACGCTGAACCACGGGATAAATCTTGTGTCACTTGTGTTTGTGTTGTTTGCTTTACTTGCATTTGTCCTCAAGGTGATTTCTAGGGTTTGGTCCCGATCTACTTGGTGGTGCAGCTCCTACCTTTTCCAAGTGGTGCTAGAGATTCCCTACACCTCTAGGAAGGTTTTCATTCAAGCACAATTTTCATTCTAGTTATACATTTTGAATTGTGCTTAGTTCTGTCCTGGAGGCTAGCACTGTCGGGCTTTAGAGCAGCAGCACCCCGGTAGTGCCGGACCTGTGCTGACAGAAAGTTGTCAAGTTTATTTTAAGAAGGCCTATTCACCCCCCCTCTAGTCCTGCTGGGCGACATCAAGGTCCTTTCACGACTGCCCATTAGGATCTTTCCCCCACAGCATCAATCTCTCCACACCACAAAAGAACAACGCCTCGGGATGATCGGCCTCGAGGAAGCGACGCTCAAAAGAAGACTTCAGCGCATGGTGGTAAGGACGACAATAGTCTTGAATCCGCCGAAGAGACAAGAGCCGAATTGTGGAAGCATCGTCACAAACCTCCCGAAAGATATGACAGACCTGACAAGCCCTCAAATACTCGCGTACATTGTCTCCATCATCGACAACACGAAGAAGGATCCGGAAGAGCAAGTCCTCCGGCAGCATCAACAAAGCGGCGAAACCAATCGCAAGGCGCGGACCGTCACCTTCCATCTTCACCGACAAAACCCTAGCACCGACGAAACCCTTTTGCTCTTCGCTTATCCTTTGCGGCCAGCAGGCGTGGAGATTATTGAACAAGACGGACAGGAATCCCCTCAGTTCACCAGAATATATAGTGCAGAATTGCCGGCTCTTCGTATCCTAGGTGTACTCAGTAAGGCAAGGAAACACGACCCTTCCTGTTCCGCCAACCATCGAAGTAGCCCTTTATACCAAGCGGCGTGGCGCTTTACCTTCCAGGTTTTTTGGGAAACCGCAACAATCACATACGGGACCGCCACGCCGCCTACTTCTTGCGCCTCAAATACGGGCCGATAACTATGCGGATGAATACGACCCATTTACTTAACCTTAGCTCTCATTTCATATTTAATTTCCCCAATTTACGACCAATTGTTTTCGAAATATCACTAACACTGCAGTCTCGGGGACTGGACGTGCAACCTTGTTATGATTTCTTTTCTGTAGCAACAGTAACATTGCTACAGTAGTCTAGTCGGCAAGCACGACAAAAATTGGCCACCAACAACGATACTCGGGCACTTCGTCGATGGCAACCACGACTCAGCTGCCTAGACGCATACCCGACAAGGCACGGGGACTTCGTCCAGTTTACACCAAGCAAGGCTCGGGCACTGCGGACACGACACAGGAGGACGGCGCAAAGCAGAACAACACCCGGGGACTGCGAATCAAACAATATGACCCTAATGCAAGAACATCTCAGTTTCTTACATCAGGCTCGGGGACTACGGGTATTCGCAGTCGTTTCTTCCTAAACTCATATTTCAGTTTTTCAATTTCCAATATATGATCCTGATACAAGAAGCTTTCAGTTTCTTACATCAGGCTCGGGGACAACGGGTATTCGCAGTCGTTTTATACAAAACTCATGCTTTAATCCTTAGTTACATACCTTATGCATCCTTTTATAAAGCCTGGCACCACGTGCATACTTCACCTGCTACCATGCTTGGGGACTAAGTAGGCACACTTCACCTAGCGGTGAATGTACTGATTTTCTTCTCGACAAAGCTCTGCTGCTTCTATATTGTTTTTGCAGAGCCTAAGTGAGTACACTTCACCAGGAAAGGACTTTTCAAAAGTTTTTCTTTTTCAGCACGTCACATCCTTCCAACGAGCTGCCGCAGCATCTGACGAGGCGACCTGCTCGCACATCAAGCTACGACGCTCTCAACCAGCCCGACCTGGTCGGGAGGCTTCTCCGGGCAGCGCCTCGACCAGACAGCCTGGTCGGGACTCCACAACGACCACTTCGCATGATGGCGACCAGCTGAACACCTCCAAGGATGACGCTGCGGGCTCGCCAGAAGAATACAATGTGCTCGGGGACTTGTTGGGATATTACCTCGGCATATTCCCAGGGACCTTATGGGCCTACCGACCAGACGACGGTCCAGCTCACGAGGCCTTGCGGCACGCGACCAGCCCGTCGTGCTCGTTAAGGACTCCGAAAAAGTCTTGCTCGCCAAAGAAGATTCTAGTAGATAGACTCAGATCCCTAGCCTTAAGGGACCGATCGTAATCTGTTAGGATATGGAAACTGTAACCCTACTCCCCGACTATATAAGGCGAGCAGGGACCCCCTCCAAAACTCTCTCTGAGATCTCATATACACCTCGTGTAACCTAATACTCATATCAATCCAGCCACCAAAACACAGGACGTAGGGTATTACGACGATTTGCCGGCCTGAACCTGTATAAATCGCCGTGTCTACGCTCTCTGTGTTACGCTTGATCACCGTCGCCACACCTCCACCTACAATCTACTACCGTAGGGTACCCCCTAGGTAGACTGCGACGCATATTTCGTCAACACCACTAGAGCATCTCTAAGGAACATTTTATATCCTTCATAATTTGCAGGAATAGAGATTTGGTGAAAAAAACCCTGCAATAACCTCTTTAATTGGATCTTCAATTAATATAGACATTCTTTGTTTCGTATTTTCTCACTAGCCAAAGATAGAGTGAGAATGACTCTTTATGGAGTATGAACAAGATATAGAAAAAATTATTGAAGGGTACAATCTTTACTCAAATGACTTTTTAAATGATGACTTAGAGAGTAAATTTTAGGAAGACTCTTGGAGATGCTCTAATAAGTTAATTAGGCAAATATTGGAATTTAGATTTTTTTTAATTCAATAATGGACGAACTTCCTTTACAACCCTCAACTAATGCAGTTAAGGTCTGTTTGGATCTACTAGTGCTAATAGTTAACAACTAAAGTTAGTACTAGTGGATCCAAACCGATATGCTAATAGATTAACTAACCACTCTGTATGACTGTATCAGTTAGAGCAACTCCAAGAACCTCTTTATATATCATTTCTAATTGATAGGAATATTTTTTGAAAATATAGGTGTCCTATTAATTAGCAACATATTATTAGGTAAATTCAATTAATTCCTACTACTAATTGTCTAGCTAAATATTAATACTAGTGGATCCTAAGGGCCCTTGCTCCATCAGCCTTACCATAGCCTACTCCAGCTGGTCAGTCATGGCTAAACCTCAGCTAAGTATATTTTCAAAACGGATCAGTCACAAGCGCGCATTTGGTATCATGCATGATATATTGGTATATGAACGCAATGCGATTAATCCATGTGCGTTGTGGTAGTAAATTTGTGTGCGCGGCCATTTTCGTTCAATTAATCCCCGTGACCTCGATCGTGGGCATGCCTGCAGCTGCAAGTCGATCTTGTGTAGCCTGCATGCAGCATGTCTTGTGTGTTGACACGGACGGCATCTCCTCCAGCTCTCCTCCGCCACGTCCACACGGAAACCGGGAAACGACCGAAAGGTTCGGCTACTAGCTAGCTAAATGCGGCGACATCGCGGCCGTCAAAAAGTCGAAACAGCCAGCGTTGCAGCCGTTGCCGGCCGGCCGGCCGGCCGGCGGGCGTAAAGCCTCACATGCTAAGAGCATCTCCAAGAGACTCTATAAATATATTAGCAAAATTTAGTAATTTAGTTACTCTCTAAAATAGATAATACTAGATTACTCCAACAGACTCTCTAAAATGAAAAGTCTAGATAACTAGTAAGGTAGGTTATCCAAAGATAGAGAGCGAATGAGGTGGAATAGAGATCTTCTAAATTTAGAGAGTCGTTTACAGAGTCTGTTGAAGACATCTTTTTCTTTCATAATAGTCAAATTAACATTTAAAAAATAATTTAGCTAGTCTCTTGAAAATGCTCTAACACGCACCGTTACAATCGACCTAGGACGACACGTACCGTACCGTGAAATGATGAAGTAAACCGCAGGCGCATGACTGCATGAGCGGAGCGAGCACCGGCCCGCGGCCCGGCCATGCACGCACACACGTTCGGCACGTACGCGCCCTGCGCCCCCTTTTCCATGCGGTGTCGCCATTGTTACTCCGCGGTGTGCTCACTGTCACATCATATCATTAATTACGCGGTTATCATCCTTCACCTCCTTCATTCCCATCCCTTGGGCTACTATATATTCGCACGTCGCTGCGTGCAATTCGATCGATCGAGCTATATCTATATATCGATCGTCAGCAAGCTAGCTAGACAGCAACCACCCACGATCGTTAGAGATGTGCTTAGCTCCAGCGGCGACTATGGCGGCGGCGGAGCTCCAAGAAGGCGCCGACGACGTGCTCTGGCCGGGCCACCACCACAGCCCGGACGTCGACCGCCGCGACGACCAGCGGCAGCAGCCGCACTGCTGGCCCGCCAGCAGGAAGCAGCCCTGCCCCCGCCCCGGCGTGGACGACGACGACGCTGTGCGCGGAGGGGGTAAAGTCCGTCGGCTTCCACCGGGCTCGTCGTCGGCGCCGGTTGCCATCATCATCCCCGTAGGCGCAGTGACGTCGTCCGAGCGACGGCGGCGACCATCCTCCTCATGGGCGGAGAACGACGACGAGGCGGCATTTGTGCCGCCGCACGTAGCTCTGGAGGCGAGGTGGCGGCTGTCGGAGGTGAGGGCGGCCTCGTCCATGTGCGAGGGGCTCGGTCGCACGCTTAAGGGCCGCGACCTCCAGTCCGTGCGCACGGCCGTGCTCCGCATCACCGGATTCATCGAGACCTGATGAAGATGATGGGCCAGATGATGATCCGTCGCTAAGCAAGCTTAATTGTTAGCCGAGCCGAGCAGTTTTGCATTTCAATTTTCAAATCAACTGTGTAATAGTAGTGTCCAAATTCGCAGAATGAGGGATTGAGGGTCGTTAGTTTGCGTTAATTTTCAGAAGGAGTTTATTTGTAATTTCCAAATTAAATATGCTACCTGCTGCTGCGTCAGTTCGTGTGGGTATGATGCCATGATGGATCAAGCTAGAACCATGGACATTCAGCGAATTGAAAGGGTGGACGTAGACGTTCTTGTCGCGTTTGGACTTTTTGGGGACCGTGCGGGTATGCATCGTTCACCGTCACCTGGGCCCAAATGTTAAGACTATTCCTCTAAATCTATCCTCTATAAGTACATCCTAGTCATTAAGATTCTCTCTTCTATATACGTTTCTTCCGCACCCATTATCCTCTATATCGCATACTCTATACCAACTATCAACAATGGATCCACTTATCACTCTGTCTAAATATGAGATCTCGTTTCAAAGAATTTATTGGTGTAATAGGAATTTAATTTAGATTTAAAAAAACAGTTGAACCAGTGGGACCTACATATTCTCTCTCTGCTCTGGCGCGAACAGTGCCCGCGCGCTCTCTGCCTGTTTTGCGAACAGCAGCAGCGGCCCCCCCGCGCACTCTCTCCTCTCATCTCTCAGCTTGAGCAGCAGCAGCAGTGGGGACCGCGCCAGGTGGACATACAGCGAACTGCCGGTACAACTCCACGCATAGCGAGCATCCATCTGTTCAGGAGACCTTAGCGTGACGCGGTGCGGGCGATTTTACGCCAAACATTTTCTTCAGGGGGCCGTAGCGCAGGTATACAGCAAGCGCTGCGGTCAGTCTAAGGTGCCAGTTTACTCTACGACAGCGATGACACCTTATTAACGTTCCAAGGAGCGTCCGCATCCGACAGAAAAGTAAACAAAATACGTTTGGAATGGGAGCAAAACAGCAAACTACTGATCGATGATGATATGTGCATAGTTGTAAGTATTTGGTACCCTTTGAGTAGGACAAACTCCCTGCTACAGGATGGGATCGGAGCCAAGAAGTCTTGCACGTATGCGTAGTTCTGTTTTGTACGAACGACCTTGCCCAAGTTCCGTGTGTCTGCGGGGATCGTATATGTATGTATAGTCGCCGTAGCTTTCGAAGACGGCAAACATTTTTTTTTTATGTCACGTACGTTTAAGATAATTCCGAGTACGTGTACGCCCTGGATCAGCATTTCACAGGGCTTTCAGATTGACAGAGGAACTCTGCCGCTACTTATTTGGCATTTTCGGCCCAACCTTACCGCAACAAACCGTCGGCCCATAGTAGGCACATCCATCCGGCCCACCCACGCGCCGAGTGCCGATCCCCGTGCGTTGCTGCCGTTTCGGCTCTTGAGCCGTGTACACGCCTTTTTATTCCGCCCGCCGCTTCGCTCACGGCTCACGCCGTCCCCCCTCTTCCTCCCCTCGCCTCACGCAGGAGAGGAGAGACGCCGGGCCTGGAAGCTTCTCCGCGGCGCTGCGTCGCGAGCTAGCAGCGGCGGTGAGTACCCTCTCTCTCTCTCCCCCGCGTGCCCCTCTCGCCTCTCCGTACCCCGATGCGTCCTTCTCGTTCCTCCTCTGGCTGCAGTCAAACGCTGCAGTGCTCGGAGCTTTGGATTCGCTAGCTGCGTCTCGCGATTTAGTTTCGACAGGGGAGCTTTCGCGGCGGCCTGTTGTGCGGAGGGAGCTCGGGGTTGTGGTGTGGCAGGATATGATTTCTGTCGGGGTTTGAGCTTTGCTTCTGCGCCAAAATTCGTTGGGTAAAGGGGATTTCAGTTTCAGAGGGTGTGATGTGGTTCGGTGCTGTGGCGTTCAGGATGTCACATTGAAGAAGGGTATGGTTTCTAGGGTTCCGATGGTTCGTTTTGTCTGGCGAGCCGGACATATGTTGGGTTAGCTGGTCGCAAAACATGAAAGTCGCTCTCAGCCCACGGCTGGCTGCTATTTGCAACCCCCGTTTTACTTAGCATAGGGGGAGAAACGAGCTTGAACTTTTGTGGATCCAGGGGTCCTCGTGTATATAGCTATGCACGCTGTGGCAGTAGATGACCACCGGAAGGAAATCCTGGGAATTCGTTGCTGCCACTGTGGAAGTAGATGCCCACCGCAAGGAAATCTTGGGAATTTGTAGCAGCCGAACAATGCAGGTAGATTTGGTACTAGATGTTTGGTGTGAAAGCAGTTCGTGTTTTAGAACAAATGACCTACCGTCTGAGGCGGTAGGAAATAAAATCTAGTGCCATTATGGAAGGCAAATCATTACTTGAGCTCACCCTATTGTTCAAGATAACTGAATATAGAGATGGGACTAGTGTGGAGAATGGATATACAGTACTCGGCTCTGATTTTCTCTTTCGAATTAGATGCACTCTGGAAATGGTATGCCATGGTCACCCTCTACCAATAGAAATGGGGAGGGGTGGAGGGTGGCACCCAGCGTTGCATGGCATGCTGCCGAGTTGGAGCTCTGGACGTGCATGGTCCATGACACGTGGAAGCAGGAGATGAGCTGCAAGCTTCTTGTTTCTTGACTGTGTTGTCGTCAAGCGAGATATGGAATTGGCTTGAGCTTCCTTGTTTTTTCATTCCTTTGTTTTCTTTCCTGATTTATTTTTTACGTTATAGAACTATAGAAGTTGCCAATACGTTATTGTTTTGGAAATATCCGATTATATGCGTTATAGGAGTTGCCAGTACGTTATTGTTTTGTAAATATCCGATTATAAGATGCACCTCGCGATAATTGTCCCTTGCTTGTCTTTTTCTTTCTATATGTAAGTTCTCTAGTAATACCTTTTTAATTACTATCTTTGTTCAGAACCCAGTTTTTTTAGTCCTTGCTGACCTTACAAATTACAATGGTGCTTATGAAAATTCTATGGAACTCCTATTTTATTAGATCCTAAGAAGTCATTGATTTCAATGAGAAATGACCAGCTGTCTTTTTGTTTGTCATTTAAGTTTGTGAAAAGTGTTATTTTTTATTTGTACTTACAGGATTTCAGGAAAGAGGCATAGCTACATGCACCAAACTCATTTAATGTTTGCTACAGTTTTCGACCATAGTTCTTTTGTTTTTCTATATACGTGATTTCTTTGTTCCTTGGCCACCATCTCTAAATTGTCATGCACAAGTCTAAAATTACAAACAAAAAATAATGAGCATATAGTATGCTTTCGATATATAGTAAAAAGTTATGATCTGCTAGCTGAATGATGTAAACATCCAGTAAAATGTTTTTGATACACAGTACAACAGTGAGGTGACTAAAGAAATCAGAATGCGTGCCTAGAAAAAGAAAAGCAAAACAAAAATGGGGAAAAAGTGATGCGACCCCTTCCTATTTTGATGGGAAGAAATGGCATCTCAGCTGAAGGCTGAAGCTGAATGAGTGAAGGAAACACTGGTAGGCATCTCAGCTGAAGGCTGAAGCTGAATGAGTGAAGGAAACACTGGTAATGGGAAAGGACATATGTTGCCTTAAGAACAGCCAAGCGTGCTCTTTGAGGGCTCTTTTGGCATCTAACCACTTAACAGCGATGGATGTTCTTGCTCATTTTTCAACTAAAAAGACCATCAGCTAGTCTAATAATTTTGAATAATGGGGAACAAATCTTCAAATGAGGGGTGTGTAAGACTTTAATAAGTACTTGACTCTTGAGTTCATGTAACCATTATTCATTCATCTTTATTTCTTTGCTGTAGATTGCAAGGTGCTGGTGAATCTGGCTTGGCTGCATAGAGTTTTTTTTTATTGTGGCCCTCAGCAAGACGGTTTTCTGAGGCTTCTTTCTGACTACTGTAAATTGATGAATTTTTGGTGAAAAATATACTATGGAAAAAAAGAAAGCTCATTGTCCGGTTGAGGGTAATGGTGAGATTGAAAATGGTGTGAACTCTAATCAGAATCCTGAGAGCCTTGAGCATCCAGTTTTGTTGTCTACATCTCAAACAGTGCCAAATAACTCGGGGATAAGGAAAAACTATAAAAGGGCAGCAAACAGAGGTAAAAAAGGTTCCCAAGGACTAACAGGTCAAGCATCTACTTTGAGGTCATCTGATAATGATGTCAGGGTGCTTCGTTCCAGATCAAGTTCAAAGACAACACCTACTGAGCAGGTGCAGATTTCAGTACAACCGACTGCCAAGAGAAGAAAAAGGAGCAGAGCCGGCAGAGCCCCAAACAAAAGTTCGACAGATGAGTTTTCACAAATTCGTAAACGGTTTAGATACATTTTGAACCGAATGAATTATGAGCAAAGCCTAATTGAAGCTTATGCTGGCGAAGGCTGGAAAAATCAAAGGTTTGTCACTATTATTATTTGGAATTTTGAGTTGCTAGCGTCTTCTTTTTTATATTATTAGTAGCTAACGTTAAGTAAGTGTTTAGAAGTCTGGTTCTTCATTCTCTATGTGTTGCCAGGGTTACTGGATAGTGCCGCAAGGCCGTGTGTAGTTTCTTTGTTAACCAATCACAATAGTGTTGTGTGCTACAAAACTGACTAATCGGTTTGACTACCTTGATATTTTAGCTTAAATACGCTTGTCAAGTGGATGACACCCATTAGCTCCCCATCATTTTGCACTTGATTTCCCCTTCCATGTATTCCTTTACTTATCAAATGATGGGGCTTCTGTATAACAATTCACACATCTTTTGCCGTCAGTGAAACTCTATTGTTTCACCCTTTCTGATATATCCTGCCTTCATTGGTTATGTTCTCTCTATATACAGTTAGTATCTCTGCATCTTCTCGGTGCCAGTCAATGCTGTGTGCTTGGTTTGGTTAAATTTATATGGCCTGATAGGCTCAGTTGCTGACGTGTTGTAATTTTTTTTTGTCCTTCAACTTTGCATTAACAGACAGCCTCTTGGGATTTTGCTACTGCCATTATATTTCTTTAGCTGTTGATTTCATCGCAAATTCTGTTGCAATATAAAATAACTGACGTCCATGTACAAACATGCAGTTTGGATAAGATAAGACCTGAGAAGGAGCTTGAACGAGCCAAATCAGAAATCTTACGATGCAAATTGAGAATACGGGAAGTCTTCCAAAATATTGATTCTCTTCTCTCTAAGGGGAAAATTGACGAATCATTATTTGATTCTGAAGGAGAAATATCTTGTGAAGATGTAAGTCAGCATTTAATTTTGATTCCATCAATGTATCTGTATTATCTAGTAATTGTGTTCTGTTATGCTCAGCATTTTAATCAGTGACAATGTTTCATATATCACAGATCTTTTGTGCCACTTGTGGTTCGAATGATGCTACATTGGGTGATGATATCATTCTCTGCGATGGAGCTTGTGACAGAGGGTTCCATCAGAACTGTTTAAATCCTCCTCTGCGTACTGAAGATAGTAATATTCATTTCCATCTTTCATAGTATCAATAATTCTTGTTTTGGCATTCATTCATGAGCACCATTCATTTGTAGTTCCCATGGGAGATGAAGGATGGCTCTGCCCAGCATGTGATTGCAAGATAGACTGCATAGATCTAATAAATGAACTACACGGGAGTGACATCTCCATTGAGGACTCTTGGGAGGTAAATATTCCCTTTATAAGAATAGTAACAACTTACAAATTGAATTACATTTCAATTCAGTAGTGCATTTATTTTTTGCAGAAAGTTTTTCCAGAGGCAGCTGCTGTGGCAAATGGCTCTAAGCAAAATGACGCATTTGATCTTCCATCAGATGACTCGGATGACAATGACTTTGACCCCAATATGCCTGAAGAGCATGTGGTCAGTAAGGAAGAAGGAACATCTGAAGATGAAGAGGAAGAGGATGAGGATGAGAATGGAGGATCAGACTCTGATGACTCAGACTTTTTGACCTGTTCTGATGATTCGGAACCTTTGATAGACAAGAAAAAGGTTGATGACCTGGGATTACCTTCTGAAGATTCAGAGGATGATGACTATGATCCAGCAGGTCCTGAATCAGATAAAGATGTCGAAAAGAAGTCAAGTTCTGATGAGTCTGACTTCACATCTGACTCGGATGATTTTTGTAAGGAGATTGGAAAATCTGGTGGACATGATGAAGTTTCATCGCCTCCATTACCTGATGCCAAGGTGGGTGATATGGAAAAGAGCACTGCTCAGGCTAACACAGCAAGTTCTGCTGATGACCCTATGGAGACTGAAATAGACCAGAGTGTGGTTTTACCAGTTTCAAGGAGACATCAGGCTGAACGGTTGGACTACAAAAAGCTGTATGATGTATGCCCTCAACCTACATCTGCGCATATTTAAAATCTTTCTTTTTTGGTGTTTTAGTCTTGAATAATGCCTACTGTGTGTTTGTTTTTCATCCAGTCGATTGGTTTAGTTTCATGGAGGAACTAAGCAAATTCAAAAGTTCAGTTATGAGCTTAATCATCATGGAATGTGATCTTAGACATATGCATAAACAAGCATAATCTAGACAAATTCAAAAGATCTATGTGCATAATCTAGGCAATCTCCTGTGTCTTGAATTTAGGTATTTCCATAGTGCTTTTAACTTATACCTCTGTGCTGGCACATTCAATCTTGATACTGATTTGTGGTTAGCCTTTTTTAGCAACTCAATTGTATGTACTATGTTAATATTGCATGAGATTATGAATTGTTTGCTAAAGGCTATATGCTCTTGGGTGCATGCTTGCATGTGAGAAGTTTGTTTTCTGACCATGACGACATGACATATTCCATTCTTACTGGACTCAAAAGGAGGCTTATGGTGGAGCATCATCTGATTCTAGTGATGATGAAGAATGGTCTGGGAAGAACACACCAATGAAAAGCAATGATGAGGATGAAGCTGAATCTCCTGCAGGAAAAGGATCCAGAGTTGTGCACCATAATGATGAACTGACTACACAAAGCACTGAAGAAAGCTTGCATTCTCTTCATGGTTCCGTAGGTGAGAAACATGGAGATCTTGCTTCTAATGGCAGCACCAACACAGCAAGGAAAGGAAATTTTGGTCCAGTAATTAATCAGGTATCGTTTATGTTCACTAGAATGGGTTGTATAATAATTAACCACTTTTTAAACAATCCATTTTAGACTGCTTTTATTGATCGACTAAGTTGATGCACGCTATTTTGCTTGTAGAAACTATATGAACATTTTAAGACAGAACCATACCCTAGTCGTTCTGTTAAAGAAAGCCTGGCAGGAGAACTGGGGCTAACATTTCGTCAGGTTGGTTCCTCTCATTTTCTAATTGCATGGTTGTCATGGCTATATTGGCATTGGGTTTAACCCTTGCTGTGCATTCTGGTCACAGGTTAGCAAATGGTTTGAATCTAGGCGTCATTCCACAAAGGTAGCTGCTTCCAGGAAAGGCATCAGTCCAGATAAGCATAGCCCCGAAAATACTAATAGCCCAGTGACACCTAGTACGCAACCTAAAGAACCTGAGGGGACTGTGGTGGAAGAATCTAATGTATGCATAAATAGGGATGCCACCGTCTCTAAAGAAGTGGTCTCTTCAAAAGTTGGATCAAGAAAGAACCTTGGCAAGAATCCCCTGGAAGTGATGTGGGAGGGTCAAAAGTTGATTCTGCTGAAGATCAGAATCCGGTGCCTGACCTTGCAGACAAAGCAAGGCAAAAAGCAATACAGCAGGAGTTGAAGAAGAAGAGAATGGGACGATGAAGTTTGTAGACAAAGACATGAGCCAGAATTTGGTCTGCTCCTGAAATTTTCAGGTCGGGTCGTGAATTGGCTGCAGCGCTATGGGCCTTGAAACTTTGGCTTTGTATGGCTCTACATTGGTAGCCAGAAAACATAGATATACCATTGCAAGTCAGCTAGCTCTCATTATATGCCAGTCAACTAACAAGCATATCATTCAGTTTTTAATGTGGGGGCTATTGCTTCCCGTTCTTAGCCAACCGAGAGCTTCCTCTGATTTCTGGGGTGCTCTATAGGAATTAGTTACCCTTCAGATTTTATTTGTACTAGCGATTACTGTCATTACAGGAAGGGCTCAATTGCAAAAGCCTAAGGCTCCGTAACGACAGCTGGGTGCTGCTATGACAAGATGCAGAAGACGCGCTGTTTTCATCGATGTTGTGATGTTCATGTA
Source organism: Microstegium vimineum (assembly GCA_022036555.1). Classification (NCBI taxonomy): domain Eukaryota; kingdom Viridiplantae; phylum Streptophyta; class Magnoliopsida; order Poales; family Poaceae; genus Microstegium; species Microstegium vimineum. The sequence continues at coordinate 13,800,623 of CM039127.1, read as the reverse complement.
AGATGGAACGTTGTACCAAACCTTGCGTAATGTGAACAGAGGACTTTATTCTGATTCAGAGTGTTGCAGTGCTGCGGTCATGGGTCTGTACTTGTTCGATTCCGATAGAACAAGATCGTTGCGCTTTCCATGCAAGCTCAGCGCATTTTCGGTAACGTCAGTGTCCTCGAGCTCCTGTCCCTCCTTGACACACACTCACACTGCGTACGTGTTCTTGGGTAGTGCAGTATGTTACCCTTTCTCTGTCGTGCTTTCCTCCACTTGGGCCCTTATTGCCGTCGATTTTCACTTGCAGTGTAAGCTATGTTAGCTACGACGTCGTCTCTCATCCATGACGTCTTCGTTGAACGATGGGCGTTTGGATTGTCGCGCTTTACGCGGCTCCATCTGCGCGGCACAAACTCTGTAGGATTGCAAGTTCTGTACTACTAGTTTGTAGGCAGTCCTGGCTACAGGGCTTCATAGGATCGCAAGCTCTGAATAACAGCGGCATTCGGGCACCTGACCAGGGCCCCTACAAATTCGACCCACGCTGCTGCTACTGTAGTGTAATCGAGTCGTCGTCTGCTCTGTTTCGCCCAAAATTCACCCCTTATTCAGCCAGTAACGTGACGCCTTTTCCTGGTCCCATGTGCTAACGATGATGTGCTTACGTCAATGGATGGCGGTGAGTCCTATCACAAATTGCATCGAGCATGGCAGCATTCCGTAACCGTAAGTTGGGATGGAGTTACTGATCACAGGTGCAGCAGTCATTTTTTTCGAACGGAAACAACACCGCGGTCTCAACAGGAATCCGTCTTCCTCGACTCTGGAATCACGCTACGTACAGCTTTAACGCCGCCCTCACGCGTACCACCACGCGGGTCATCAATTTCCGGAAAGGTTGCTTCAAGGACGCGAGCCGTGCCGGCCGTGCGTACACGGTCTGAGACAGAGGCAGGAGAGGAGAGGCTTCTCGTCGCTCAGAGGCTGCACGGATGAAACGAACGATCAGTCTGGGCAGGCAACGAGCATCCCGTACGTGGGGCGGGGTGATCTTTTTGATGCAGCACGCATTTAGCTGCCGTTCGTCGTCGCTGGTATACTTACGTGCTCCCTCTGTCCGAAAGAATCAATTCAATTCCTGAAGCAAAAATTTATCCACGAATAAGTTAATTTCAAACTGTAAAATGACAGGGTCCACCGGCCCGTTTAATAGTCCTCCTCGTATTTCCAAACTATTAACTACCGCATCCGCTTCTGGCCTCCCATGCATATCCAATCCTCTCCTGTTCCTGTATCTAGCACGTAATCCAAACACCAATTACTGTATAGATTAATGTTGGAACTCAAATTAATTAAAGGTAATACTAGGGCTATTTGACAGCTAAAAATTGATTCTTCAGTGACAGCGAGTAATACTACTGGCCCATCGGATTCTTCTATGCGATGGCCGATGGGACATGAGAAGCGGTGAAGTCACGGTCCATGAGCAGCTAGCAAGTTGTTGAGCGAGCGAGATCAGGGTGGCAGCTAGCTAGGAGGCGGACGAGCCCGGCGCTGGATTTCTCCGCGGACCCGGGCCCGTAGCCGTCGCCGAAAGCTCGAAATCGCACATCGAACATCGTCTGGTCTGGTCCTCGCTCCTCCAAGGCTGCTGCTGCTGCTGCATCTGCATGGTCCAGCCCCACTGCCTGCTCAGCATGAGGACGTCGTAGAAGCCAAACAAGTCAACAGATTCCATGGCTGGTCCTGCTCCTGCATGCGAGCGTGACAATTGACATACGGTCTGCATGAGAAGAAGGTAGACGCGAGAAAGTGAAGGATTGGTGGCAATGCAACGTGACAGGAGCCAGGAGGAGGAGCTACTGATGCCCGGCCATCGGGATCAGATGAGGTAACAAAACCTGGCCTGATCTGGTAGGCTATCCATCTAGTAACCGACAGTCCACAGCTGCTGTCTGGTCTGACAGTCTGCGTGAGGAACGGGGATTGTGGTGTGGAGCTAGGTTGGACAGCAGGAGTGGTCCTTCGATCTCAGTCTGAAAGAGGCCGGAGCACTTATACAGTATATTATGGTCAATGTTAGACGTGGAAACAGTTCAGATTATACTGGTTGCTTTCTATGCTGGTCGTCAAAAAGAAGCCAGCCTATTAGGCAATGGCCCCAGTATCGCAGACAGAGGCTACTACTAGGCTAACACGCTGATTCTGCCTCCAGTTCACCAGAACTTCTTCTAAACTCAAGTGGAAATGGAGCTGGGGCCCGCCACGTACACAAGAAAGCAGGAACAAAATCCGGTCCGCTCCGGATACATGTGTTGAAACTTGAAAAAGCTAGCGCGGTACTAGTTGGGTGTAAGTAATTAAAAAAAACAGCAGCAGCGGCTGTACTAGTGGAAGCCGATTAGTAAGTGATACTACACGAGCTAGGCTGGTTGAAGAGACCCTCCCGGACCGACACCAACCCCGCACCGTGACCACGAGCAGCAGCAGACGACCGGAGCGAGTGGTTCCAGCGGCCTGCGCGGGCGGGGGAGGGCGATGGACCCGCGCCGGCACCGCACTCAGGCTCGGGAAAAGCCGTCGGGCCGGGCGGGCAGCCAGCGACAGGAACGCGGTGCGAGTCGGCAGCGAGCGCAGCCGCCAGCGTTGGTTTGACCCGACCAGGGGCCTGGACTCGTTTCGCCCGGCTGCGGCAATGATTTACCCCCCGCGAAAGCGAGGCGCTCTGCCCCTCTCTCCGGTGGCGACCGCACGCTGGAAGGAAAGGAAACGGGTGGAATGGAACACACGGGGCCCCGCCCCCCGGATTCGGCGATCTCCCCCCGCACCGCTGGTGCCCCGTGATGTGGCCGCACGAAGCCGGCCGGCCGGGGGGAAGGACAAGGACGTGACGAGACGAGACGCACGGCGTCCGCCGTCCGCCCGGGGGACGGCTCGTCGGCTGCCGGCCGCGGATTCCCCTCCCGTGCCAGGCCGTCCGTCCGTCCGTCACCACCACCGGTTTGGGTTGGATCGAAGCGTGCAGGACCCGGTGGCGGCGCGGGCGAGACCAGACCACGATTCGCCGCGTGATTCGCAGGTCGATCGCCGTGCGCTGCATGGAAGTTCATGTGCAGCTAGGCTACTACTAGGAGTACAAACAAAGGTTGACCCGTCGGGTCCGATACCGAGTGGCGTAAGCAAACAGACATTGACCCGGCTGGCCAACCCGGGGGACGGACGGCCGTTGTAGTTGGAGTCGACACGACCACACACGCCGCTGGTGCCTCTCAACCGGACACGCCATGAAACGTGGTTTGTTTTATCCATCCGGGAGGCGTCGTCGTGGGCAGCAGCATCATTTTCATTCCCCCGCTTTCTTTCCTTCTTTCGGGGCCGCGCGCAGCATCACACTGTCCAGAAGAGGGAGCACGGGCATGCAGTTCGGGCGCCGGCCGGAAAGCTCCGGCTGAGTAGGCGCCCATTTTGCTTTGCCAGTCGCCGCTGGAGCGAGCGTGGAACAGGATGCCGCCCGCTTTGCTTTCTGCGTTCGGGCATGTGGTAGCTCTCTATTGCAGCTACGTACGTACTTGCATTTATGCCGGCGGGAGCCTGCCCAGTACGGGCTGTCCTCACTAGCGCACTAATACTGGAATTAAGACGGGCATAATTCGGGAGGGGATGTATAGATACATGTCCTGGGAAGGCCATCATCAATACGAACGACCGTTACCAGCATCGCATTCTCCAGTGACGACAGTGGAGTGTGCCTGCTCAACTGCAGTTACTACGTACGTACTCCACAGACCACAGCAGTCGTCCTCTATCGATCTAACCTGTGACTGTGAAATTTACCGTGAAATTCACCTGATCGTTCCATTTCCTTTTCTTTTTCTTTTTTAAAGAAACGGATTCCGCTAGCTATGTTAAATTCAGCATTATTCATCGAGGAGGTCGTAATGCCGTGTGAAACCGTCGCAAAGCTTTGTCCGATTCACCGGCCGCTTGACGATTCATCCGCCCTTTTACTAACTGCCTTAAAAACGTGACAGCCACAGTCAGCAGAAAACCACCAGTTCCATGGGGTAATCAATTCAGCGCCTCGTCAGAATTCACAGCACCCAAGGTTCAGGACAAAGCTAGCAGTAGTACTCTCTCTCGGTCCAGTCCATGGAAGATACAATGCCCGTATTCCGTGCAATCAAACCGTTTAGATTTTATTTAAAATTATATGAAAAAAGACAAATACTAGTAATACAAAATAAGTACCAATAATACAATTTTTATAAGCCAGTTTAACTGGCACGATTTATATATATATATATATATATATATATATATATATATATATATATATATATATATATATATATATATATTGGAACGGATGCAGTAAGTCGCAACCACTCGGGACGACACGTAAAACATGCGGCGCGGTTCAAATTTCAACTGTACCAACTAACAGCGACCTTCTGTCCTCCGTTTCTATTTATTTATTTATTTATTTATTACAGACGCGAAAGGCATTGACTCGGCAGAGAGCAGAGAGGCCACAGCAGCGGCCGGCAGGCACTGGCCCCGCCGCTGCGCTTCACAAAAGTCCCGTGACGCCGCCGCGGAAAAGCACAAGCGCACCACCACGACCACCGCGCCCGGTTCTCTCCCCGCTTCCACTTTCTGCCGTTTCTGGCCTCCGTTTCGTTCATGCACCAACCAGTGCCGCTAGTGCTACGACTTTTTGGCAATTTGACTGCTGTAAGCCCTTGTTTAGATCGAAAATTATTTGAAAATTTTGATACTATAGTACTTTCGTTTGTATGTGATAATTATTATCTAATTATAGAATAATTATACTCAAAAAAATTCATCTCGCAAATTACAATAAACTGTGTAATTAATTATATTTTTTTATCTATATTTAATACTATATGCATGCGTTTAAAGATTTGATGTGACGCAGACGTGATAGAAAATTTGAAATTTTGAAGAGATCTATTTTTACTGCTCTATTTAAAAAAATGTACGTACGTACTCCCTCCATCCTAAATTGTAGGTCATTCTAAGAATCTTGGAGAGTTAAAGTTTTTAAAGTTTGACCAAATTTATATAATAGGATAATAACATATTTAATACCAATTAAGTATCATTAGATTTTTTATTAGTTATATTTTTATACTATATCTATTTGATGTTATAAATCTTTATGTTTCTCTCTATAATCTATTTAGTCAAATTTAAAAGTTTTGACTCTTCAAGATTTTTAGAATGACTTATAATTTAGAATAGAGGGGTACGTGATATACTCCTATGACACTGTATTTTTACTGCTCCTATAGTACTGTAGGAGTAGGCTACGGCGTATAGCCTTGACAGCAAGATCGGCTGCCTGTCAGTGCAGTGAGCCAGTGCAGATCGCAGTGCTGCGCAGTCACACACACCACACCTCACGCGGCGCAGGGAGCCAGCGATGCCGCGATGGCAAAGTACAGTACGAGGCGTCGAGGCCCCACCGAGGGCGACGACTCGGACGCGACAGAAGAGGCGAGATGCGGCGCGGCCCACCGGCAAGGATGCATGGGACAGCCGCTGCACGGGGTCAAGCCGGAAAAAAATTGGGTGCGGCCGGGCCGTATCTGGCATCGTGCGGACGTCCATTGAAAGCAAGACGTGGATCTTCTGGCTCAGCGTCCGCACTCGCCAGGCCACAGCCGGACTTGATTTCCTGGCTCGTTCTAGTTTATCTGGCATCGGCTTCCTTTCCCGCTCGTATGAATAATTAAGAGGGTCGGTAATTACAGCAGCTCGGTAGATTGTTATTAGTAGATAAAATCAGCAACTAAAATTGACTAGAAAATAGTGAATAATACTGAACAATACAAACAAGGCCGTCAATAGTAGGGCTGACTTGGTTTTCTGAATTTATTTTAGGATTTACCGGCGTTATGCATTCGGTCGTAGGCGATGTCCTCGTCGACAGAGAGACACCTGTGGTGACTTCGTAAAGCTCGAGATTTGCTGGCTCAGTCCTTCGCAGATGCTCAAAGGGGTAGGGTTTGCGTACGTGTATTCATATAGATGAGTGTGTGTGTGTGTGCGTGCGTATTGAGCATCTGCGTTGTACTGTGTCATTCTAAAAAAAATAAAGATAACGAGTCAGCTCGACTCGTCTCGTTATCTTAACGAGTTACAAAGCCAGCTTCACTTGGCTTTTTTACGAACTCAAGCTGGCTCGTTGGGCTCACGAGCCACAAAAAAAACATAAAAAATATAATGTATTTAATGAAATTTTAATAATAGTAATAATATAAAAGTTGTCTATTCATAAGTTTTAAATCAAATAAAAAATAATATATATTAATATATTATAGTACTACATCATATATATATTATTTATACTTCATATGATCTTCTATAATCTATTATTAATTATTCATACATCTATTTAAAAAACAAAGTAAATTTCTATAATCTCAAGTTTATAAATTCCAAGTCGAGTCATTAATTAATTGTAAATTGTAATACATAAAGTTATAAAACTAATAAAGTTTAAGGTTAATAACTTTGACTCATTAGGCTCACGAGCCACACGAGCTAATATGTTGACTCAGTTTGTTGAAAAATATAAACGAGTCGAATCACTAACAAGCCGAGTCAAGCGAGCTAAAGTTTAGTTGAAAGATTTTTTAGCTGGCTAAAGTTTGCTCTAAAATTTTATCTAGCTAAATTTTAATTGGGTACTTCCAAACAGTATCTTAGTCAAGTACTCCCTCCGTCCCAAAAAGAAGGTCGTTATTGGATTCATGCCAGTCAAACTTTCTCAATTTTGACTAAGTTTGTAGAAAATACGTGCAATATTTATATCTCTAAATAAATTTGTTAAAAAACTAGACTTAAAGATCTTTCCGATGATACTAATTACTTAACACAATTACTTATATATTTTAATACATAATTGCCGACATTTTGAAAGTGTTGACTTCTCGAGAAGCGAGAATGACATCTATTTAGAGACGGAGGGAGTATACATTAGTATCATAAATACTTGATAATACTAATATACGACTATTGAATTATACTATTTTTTATAACAACTTATTATAATATTATAATGATGTACTACATATATAAATAGATCATACGTTTAAAGAGCCTACAACCTTAGTCATATATCAGCCGAGCCAATTAACCGAGTTGCATATGCTTAACCATGACGAGCCAACATGGGAGCCGAAACGAGGCTGGGTGGGTTGCGAATAGACACGCTAGTAGCAAAGCCAGCCGGTTCAGTCCATCCACGTGTCTTGCTATCAATGGACGTCCGCACGGTGCCGGTACGGCCGCACCCAATTTTCGTCAAGCCTAGGGTTGCCCAAGTCAATGCCTGCCGCATTTTCTTCTGCTTTTCGTTTCTTTTCCTTTTCATTTTCCTTTTCCTTTTCTCGGCACGTAGCATCTTCCTTTTGGTTGGACGCCACCACTATTCCGAGCCATGCCTGCCACTGTACGATTCCCTCTCTCTCTCCGTGCAATCGTTCCGCAAGGAGCAAGATTTGACGCTTTCGAATGTTACAGTACATGATGATGAGACTGCGTGGAACCCCAGACGTAAAATTTGACTTGACACGGTCACTTTTGGTTTGGTCAATTGCGGTATTTAGATAATTTTGTAAGATGCTTAATATTTATTTATGTCTCTATGAAAATAGATCTATTAGTACATTTTTTTTGTAATTAATGTAGTGATATTTACTCAGTATTTTAATGTCAGTATCTCTTTAGATTCGGTCAGAGTGGGTTCATCGTATAAAGATCTACCAAAAAAACAGAGGAAACCGAACATAGAATAGTGCATGAAAGGCAGTGAGTCATGAGACAAAAACTGAAACAGAAAGCCAGCAAGAAATTTAATATAAAAGAATAAAATCTGTGATGTGACAGAGAAGAGGAGAGAGTGCATCAGGCAGGCTAGTACTACTGCTACTAGTAGTAGAGAGAGAAAGAGAGGAAGAAAGCATCTACCCGGGCAGGCCCACGCCAACTATACATCACCTCTAACCTCCCCTCCCCCTTCCTCTTCTTATTCCCACTCGCTCTCGTCTCCCCACTGAGTACTGACCCCCCTCCCGCTCTTCCCTCTCCGTGAAACCAACGCCCCCCACAGCGCGCACGAGAGACCCACCGCCAACGAATGGAAGTTGCTGCGGCGAAGCAACTCCTCCCCATGGCGCGGGGGGTCCCCAACTCCCCGTCCTCCTCCACCTCCTCCTCCTCGCCCTCGTCCGCCGCCGCCTCGGCCTCCCCGTCGCCGCGCCAGCAGCAGTCCCACCACTCCTCCCAGGCGGCGCCCGTGCCGCCGTCGCCCAAGCCCGTGCCGCGCATCATCGACACCACGCCGTTCCCCACCACCTTCGTGCAGGCCGACACCGCCAACTTCAAGCAGGTCGTCCAGAGGCTCACCGGCTCCGACACGCCGCCGCCGGCGGCGCCTGCGGCAGCGGCGGCGTCCCAGAAGCCCGCCAAGAGCCACGGCCATCACCACCACCACCACCACCACCACTATGTCGGCGGCGGCCCCAAGAAGCCGTCTTTCAAGCTCTACGAGCGCCGGATCGGCAAGAACAACCTCAAGATGATCGCGCCGCTAGCGATGGCGGCGGCCGCGGCCGCGGGCACGTCGCCGAGGAAGGCAGCGCCGGAGTTGCTGTCGCCCAGCGTTCTCGACTTCCCGTCCCTGGCGCTCGGGAGCCCCGTCACGCCGCTGCTGGCCGACCCCTTCAACCGGTCGCCGGCCTCAGCGTCGTCGGCGTCCCCGGGCGAGGAGGACGTCGCCGCCGAGCGCGCGGCCATTGCGCGAAAGGGCTTCTTCCTGCACGCCTCGCCGAGGGCCGCCGAGCCGCCGCGTCTGCTGCCGCTGTTCCCCGTCACCTCTCCAGGATGGCGCCCTCACCCGCCGCGCCGTCGCCGTTGCAGTGATCGGCGGATTATGGTGGAGAATTCCTAGTACCGCGTGAGATACTTGTTGTTTAATTAACTCCTTGGTGCGTGATGTAATTTTTGCTCATGGTATTGGATGGACTCTTGAGCGATCGCGGAGAAACGGAAACAAAGATCACACGCACACTCTTGAGCTTCTTCTCCTTGTGCTCTCTGCTGTTTCTATTATAATCGTGCCTAATCTACTCTGCCATTGACGCTCTCCATTTCCTTCAGTTACTCCACCAGAAACGACACAAAAATGCTTCCTTTCTGTCAAGGGCGAAGCGACACATGCTGCATGTATGATCTCGTTGAATTCTTGCAGTTTTTAGATGTCTTCCTGATGTAGCAGTGTGACAGGGACGGAGTTTGTGTGGAGAAACTGTAATTCTTTAGAGTCACAGAGCTCGAAATTGAAGCTGAAAAACACAACACAAAGGAAGATGATGATGATGATGATGATGATGATGATATATGTACATTGTGTTTATTGTTTGGGCCGTAGAACAATCTCTATTTATTTTTCTTATCTTAATAAAGAAAGAGAGACAAAGGTTGATACGAGTGAGTCAGTCAACAAAGCATTAATCGGCGGCTGACAACAATGTCATTTCCAACTAGCACTAGCAGCGTAAGAGCAAGTATTATAGTGGGCTGGAAGTCGACTGAGTCCGAGCTCGCAGAGATTGCAGAAGAGAGAGAGTGCGCAGCGAGCGTTTCGTGAAACGCTGGCTGAAGCGGGCGGATGGAGCGTGCGCTGTGCTGCCATTCGTTGATGTGCTACGATGCTAGCTGCTGATTGGCTGCATTTTCTGCTGCAAAACTACTGCAATCGGTGTGACATTAATTAGCTGCCACGTCACAGTTCATTCAGCCGGCTAGCGGGCGATATTATTGCACTTGCTCTAAGAGCAACTCCAGCCATAACCCCTAATTTGGGAGATGGCTTGTAAAATTTGAAGGTCAAATTCAAAGTTCAATTCCAGCCATAGTCCCTAATTTAAGGGAAGAGGAATAGGAGGACCTCTTTTCTAGGGATCTAAAACTAAAATTTGAGAGTCCTCCTAAAATGAGAGCCTAAATAGAAAGTCTATTGAAGTAAAAAAAATTGACCAAATCTCTACATTTAGAACAAGGGTCTGTTTAGGGGCTCTAAGACAAGCCAACAGTGGTTGACCGGTCTAGTTGACCATCTCGCCTTTGGGAGTTGTGGTGCGCCGGCAGCTCGCGACCGATGCCTGCCACTCCAACCATGTGGCACCGCTTTATACTGCAGCAGTCGCTCGCTCGGCACTGCGTGGGCTATGGCCGTGGTCTCACACTCACCTGTCGTCATAGTATACAATTTTCTCTTGAATCTGTAATTATATTTTTTGATGAGATGGAGACCTCTGAATTTCTGATACACCAGGAGTAGTACGTAGCTGCACAATAATGCCAAAGTAAGAAAGATGGAGGGCGCAAAAAGAAAGAAAGAAAAAAAACAGAGAGTGACCATTCCTCCAATCCAAGAGACCAACACGTTGTGCCGTGGGGCCCAGACGGTGGACCGTTCAGACCAGCTGTCCGGAGTAGAATGGACGCCACGGAGAGTGGCAGGGATGCGTCCATGCAGTCCACCACGCTCGCTCGCTCTCCCACTCACGCCCAGGGTTTACCAAACCGCTCCGGAACCGGTCGGTTACCGCGGTAACCGGCCAAACCGCTCACCACCGGTTTGGTTTCGGTACCGGTTTGAATTTAAATTTCAAATTTGAATTTCAAAAAATGAAAAAAATATGAAAAAATTCCTAAACATAGTTCATGATTTATAGAGTCGAATGGTCTAATTTTTTTTTCAAATTGGACTTCGTTTGCTATTTATTTTGACGTGTTTAAGTTTGAAAAAAAGGAAAAAACCGACCGGTCCGTTAAGGGCCCATGCGGCCCATTTCGTCCAGGCGCCTCATACAAGGCAGGCAGAGGGCGTGGGGGGGGGGGGGGGGGGGGCTGTCGGCTCCCACAACCCTATCCGCCCGCTCCCTTCCCCATTCCGCCCGAGCGCCGCGCGTTCCGCCTCGGTTACCGAACGTCCGACGGCGGTTACCGAGGGGAACGGCCCGGTAACCGCCCCCGTCGCCAGATCCAACGCCCCCGAGCGGTTACCAACCGGGCGCAGGCGGTTACCCACCGGCGCACGGTAACCGTCCGGGATACGAAGGTAAGCTTTTTTTTTCATTTCCTTGCATTTGTAGTTGTTTTAGTTGTAGGATTTAGTTAGAACAAGCTCTAGGATGTAGGGTTGATGGAGTATAGGATGTAGAAAATATTTATTGTAGGATTTGACTTAAGATGTGAGTTAGGTTTATTTGGTTTAGGATTTAGGATTTGCGGTTGGATTTGCTTTAGGATGTACGTAGGATTTAGGATTTAGAATTCTTTTGATATAGGATTTAGGATTTAGGTAGGATTTAGGTGTATGTTAGGATTTAGGTTTATTTGCGGTATGATTTGATGCATGTGTTCGATTTATTTGTGTTGTCCATTTGTGCAGGAAGACAATGCCGAAAGACGTGGTATGAGAGCATGGTGAGAATCTTGCTCCCGGTTGGAGATGCAATTACTGCCATACACAAAAAGCCGGAGGTGGTGCTTCCTGATTGAAGCAGTATTTGGCTGCGCGCGGGACGGAGGTGATCCACTGCAGCAAGGTGCCCAAAGAAGTCCTGGAGTACTTTCAGCAGGACATCGACAGAACTAGGCAGGCAACTAGTGACCGCTCTCGGTAGAGGGTCGCACGAGAGGCTGCTGCAGCGGAGGGCAACCACCCCCTTGACGATGGCGAATACGAGGCTCAGTTCTAAGCAGCCATTAATCAGTCCAGAGCATAATATGAGTACCAAGAGGGGGTGCAGCGGAGAGGAGGCGCTTACGAGCGTGGAGGTGGCAGTGGTAGTGGTACTGCTTCGCAGGGGGGTAATCCTTTGCAGAGGATGTTTCGGAGGTCTGCTTCACAGAGGCAGACCCCTACGGCGGTGGATGACTACAACTTGGCAGCCGGTACGAGGGGTGGACTGAAGCAAACAAGGATTTATACAGGGTCATGGACGCAGAGGGGAAGGAAGGCGAAGGATGCAATTGGGAAAGCTTGGGGAAAGTTTTTCCATACTGCAGGAATCTCCGGGAGACAGGCGAACAATCCGTACTTTGTTAGTGCGGTTAGGGAGACGCAGAAGTGGGGTAAGTACATATACTTGGAGACCTATGTCATTACGTATATTTCTCTATTCTCATGATTCGCTTACGATTGCAGGTGAAGGCATCGCGTCACCCAGTGCAAGGGATATAGATGGGAAGTACCTCGATCAGAATGAGGCGGACTTGCAGAGCCGGTATGCAAAGTTTCAGGACGAGTGACCCATGTTTGGGGTCACGTTGATGTGTGATTCGTGGACGGGCCCGACAAGAATGAATGTCATCAATTTTTTGATCTATAGCAATGGCATCATGTGGTTCCACAAGTCAGTTGATGCGACTGGCAGAAGCCAAGATTCATCTTATTTGTTGGGGTACGTCCAAAATATTGTGCCAGTTCACATGCACTATGTTTTCTCGGTTCCACTAAATGTTGTGCCTACTTGTGCAGCTGATTCGCAAGGTGGTTGAGGAGATAGGTGCTGAGCATATCGTGCATATCGTCACGGACAACGGCTCCAACTTCAAGAAAGCATGCTAGAGATTGAACGAGTATGAGCATATTGTTTGGACATCTTGCCTTGCACACACCATCAACTTGATGCTGAAGGACATTGGTCAAAGGCCGGAGCATGCAGGTATGATCTCTGTATGCAAGCGCATTTCAACTTGCCTGCACAACCATGGCCAGTTGAATGCAATGATGAGGGAAGCCATTGGTGGTGAGTTGGTCAAATGGAATGCCACTAGATTTGGGACCAACTACATGTTCATGGAGAGCTTCCATCGGAAGCGTGATCGTTTTATGGAGTGGATGGGATCTCCCGAATTCTTGCATAGTAGGTGGGGAAAATCCAAGAAAGGACATTATGCTCACGCAAGATTGTCTAGTATACAGTGGTGGGATGGACTTAAATACATCATCGATTCAGTGGCACCAATTTACAGGTTCCTTCGGTTCGCTGATCAAGATAAACGACCTAACCTGTGTGAAGTAGTGTACAACTTCCAAGAATGTAAAAAAGAGATGGAGACCTTCTTTGGAACAAATGCCCAAATATGACATGAGTACAAGGCTATCATGGATGACAGGATTGCAGACGTGTACTATGACACGTATGTGAGCCCAGGTGTGATCACAACCATTGTTAAAACAACAATCTCTACATATTGAGTATTTACCATATGCTAATTTGTCGTGCATCATATGTTGCAACTGCTGTCCTGAACCCAAGGCTTGTATATCGTTACAATCCAACTCCGCAAATGTTTGGTGGCCTCAGGGGAAGCATTTGACAAAATGACGGATGTGCATACCGCTGTCTTGGCATTACAGGAGGCAAAAATATTTCGCCAACACCTTGGGGAGTTTGGCATTGAGCTGGCCATGAAAATGGCCATCGACCCCATGTAAGAGTACTTTTAAACTCCTTTTTTTGTCTTTTTGAGCACATACCTAACATAATGGGTTCCACTTGCAGCTCAGTGGTGGTTGCTGTTCGGCAGGCACACTCCAAATCTGCAAAAACTTGCGTTGAGGCTTGTTGCACAATGTGTATCCTCTAGTGGATGCGAGCGCAACTGGAGTACATTTGCCTTAGTGCACACGAAGGTTCGTAATCGCTTGTCCCACAAAAAACTGAACAAGCTAGTGTATGTGAACTACAACCTTCGCCTGCGACTCGCGGATGGCTCCAGACCACCTAGGCGTGAGGAAGAAGACTTCATTGACCAGTTCACGCAGATATCCTTTTACGATACGGATAATCCGGTTCGAGACTCCAGTTCTCGACGAAGAAGATGAAGAAACGGACATCCCTCTTCCGTCCTGTATTGTGAGGTACGTTGATGTACTTTGTTAGCCACTAACAAACCATACTTTTAATAATATGATTCATTCTTTGCGATGACAGAGACCAAATGGACCCGACGATCTTGGGCCCATCAATGATTGAGCCCGTAGACATGTGGGTGACACGCATCTTGACAAAAGAAAATACCAGACGGGACCTAGGCAGGAGGACCCCAAAAGCCAGAAATGAAAGGAGAAGCGAGTGCAACAACCTTTCATCAGCGATGCTTCGACAGATGATGGCGAGGAGGGTGAGGAAAGTCCACGGTACCAGGAGTCCGATGACAGCAGCTCAGCACATGACAGTGGAGACGGTGATAGTGGTGACGATGACACTGCAGCAGCTGCTGCTGCTGCTGGTGGTGGTGGGGCTGGGGGTTCTGCAGTTGGTGATGGTGGTAGTGGTCTAGGTGATGCTAGTGGACTTCGTTTCACAGGTATCAATTGCTACAGACATTTTTTTCTGTCTATGACTATTGACTAGTACTAATTATGGTCGGCTGCAGGCGAGACGGACTTCACACATGCTACTCAGGACCGCGACCATGGGCAGCCGGAATCGCAGAGGAGAGCTTACGACCCGACGGGCTGCTACGGCACGCCATAGTACTCCTCTTCCTCGTATAGTGATACATCGTACGGTGGTGGTTATACCTACCCCGTTCCTGACATCAGCACGCAGCCGACCACTAAATGGGTCTACGAATGGCAAGACCCGGATTTCTACCATATGTTAGTGCAGGAATGGGAGACCACAGTTCATTGGACGGGTCAATCATGGATAGACTACAAGGCTCAGCTCCAGACGCGCGGTATCGCTCTAATGTCCACCGCGGAGTATGAGGAGGCGTGCCGAAACGGGATCTTCCCTTATATTCTACGCTAGTGACCATGATGTTTGCATGTCTACGACACAAGGTATTTGAAGAATCATGGCCCTAGTTGGTTTCGGTGATTAACAACAATTAGAGATTATTATGGCTAACGTGTGTTTTGCAGAGGCTATGCGTAGCTTAGCCATAGTGATCAAGGAGAATGGGCTATAATGGTCATCACTTAGCCCCCAAGATGGATATCATTTCGGTTTTTAAGGAGACATGATGAAGACCCTAGAATGATAGGCTAAGTGCCATAAGGAGATGAAGGGCACTTAGAATTAGATAGGGCTTCTCTTTTTCCCTTTGACTGTACTATTAAGAGGGGTTGAGATTAGTAGCTTGACTTAGGAAAGCTTCCTGTTTAGGTGTGGTGCACACTTGACTTCCTTAGCTCTAAGCAAGCCTATGGTGACTGTAAGATAGCCTAGAACAACTTCCATATTCTTCGCGACGAAAAACGGAGTTGTCAAAATCATTTTCTGGGCGTCGGACGCTCCTGGCAGGGGCGCCGGACGCTGTCCGTCGCGTTGGACAAAGGCGCCGGACGCTGGGTGATTGAGTCCACAGCGTCCGTCGGCCTTCCAGAAGGATTGTTTTCTGGCTAAGTTTTTCAGGGTCCGTCGGACGCTGTCCGTCGGCCAGGCGTCGGACGCTGGGAAGAGCGTCCGTCGACCTTCCAGAGAGGGTGTTTTTCAACCCTAGCCAGAACTCAGCGTCGGACGCTGTGGCTGAGCGTCCGTCGTCCAGTGACGTAGCGTCCGTCGCTGGGAACAGTGTGTCAGAACTAGCCGTTAGACAGAGGCGTCGGACCGTCCGTCGCCTCAACTATGAACGGAAACTAGCCGTTGGGCATGCGACAGACCGTCCGTTGCCTAGTCGACGGAGCGTCCGTCGCCAACTTAAAACGTCAGCCCGAGGCAGTTTTCAGAGGGTCTATTTATAGCCCCTCCCTCTTCTCTCCCACCTTGCCTTTGCTCATTTGAGTTGCTGAGTTTGTTAAGAAGGTTGGGAAGAGAGCAAGAGCCCTAGAGAGAGAGTGATTCGCGAATCCATCCATCCTCTCTCTAGTTCATCCAAGAGTTCAAGTGTGCATCCTCTAGTTGTGAAGCTTGAGTGAGTCAAGCGAAGATCGAGGCTTGTTACTCTTGGTGATCGACATCACCTAGACGGTCCGGTGGTGTTCGGAGGAAGGTGATCGCCGGAAGATTGTCGGCGGCCCTTCTCCATCGACGTTGTGATCGGTTGTGGGCGATTCACCGAGCCGGAGTGGCGAAGAATCAGCCCGTAGAGAGCACTCACCCCTTACGCGGGATTGAGGGGGAGCTATACCTTGCGAGGTGCTCCAACGAGGACTAGGGGGGAGTGTCGACTCCTCGATACCTCGGCAAAACATCGCTGTGTCAAACATCTCTTTCCCTAGCTCTTTATTACCGTATTACTTTCCGCAATTGTCTTTCAATTCATACTAGAATTGTGTAGGAAGTTTTCGCTTTCCATTGCCTTGCTACCGCTTTCTAGCTAGGACACACAAGCGGTAGGCACTAGGGGGTTAATTGGCTCTTTATAGGTTTAATTCTTGTTTAGAAATTAAAAAGAGCCCAATTCACCCCCCTCTTGGGCATCTTGATCCTTTCAGTATTTCCATGGACGATTTGTTGTTGCAACGGTGAACTACGTTATTTCCGTCGTGAATTTGTGACAGTGCATCACTATGATATTTCAATAGGTTGTCCATTTGTGTCACACTATTTCCGTCGTGAATTTGTGACAGTGCATCACTATGATATTTCAATAGGTTGTCCATTTGTGTCACACTATTTTCCCTTGAATTGTGTGTTCTATTTACATCATTATGTGCAAAGGTCATGCAAAAAAATAGATTGTTTCAAAGAAAAAAAAAAGAGCACCCGGCGGTTAGGAGCGGTTACTAACCAAATCGGACGGTAACTGGCCCTAACCGACGGGTTACCGGTCGCCAACCGTTTGAACTACGCCGTTTGAATTCAAAATCCAAACCGTTCGGTTTGGGACCGGTCAACCGGTTTGGACGGTAACCGACGGTTACCGGTAAACCCCCGGCCACCCGTTGCCGGATCCAAAATGGTAGGGTAAACCCTGCTCACGCCTCGCCCGTCTCCTTCCAACAACCCGTGAAGGCCGTGCGTGACCGCGAGCGGAGCCCTCCGTCCCTGCGCTGGGGGCCCAACCCAACTCGCATGCAGCGCGCGGTTCGCGTCTGGTTGTGGTAGACGGTAGACCGGCCGGCGGCGGCGTGCTTCGTCTTTGTCTCGCCGGCGACACAACGTCTCTCGATGGGTTTCTGAACTTCCGGTCGGTCGTTGCGTTGGGCTTGGGCGTCGTTTTCACAGGGAAGTGATGGGAAACTTGGCCGTTTTCGCGTCCGTGCCGGCTAGTCAATGCGGTAAACCGCGAGCGGTGGAAGTTTCTGCTGCCTTTGGGAGATGATTACAACTACTCCTGTTGACCTGCGTGCACACTGATGGCCTGTAGCTTGTAGTTTCGTCGCTGTGCTGGAGTATTGTTCAGTATAGTATATGACGTCTAGTAGTAAATTGAAGGACTGACTAGTAGGCACCTTTACATGCATTCAGACGAAGAATGACACCTGAATGAATTGGTACGTCCGGTGGGCAAGAGGGACTCGAACACGGCCACGCTGATCTATGAAAAATTTGGACTGTTAGCGGCTGTTTGGCAGTGTTTCTTTCGTGCTCCGGCTCTATGTTTTTTTAAAAATAAATAGAGTAATCAGAGCTATTTTAGAGGAAGTACAAATTGTGACTCGACTCTTTAGTCTTCAGGAAGATCTTCTTGAGAGGAGCCTTTCAAACAGGCTCTTAATTAGAAACGTCTTTGTAGGACTGTTCCTTTCGTGAGCCGGTCATTCAGGAAGCTGCCATCCCAGTAAGCTGAGTTTAAAGGCTAAGCTAGGTGCGATGTCTTGCCATCGCCTCAATCAAAACCACGTTTTGGTTTCGTAGGACTGAAGAAAGTTACACACTTGCATCCACCCATGTCCATCCTTGGGACTTTTTGTACGCCACCTTCCTTCCCGTGCAATTGCTCTACAATACATACAATCTCTCCTTGTCAGGACTCAGGAACGAACGAACTACGCGGAAACGTAGACGGACGGACGCGAGAGCTAGCCAGTAATGCGCCGGTTTGCGTTTGTCCTGTCGCTAGCTCCTCCGAGAGCGAATGCATGAGGAAATGGCCTCTCGCGACAGCGACGATCGGCCATGATCTCCGACAGCGACGGCGGCGATCGGCCATAATCTCGGTCAAGTTGCGCAAGTGAATCCAATCCAAGAAGTGTTTTGGTTGGTTAACCCATAGATAGATGATATAGCAGATGGAGGGGAGCTCTGAACGTTCTTGCAGTGAACCGAAAGGTCAGCTAAGGCTGCACGCACGCCATAGGCCAACGTCAGAACCGAAGATAAGGGAGGAATCGTCGTTACAATTATGATCTGATCGTGACATGTAGTACAATGTGTGGAGCTTGGATACTGGCGACGCCCAGGCAGTCATCTTGAACGCTGCCTTGGTGCCATTGACTTGAGCTCAGCAACCTGCACTGGCATATCCGGCCGCACACATACCATCGCCTAATCTCCTTTTTCTTTTTCTTTTTCTTTTTCTTTTTCTTTTTTGAAACATGTAGTTCTATAATGCAATGATATCGCCCTTCTAAATATCAGGCGCCAGATATTGTATCATCATCACCTACTGCTGCTAGCTGCAAGGTCAAGCTATCTAAAGGTAGTACGGGAATGATTCTGCTCACCTATCGAATTAATTTGAATATTTGGGTTTAATTTGATGCGGTCTTAGTACTGAAGAGTTCAGTGATGAATCCGTCAGGTCCAATGTACTAGGTGTATACTAGCGTGTATTGAATTGGTGAACTATGTAATTCAGGGTCAACTGAGCACAGCGGGGATTATTTCAAACCCAGACGTACGTACGGTGCTGCTATGCTGAATTGAATAATTGATGTGATTGATGATCAGAGTCAACTGGACATGGCGGCAAAGATTACATCAAACTCTGATTTTATAAATATGTATACGAGTCAGGAGTGTGCTCTTCTTGTTTCGACAGCGGCGCGTCCGAAGAACGTTCGCATTATATATATATCTCTGGTTTTTGTCGCGCCATTTTTTTTTTTCCTGGCAGGCAATTACTATGTCAACTGTCCAATGACCTCTCTAACCGTAGAGCTTTTTTAAGGGTAACTAGCAGTACTGTCTCGAAATTGGTCAGGTCTACGTCTACCTCCGGGAAAATGGAGGCAAAACTAGCTAGTGCAAGTTTCCTATCGGAGCAGCGGCGAAGAAAAACCGTAAACGTTGTCTGCTGCTATGCCTTTCAAGTTCGGCAGCGTGTATTGCAAGATCACTTTGCGCTTATTTTAGGCCTGTAAATGTAGTCAATACGTTCACAACGATTCTCGTCGTATCAAACTGGCAAGCTGCAGCACGCACGACGTCTCGATCAGAAAGCAGCTTGCATTTTCAAGTCATGTCTGAACACCTAGACAAATTTCATATATAAACCGGTGGCTAATCTCTCATCAGCTTCCCCCTCCTATCCTATGGAAAAATAATATTTGCATGGACAAATATATTTGCTACTAGTATATTCCGAAGCAGTGCTGTGCTGTTGTAATTTATTTGTCGATTGAAGAGACCGGTTCTTCTTCAGTTGCAAACTACCTGCGGGCAGTACGTTCCCCATCAGTTTATTACCTATTGCTACTACTCTCTCCATCCCAAATTATAATTATAAGACATCGCAAAAATTTTAAAGAGTCAAATTATCTCGAGTTTGACCAAACTTCAATATATATGATGCTAACTAAGTATCATTAGATTTTTTTATCAATTATATTTTTATAGTATGCATATTTGATATTATAAATCTTTCTAGTGTTTTCTATAATTATTAGTTAAACTTGAGATATTTTAATTTTTTAAGATTCTTGGTATCTTATAATTTGGATGGAGGGAGTAGTATATTCGAAAGCAGTGCTGTGCTGTTGTAATTTGTCGATCGAAGAGACCGGTTCTTCTTCAGTTGCAAACTACCTGCGGGCAGTACATTCCTCATCTGAGTGTGTGATATATATATACACACTGCACTGTACTGTCCAAATAAATTATAGATCGCAGCTAAGATTATACTAGACCAACTGAAATAACTTTAGTAAAGTTGCACGGAAGAGATGCCCTATTCTGAACGAAACTGCAGGGAAGGTAACAACTTCTCTAATTGGGGTCCCAAGTTGCAAGCTGTCGGGTCGCAGTGCAGCACTGAAAGTCCAAGATGTCGGGTAGCTAGCATATGTCCGCTTGGATTACGCGCCTTTAAGAAGGGAATCATGCCCTAGATGGAGTGATTAATTGTTGATTGCTGTGTTCGTGCGTTGTCTCAAGGAATTGACGCCCAACACCTGTGGAGCCACAGCTTCAGGTGAAGCTTCCTTGTTTTGGATGCGCACTAGGATACGGACTTTTTGGGCATGCAAAAATCAAATCCACACGGATTCTAGTCACACATGATTATACAGTACCTAGCTGGAAGTGCTGAACTGAGGTGCTTCGTCGGTGTTCAGAGTTTAGAGCCAGGATCAATCAAATCAAAATAATGAAAAGACTGTTGAAGAGCAGTTTGACATACAAATGCCAATTCAGAGACCCATACACGCCTAATACATGAGGAAACGGCCATATTAATGGTCTCAATCGGCCCAACGTGCTGTCCTACGAGGCCTGCTACGGCAGCACCAAATGGCGTGCAGTGGGCCGGTTTCTCAGCCTGCGTAAACATGTGGTGTGGTGTGGTGGGCTTACTGGTTTCCCACTTTCGCCAACTTGGCCCATTGGGAAAAGCGCCGCGGGTTGGCACGCCGCAACGCGCACAGCCCACACCGTTCCAGGTCCCGCTCCGCGTTCGCTGCACGCCGTCCGCAACGCTAGTCGAACTCGAATTCGAACTCGGGACAGGGTACTCTCGTGGATGGCTGTCGGACACGGTATAGCATTTCCTATCCTACTCGGAAACACCTGCCGACGACGAGCTTATAAGATCAACTACCATCCCAACCAAGCTTACGAGCATTCCTGAACCTGTGCCATCCGAGCTTTCTAGCCATCCCAACCAAGCTTACGAGTAATTCTGAATTTGTGCCTTTAGCCATCCCAACCAAGCTTACTAGTCATTTTTGAATAATTCTGAATTTGTGCCATCCGAGTTCTTCTAGCCATCCCAACCAAGCTTACTAGTCATTTTTGAACCTATGCCATCCGAGTTCTTCCAGAAATGGCGTGCACTATTCTGACGTCGTCGTCCGTCCCTAGCGCATGCCACCGCGTGCCGCAGCTCTCCCCGTTGGCGCGGCCCTACCAGTCATGGCGCGTCGTTCTGGTGCAGTGGACACCGCCGCCTCGTGGCTAGTTCAAGCTGAATTTCGACGGATCTGTCTATCACGATGGGTCAGCACGAGCCAGTGTCGGCGGTGCCATTCGCGATGCCGCCGGCCGTGTTGTGCTTGCGTTCGCCGAGCCGACGGAACACTCCACCAGCATCGTCAAGGCGCGCGCGATGATCCGCGGCCTATGCCTCGCGCTGGAGCTCCGCCTGCAGCGTCTTGTGGTCGAGGGAGATGATCTCGTGCTGGTGCAACTGCTCCGTGGCGAGGAGACGCAGACACGGATCCCCATGGCGTTGCAAGAGATCCATGGCCTGCTCCGCTGTTTCTCCGAGTGCGACGTCAGGAACGTGTACCGAGAGGGTAATCAAGTGGCGCACACTCTCTGTCGTCACTCGTCAGGCCTACCATTATCCGGGAGTCTGGGTAGGGATCGTGCCCTCCGCTGTGTACGAAAAAGCTGAAGAAGATTAACGTGGCGTGTTGCACGAGCGTGCTGTGGTGGTCCGACGATGATGATGGACGAAACAAGTCATGTGCAGGGCAAGGCAGCGTTTCGGAGGACAATCCGGGTCAACAAGTCCAATGCAAGGTGACTTTTTGGAGAATGGAGGACCAAGAATGAGGACCAAGTGAGATCAGCGCTTTGCAAGAAAATGCGAGCAAAGCACCGTAAGCCAAAGTTGATGTGTGAGGACTATCAAGGATGCTTTGGATAGTTCTGTTTATTTTGTTTTCTTGTGTTCAAATTGAACAAGGGTTGATGTATTGTTATTGCAAGAGTTATACCATCTGCGATGTATTGTTCTCTATTTATCATTTTAATGTATAATAAAGTTTTAATAAGCACGCTACAATGCGTCTGTGATCAGAAACTGCAATGGCAATTGACAACAGCCCAGGCCCAGCCCACGCCCTCAGAAAACAAAACAAAACAAAAAAAAAAACTCTGGGCCCATCATGTCTATCTACCTCCGGCCACTCCCAAGTCCTCAACTCTTCCCCAAAACCACCACTGCCATGAGCAGCTATAGCTCGTGCAGCCGCCTCTTCTCTCCCGAGTTAACCTGCGGTAACTCCATTCCCTGTCATTTCATCCTCCACTACTTCACTGCCCTCTTCACTCCCTCCTCAGGCATCAATGCCATTATTTGACAACAATAGACTGTATTTGAAACCCTGCCAAAGACTACCTCCAAAGTGAATTGAATTGAATCAGCTGCTAGTTGAATCCATCTCTGATCTAAAAATGTTTATTTACAACAAAGAATTTCAGCTCTATCAACAATCCTTAACAAAATTTTGGCGCCTTTGGGTAGGGGAGTATGAAAGGAAGTTAAAGTAGAACAATGTAGGAATGTTGTCCGTTAGATTTGCAGTTGTATAGGAGCAAAATTGCCAGGATTTACAGTTGAATTGCTTCCTTCCCATTAGTTCGATGAGTTCGTCTCGAGCTTGATTTCTTATCCCGTGTTCGCTTCCCTGATAACTTCTTGGTTGCATAAGCCTTCCATGGTTCCCTTGCTGCTTTGTCCGGAAGCATCTTTCTAGCTTGCAAGCGCACAATGGGAGGCCGCTGGGGAGGCCAACTTCGTAAGGTAGCCTGCCTCTGTTCCAACAGTTCTCGGTGGTACGACTGTAAAATAAAAATGGTGCAAGAAAAAAAGGAGAAAATTAATATTATAGGACTCCCAAACAATGGGCTTTGCTATTATAGGACTTTAAACGTCGACTTCGCTAAAACGACTTTTGAAACATTGGCACATTGTTATAATGTCATTTGACCATTTTTAATCAATTTTTGTCAACTAAAATAATAGATAGAAGAACAGAACGTTAGTCGTTCTGGAATAAACATGCATCACAAAGAACGTGCTGTTTTCCCTAAAGCAAAATCATAGTTCTATGATCTATAGCAATGTATCTCACAGCAAACAGCGCACAGGAAATCAGTGGCAATAAATCAAACCAAAAAAACTGAAAATACCTGAACAACGAAATCACGCCTTTCACAATCCAGGAACATGTCTGCAGTCCAATTAACACGCGACCTTATTTTATCCCTAACTGTGCTGAAGCTTAGCTGATCTCTGGACGTGAAGCGGTCAACTTCATTGAACCAAAGGCGAGTAAACAAGTTTGTTATGGGGATATATGTTCCCTAATTATCACACAGCCCTCTGGGACGTCTGTTAATCAGAGTATACTGATATCAGGCAGGTATACAGTGTAAGAAATATTAATAGGTCAGGGATCAGGGGGGAGAAATAACTACCACTCGTTATAGGAAGTTTGGCTGATGAATAATGGGTTAGACCCTCTCTTTTGTACAACTCTATCTGGTAGTCAATTGATGTGTTAGCATATTTTCCACCAGCCTTGTTGGCCTCAGCTTCCTCAAAAACATCGAAGCGTCTGTAATGACTGGAAATAGCAAAGCTGACATTCTTCCTCCACAAGAATTTGTAACATAAGTGTAGTTGGACAAGTCAAAACAAACCGGGACAAAATTGATAGACCAAATGGAGCATTAGCCGCACTGGAAACTAGAGAACTTATTTTCTAACAGCATATCTAAATGTTCCCTAAGCTATGTGAAGAGTAAATAGTGCAAAACAAGTGACTGTTTACCTTTCTAATACCTGATAAGGATCCCTCACGACCTTAAGTTTCCCATCAATCCAAATTGAATTTCGCACATTAGGAAAAAAGGCGATGACGTAAGAGCTTTGGAACCTGGAGAAGGAAAAGATCACACGGGCCATAAATGATAAAACCAAAATCAATACAATGAGTTGATGATGAAAAAATAAAAATAATAAATAATAAATAAATAATAATGGACTTCATCACGAACTCCTCTGATTTGAGATTCTGAAAAGACCATGTACTTAACTTCAAAATATTAATAGGATGAGTTGATGATGAAAAAATAGGTTGAAAGAGATAGAAAAAAAACATAAAATGTGAATAAATATATGAAACTTCTATGCACTTTTTAGTTAATCTTCAGTTTTTTCTCCGTCAACACGGTGGTAGTATATAATAATAAAAGAAATTAATATATTAGCTCATATATATGTGTTATGTTGTGCCTTATATGGTTAATAAATTGATGTAAGATGAACAAACATTATCAAATGGGAGGACTGCCTTGCAATAATATTAGAGTTACGACGATGTTTATATACAATTGATAATGAGATGGGATCCAACCACTACTACACAAACCACTTTTAATCTGGGTGGAAAAATATAAAGTCTCCCACCAACTGCACCCCTTGAGCCCCTTGAGTTTGGAACCCAAGACCTCATGCACTGCTTCGCGCGCGCTTACCACCCCACCTACGCAACACATCTGACAAAAGAAGAGATGTTTTCCTTTTGAACCCATCGTAGATAAACATTTAGCCCAACCGGGACTAAATAGATTTTATAATACCAACCGGGACTAAAGGGTCTACCTGAACTAAATATTCTGAACTTTTATCTATTAGACCCGAATGTAAAAAATTTCGAGACTAAAGCTCATTTTGGACATCGACGAAAAACCTGTTCTCTGATAGTGAACTATACAACTCAGAACAAAAATGATTTTCACTCTCGTTTTATATGGTTCCAGCTCTTCACTGTGTTCATGTCGAATGTGAACAATCTGCTGTCTCGAAAGGCTGTAATACAATTCACAATAATGACCGCGTGGCCGAAAATTTGACAAGGCATGAACTCTAATGCTCAGTGTAAGCAATACCGCTAAATAGCGGATTCTACTGATTCTAGTAAAGCAATCGTAATCGCATTATAGAAACATGTATATTTTACAACTTTACAAGTGTTACCAGCATGACCAAAACTACACAAACTAAGCTAACTGAACCAGCAAGCCAGCTGCTCCTTCCTGGCGACACAGAGGGGACGCTGCGCGGCGGTGCCGGTGAGGGGTGCTCTCGCGCTTGCTCGTGCCTAAACCGCGGGTTGGACCCGTACAGCATCACGGCGCCGTCGATGTCGTCCGCGCTGAGCGCCACCTTCTTTCGCATGGCGTCGATGTAGGGGTACATGATCGCCTCCGGCGACGACGAGTGCCCAAGCCCGAGGATGTGTCCGATCTCGTGCGTCGCCACGGACTCCAGGTCCACGGTCGAGTCCCCCGTGCCAATGTAACTGCCCACGTCCAATGGCCAGTGCTCCGCCGCGTCGAAGTGGATGTACCCGTCTTTCGAGGCGTACGCGTGGGCTAACTCGCCGTACCGCGCCCGTCGAACGGCGAGCCGTCCCCGTGGTCTCCGTAGTAGAACCCCACCACGACGTCGGCCTTGCCGCCGTGGTAGTAGTCGGTCTCGACGAACTCCACGGGGATGACCCTCGCCCACTGCGAACGCTCTCCGGAACGCGGCGCACACGGCCTCGTGCGGCAGGTAGCCGACGGTGGCCGTTGGCGAGACCGCGTACGTCAGGACCCGCCGGCGAGACGGCGCCCACGACGGCTGGTCGTGGAGGAACGTGAACCGGCTGCCAGTGCCAGCCGCCGCCGCCACCACCACCGAGAGGGACACGGACATGCCGGCACCGTCGGCGACGCTGCAGCGCTTGGTCATGATCCAACCGAGCGTCGAAGAGTCGAGACAGCCGGTGACCGGCAGGCTGAGGCTGGACTGGTACCGCCTCACGGCGGCCTCCATGTGCTCATCGAACACGTCGTCGTGCTTGTGCGCCGCCGGCCGGGGCTGTTGGCGTAAGCCTGATAAGGTCACTGAAGGATCATTCAGAAAGGAGTCGTGGAACGGATGCAAGAAGCTGTCGGCTTGACTTGGCAGAAGACCGGGTCTTGGCAGTGCGCGGTGAGCGCGCCCACGTTCAGGCGGTTTCTGAAGAGTGCGTTTTTTCAGTGATATGTATCGTGTGCGTTTTATTTTTCATTAGAAGAACTGCCGTGTTAAGCTCGGGTATATAGAGCTGGGTGTGTGAAGTGTCGATCGTGACGCTGGTAAGCAGGTTAGGCGAACTCTACTTCATTCTATCGAAAGCCAAAAGGGGGGCTGTCAGCCTGTCACCCTGTATACATCCTAGCGGTTGCCGAAACCTGTGTTCGTGTTCTTGCGTTTGGGATTCATCGTCCGGTTAATTTCCATCCATCAAATATAATTTAATTTCTGCATAAACCCGATCACCTCACTTGAACCAAGCTCATAGCCACACAAGGGCCACAAAGAAAACATGCATAATCTTCCAATGCCGTCATGGGCAGCCATACCCAATATATAAAATTGAATGTGTCCTTGAGCCATACCATGCCGTCATGGGCAGCCATACCCAATATATAAAATTGAATGAATGTGTCCTTGAGCCATACCATACCGTCATGGGCAGCCATATCCAATATATAAAATTGAATGTGTCCTTGAGCCATACCATGAGGGAGTAGTAGGTGGTGTTGGTTCCTCACAGCTAAAGTTTAGATCCGTCACATCGAATATTTGGACATATATATAAAGTATTAAATATAGACTATTTACGAAACTAATTTGTCAGTCGGAGACTATTTTATGAGACGAATCTATTAAACATATTTAGTCTATGATTTAATAATATAGTGCTACAGTAAACATGTGCTAATGATGGATTAATTATGCTTAATAATTTTATCTCGCTAATTAGTTTACTCCCATGTAATTAGTTTTTTAATTTGCTCATGTTTAATTCTCCTAGGTACTATCTAAATGTTCGATGTGACAGGGTCTAAACTTTAGACCCTCGATCCAAACACGACCGTAGTCCTCAACCCCTAGAGGGAAGAGTAGTACTAGTCCCTAAATAACTGTCGTAGTTGATATTCGTACCATAAATTTAACTTAATTTGATATTCGTACCATAAATTTAACTTAATTTATAGAAAATACATGCAATATTTATATTTTTAAATAAATTTGTTAAAAAATTAAATTTAAATATCTTTCTAACGATACTAATAAGTTTCAGCAAACGACAAGAGACGGAGGGAGTACTACAAAAGGAGGAGGGCGGGCGGGGGAGGGTGGGGACAAAGTAGCACACCACCACAACAGACCCAGCTTATCGCAACACAACACAGTAGCTAGACAGTAGAAGGGAGATGGCGTGCTAGGGTGTAGGAAGGAGACGACATGCTAGGAGCTCACCTGACCACAAGCCACCGCTGGCCTTGCGCCACCACACAGCTGAGGCCCGCGGCCATGTACCCAAGCGCAGGCACGACCGCGTGCATCTCAGCAGCTAGAGCATGGAGTTAGGGTCCCCAAATAAACAGTAATAGAAGGCCAAATCGGAGGGGAAAACATCATGGGTAGCTCGGTGGTAGTCAGGAGAGTAGCAGAGATGTGCTTGTTCGTGAGATTCCCCACCCATGGTGGTGGATTTGGGCAGCGGGTGTCTCTGCGGCATTAGGAACACAGGGGAGAGAGGGACGAAGCAGAGTTGGAGAGAAGAGACTGCAGGGGGAGTGCGTGTGTGCAGAGTGGAGACTCGTGAGTCTTGTCTTGCTAGTGCCTTGAGCTCACAAGTAGTATATGCACGTACTAGTACAAGTATAGTAGTACTCGCGTATTAGTAGGGTGTGATTATTTTTTTAGTCTCTTATCACATCGGATGTTTGGTACTAATTAAATAAATTAAATATAATTTATATTATAAAACTAATTACAGTGCTATGTAAGTACTTTGTGAGACGAATTTATTAAGCTTAATTAATCTATTATTAACATATATTTACTGTAGCATCATGTTATCAAATCATAGAATATTTTATATCAATAGATTTGTTTCACAAACTAGTCTTCGGCTGACAAATTAGTTTTTATAAATAGTCTATATTTAATGTTTTTAATTAGTGTCTAAATATCCGATGTGTCAGAGACTTTTTTTAAGTCCCTGTAACCAAACAGGACCTAGAAGTGCTAGTAGAGAAGGAAGGGTGTTTTTGTTTCTTTTTTTTTCTTTAGTTAGTCCTAATGTTTAACTCACGTGTACACAAGGAAAGGAAAAGAGTAGGAGTATAAATTATTCTAGTGATAGACTTATTTTAAGGATCAATATTTCCTACAAATTTTAACTAAACTAAACTCTGAGACTAATAAGGTATTTTTACTATAGGATAAGACACATAGCCACGCCACATATAATTTATAAACTCAAGTATATTTGTTTGTGCTAAATTCCAATATATAAATATTATAATGACAGGAAGGGAGTTAAAACATTGAAGGACGTCTGGAGTATACAGAAGGTTCTGGGGTGGCATTTTCTGGGGTGACATTTTAAAGGATAGGCAAGTGAGAGTTCACCATGTGTTTAGTTTTGAGTAATTGATGAAACCTACCCTAAGTACTAACCTTGATCTCTAAGTGTGAATCATGAGATAAGTTGGTACATGTCATGTGATGGAGCAAGGTGGATCATGGTGGATTGCATGAGACTCTAAGCATGGTGGTGCAAAGAAAAATGGTGTGAAGACAAAGGTGATATAGGAACCATTTTTGGTTTGGTGATCAATACACCATAGAGGGTGTGATCACATTTAGGATAGATAGTCATACTATCAAGGAGGGAGCTCTCGTGTTTGATTACGATTATCATGTGCCGCTAGGTTCATTGCATTGCATATAAAATCATTTGAACTAGTGAAGTGAACCAACTAATTCCAAGATAATTGTGAACTAAAAGCTAACACACGTGCACAAGTGTTGGAATCACTTAGTGTTAGCCCTTGGAAGCTTGGGAGAAGTTGGTGGCTGTGTTTGGCAGAGAAAAACAGTCCGGACGCAGGGTCCGGACGCTGGGGCATGTGTTGTCCGGACCATCGGCGATGGGTCCGGAAGCAAACCCTAGGCTGTTGCGGCTGAGGAGAGGTATCCGGACGCTGTTGTGAGTCCGGACACTGGGGCATGTGCTGTCCGGACCATCGGCGATGGGTCCGGAAGCAAACCCTAGGCTGTTGCGGCTGAGGAGAGGTATCCAGACGCTGTTGTGAGTCCGGACGCAGAGATCCGGACGTGCGCCCGGAGTCTGGCGCTCTCTGCTGTTTCTGTGGAAAAGGAGTTCGGACACTAGTGTTGGTCCGGACGGAGGATCCGGACATGCGTCCGGAGGTGCTGATGGCTCTCGGGTTGTTTGAAAAATATTTTCGGACGGTGGTCCAGACCCTGTGAACAGTGGCGTCCGGAGCCACATGGCGAGCAGTAGTGAAGGCGCGAAAGGAGCCGTTTGAATCGGCAGCTGACCGGACGCGTGGCCATTAGTCTGGACTGCGCAGTGCGCGCGACCGGAGGCAACGTCCGGAGTAGTGAATAGAGGCTGTTTGTGTGCTGTGTGGGGGCATCCGGACGATGTTAATGGTCCGGACCTCCCACTGTTGCTAGCGTCCGGAGGTGGCGCAGGAAGTGTTTTGAGGTGGCTAAAACGGCTAGTTGTATGTGTGGGCTATATAAGGTGATATGGCCGGCCCTTGGGGGTCTCTCTTGCACTCCTACTTCACTCACACACTTGTGCTTGCTTGAGATTGCTCCATACAGTCATCCTCTTGACATAATTGACATATTCATGAGAGATTGAGTGAACCAAGTGCATTGCTCCATTGATTGCATTCTAGTGACACTTGGTGATCGTCGTCTTCGCGGAAGCTCTTGTTATTCTTGGAGGTTGCCACCTCCTAGACGGCTTGGAGCGACGAGGATCGTTGAGCGGAGGAAGATGTTTGTCTCCGGCTCCGATCGGTGGATTGTGAGGGGTTCTTGAACCTTCCCTGCGGGAGTTCGCAAAAGGTATCTCTAGTGGATTGCTCGTAGCTTGTGGATCCCTATCTTGTGTTGGTTTGGCGGCACCCGGTGACGAGTTTGGCGTGTGATGCCAATTAGCGCGTGAACCTCCAAGTAGGTGTATCGCTACAACGGGGACTAGCTTGTTGGCAAACAAGTGAACCTCGAAGAAAAATCTTGTGTCTCATTGTCTCTCTCTTGAGGATCTCTATTGTGATTGATTGGTCATCCATTGGTTATCTATTGATTGATTGGTTTTCTCTCCGCGGTGGTATAACCCTTCTAACTCTAGCTTTGCACTTTCATTCTTATATTCTTGCAAAGTAGAGACTCTAGCTTGCCTTGTGTAGCTTAGCTTTGTAGCTCTAGTTATCTAGCTCTTGGGTGTGACTTAGGATATCTTGCTAGTGACAAAAATTAGTATGTGGCTTGCCTAACCGTAGTGCTAGTGTAAACTTGCTTTTCGCCGTGTTTTATTCTAACAAGTTTGTCTAAGTGGTGTTGTAGAATTTTAATAGGCTATTCACCCCCCCCTCTAGCCATATCTAGACCTTTCAGCAAGTCATGTAGATGATACATTGATTTTCAAAAACAAACCTATTTCCAAAATACTTGCATCAAAATTTATTTTCTAAATTAATTGAATGAACAATGATGGTGATGATGATGATTAATGGATGATAATTGGATATTTGGTGTAGAGAGAGTTCATGGAATGTGATGATGGAATTGGTTGGGTTGATCTCTCTCTACATCCGACTAAATATATATAGGGATCAAACCCCTATCACTCATTATATGTGTCGTATGTAATCGTGTCGGCCATGAATTCGTTTGTGACGGGCCGAGTCTGGTACCCATGAATGTTATTGTATACTCCCTATGGTAAGTGAGGAGAGGGTTGGGTGATGAAATCAACAATCAGGTGTCAATGAAGTACACCCAGGCGCATATATTAGCGCACGTGAGTAGATGTGGATGTATATAATATACGGAAGTGGGGAAAGTCCCGGTAACTTGATCATGAGTCGCACCAAAGGAAGTGTGATGGAAAATTGGTCAAGGTAATCATGGGTAAAGTGATACAAACCTGCGCAGGGTTAAACCGTGAATTCACGTCATGTCTCCTGGTATGGAGGCTATGGGGGCCTATACGAGGCCCTATCTCACTTATGAGTGATAGTAAATTTATTAATTGATTTTCTAAAATATACAACTTGTTGATAAATAATCTATGATGAAGAATGAATATGACTTATGGATAAGAATGCATTTCATTGATATTATATATATAATTGTTGAGTACTTTATACTCACTCTTGCTATTAACCCCCTTCAGATAAAAAGAGACAACTTATTTCGATACGAGGTACCAAGTGTACGATCTACAGGAGCCATGGAAAAATACACATGATGAAGTTCTTATTATATAGGTTGTAGGTAATGTTTATTAAATATTTTTATCTATTAAATGTAACACACTTTTGTAAAGTCCTAACTATTATTCTGTTGAAATACTTTGATAGGGTTATTATTTGAGAAGACATTGTTTTGTCGAGTAATAATCTTTAAGCTGGCATTTTTACCTCGATAATGAAAATACGGAGCGTTACACGAAGTCACGAGGCATTTCGAGTTCTATATATAAATTCACGAGGCATTTCGAGTTCTATATATAAATCGAATAGCCATCCAATCTTAGAAGGCATTCTGACTGTGACATAGTTCTTCCGCGAGGTATTTCCTAGAGTGCCATCGAGAGTTCTTCCATAGAGTGTCATCGAGAGTTCTTCATTCAGTTCTTCCTGTAGTTTTTCAAAGAAATGACGTGCTCAGTTGTGACGCCGTCATCCATCCCTAGCGCATGCCACCAGATTTCCTATGTGCGATGTGAGGCACGTGTATCGAGAGGGAAATCAGGTGACACACAACCTCTACCGCCAAGCCTACAATTTCCCAAGATTATCAAAGCGACTTTGTAATATTTTGTTTAGTTCTTTTCTTGTGTACAAATTAAACAAGTGTTGATATATTATCTTGGAAAAAATTATTCTATGTGCATTCGCATGACGTATTGTATCGCGTCGTATTGTATCCCTATGATTATCATTTTTAATGTATAAAGTTGATATATAAAGTTGATGACGATTACTAAAGTCTAGTTTTAAGAATCATGCTACAATGCGTTTGTAATGACAATTGACAACATCCAGCACACGTACACACTTCCCTCTTGAAAGCCCAAGTTTGGTTTTGGTTAATTGATGAAACCTATGGACTAACCCTTGTACTAAGTGTATGATCAAGATAGGGTAGTTCACCTTGACACATGAAGCTAGAAGGATGACAATGGTGCATTGATCAAGTGCTTCATGGATTAAGGAAAAGAAGAAAGAGAAAAACAAAAATGGGCTCAAGGCAAAGGTATATCATAGGGTCATTTTTGGTTTAGTGTTCAAGACACTATAGAGAGTGTGATCACATTTAGGATAAATAGCCGTACTATCAAAAAGGGAAAACTCGTTTCGATTGCGGTTATCATGTGCCACTAGGTTTGCATTGCATACATATAAAATGAACCTACGTGACATAAAATATGAAACAAATCCAAGAAAATATTATGTGAAGGCTAACATGTGAGCACAAGGACTGGATCATATCATGTTGGCACATGGAAGCTTGAAGAAGAAGAAGCAAATCGATTGGACAGAGAGAAGTTGTCCGGACGCAGGGTTCGGACGCTAGGGATGCTCGGTCCGGACTAACGCAGATGCGTCCGGTAGAATACCCTAGCCTCGGCTAGCAGCGCACAGGACCACCGGACGCTGTTGTGCGTCCGGACACAGGACTCCGGTCATGAGTCCGGAGCCACAGAGCTCTCTGTTCCCCTCTGGTGGAGTTATCCGGACGCTAAGCTTAGTCCGGACCATGGACTCCGGACGTGCGTCCGGGCATTTGGAGCTCTCTGGAATCTCTCTGCTGAGGTCCGAACGTAGGAAACAGGCAGTCCGGACGCTACTATTCCCCGCGTCCGGAGGCGACGTGGCAGCAGCAGAGCAAGGCGGGAGCGAGCGGATTCAAATGACAGGCTGACCGGACGCAAGCGCATTGGTCCGGATCCCAAGTTTCGCGTGTCCGGATGATGCGTCCGGACTGGAAAGCAGAGGCACTGCAGCTCGGTCAGAGAAGGGTCCAGACGCTACCTTTAGTCCGGACCCCCCTTGCAAAGTGCGTCCGGAGGCACGCAGACAGTGGCAAAGAAGGGGCAAAACGGCTAGCTTTTGATGGAGGGCTATATAAGTGGTTTGGCCGGCTCCTAGGGCTCTCTCTTGCAGCTCCCATTCATTCTAACACTTTGTGCTTGCTTGAGATAGCCACCAACTCACTCTCTTCACTCTTGATTGCATACTTGTGAGAGTTTGAGTGATCCAAGTACTTTGATCATTGCATTGCATCTTAGTGGCACTTGGTTATCGTCATCGCCGCGGGATTTCTTGTTATTCTTGGTGTTTGCCAACACCTAGATGGCTTGGCAATTGTGGAGAAGCTTCGGCGCATGTTGGTGATTGTTCGTGGCCGGCTTCATCAACTTGTGAGAGGGCTTGTACCCACCTCGGCGGAGCGCCAAAGGGTAACTCTAGTGGATTGCTCGTGTCATTGAGTTACTCTCATTTGGGTGGTTTCTTGTGGCGCCCGGGTAGTGGTCTTGGCTTGTGAATTGCCAATTAGCCACCAAAACACCATTTGAGTAGTCGACACAATGGGGACTAGCTTGGTGGCAACCAAGTGAACCTCGGAAGAAAAATCGATTGTCATCTTGTCTCCCGGCTACTCATTGGTATTCTTGTGATTGGTTCTCTACATTGATATCCATACATCACAAGGCATCGGTATAACAATCATCACCTCTCTTGTATTTACCTTTTCTTATCTTACCTAGTTAGCTTGCTAGTTAATTCTTGCTTAGTTGTTCTAGCTTGCTTGAGCTAAGTGCCTTAGGTTCTTGCTATTGTGTGTAGGCACTTAGTTAACTAGAATTGCTTGGATATGTGGCTTCACACCCCTAGTAGAGCTAGAGCAAAAAGCTTCGCTTAAGTGTTTTTCTAACCTTTGCTCTAGTGGTTTGTAGAATTTTTATAGGCTATTCACCCCCCTCTAGCCATCTAGGACCTTTCACCTCTCTATAATACACCCAATATGGATATTATAGAGAAAAAGAAAAGGAAATGAAACTATTTAGTGGAGATGCTCAGTGAGGTACTCGGTTCCCGAATAAATAGATTCATAGTTTAACAATGAACCCCTTTACGATGTTTGGAATCATTTCCTATCGCCTCTATGAAATAGTCATTTTTGTTGATTTTATTCAATGAAGGGTATTATGGTCATTGCACACAACTCTCTCACTCTCCAACCCCACCACCCCCAACGACCCTTGCAATTATGCATTTACCCTTTTATCCTTCACTAAAAAGAACTATGAAAAAATAATTACCACTTCTCTATTTGGATTCATAATCTCCTCAATTAAAAAGGCGATAGGAGGCGACATCACGCATATTGGCGCACCGACCATACACACACCTATCGCCTCCCATCGTCTTTTCCCCATCATCTCTCATCGCTTTCTCATGTTTTGGACCCACTAATCATAGACACACTTATCTTCTTTCGCCGACTCTCCAACCATTGTAAAAATCTCGCACTTTGATTATAAATAAATCAATCTCTAAGAGGTTGAGTGGCCCATCAACTCATTGATCTCTACCATAATGGAACAATCAATACAAGGCTTGATACACCCAGAATTATGCCCCGGGCTCAATCTGTCTATCCATTATGTACCAAAGAAATCGTACCCAGAAAATCATCTTCATTAAAAATCAATGGCTAAAATTCATCTCATGAAGGCTTCGACTCAATCCAATGGCCAGTGTTATTTGGATTTGCCTCGCTTCGATGCACACACCATCCCGCATGGCCTTCTCCCCCGCAGGCCCCAGCCTCGTTCCTCGTCTAGGGATCGATTCCCAGTTTCACACCGCTCCCTTTTAGTATTATTCTCTACCAATTCAAAAACTGATTAAAAAATAAATGCTCTCCCGAACTCACAGTCTCCATCCCATCAAGTCATGGTCATACTTCCACGTGATTAACACTTATAAAACGGAAGCATGTATCTCCAATTCTTCACTCCCTAACATCCTTGTCCCTTGAATGCACAGTCCCTCTTTGATCACGGTGCAATCCCTTTCTCTATAATTGCTTTGTGATTGCGCCTGTCAGCCATTTGATAAGCTATCATGGTGTCACCTCATTTAGATGTGAATACGTTATCTACAAAATGGAGTCCCCATTCTCTCTCTCTCTCTTTCCCTGATTTCTCTCAAGTCTAGAGTCTAGACTAAGCATAATGGTGGAGCAACAACGCACTAACGCGTCGATGACCAAGAAAGGTGGCGCTACAGTGGACAAGAAGCCCATGGGCAACCTTAGAGGTGGAGTGTAGCCTTGCCGTTGTTGTGGTGAGTTGCCTTCATTTACCTGTGGCGAGGAGAGGTCGGAGGCACGCACGTGGGGGGCCCTGGCGCTGCTGTAGCGTGTCCTTGCTGTTGTCTTTTGCAAAAGGTTGGTACTATGCGGTCGTGCTGCTGCCGTGAGGAGGTACGGGTCGAAGCCAACCCGCGTGTCCGACCTTTTCGTTGCGGCGGCACATCCCTACTATTGTCATTCTACAACAATTAGACTTGCATGGGGCCTGACGTTCGGCGGCCAAGTGAGATGAAGGGGAGATCCAGAGGGAGCTCAGTTTCGTGGTTAACATTTTCTTCTCATTGTATTTTTTAATCTTATTTCCTTTATTCATGCTTGATAATCTGATTCCTTTAAAAAAATTCAGTTGTGGCAATGGCAATGATTTCGATGACCACAAGCTGTTTTGGTGATTTGATGTTGTTGCGTGCTTGGATTGACACAGAACATGTCAATAGTCTGTAGATAAAGATTTGAAAGATGCATATGTAATAGTAATATGTAATATGTAATATATGGATCCCGATATACAATTTAATATATAAAAGATTACTTTGTTTGTGATTTGTATGTGTCATTAATTTGTGTACGTATTTGATTTGAATGATGTACATTTGAGATGAGATAACCAGTTAAGATTTGAATGATACATTTGAGATGAGAGAATCAGTTAAGATTTGAATGATGTACATTTGTAAATATCATATATTATCTTATATAAATAAAGAACTACACCAATGTTTCTGTACCGGGAGCGACCGCTGGGGGTGCTGCCACCCAGGGTGATTGGGCGATATTGTTGTCACTAGTGCATAAGCATTAGGTTTTTATGTTAGGTTAGAAAAAAGCGGGACATAATACGATCGATCACCATTAAAAAAAGACTGGAAGAGGCTTGGTTGGCCGCGGGATAGGAAAAGGAGGGGTGGAGTGTGGGTTATGCATGCGGTGGAGGCTTGTTTGCCTAGTTACAAGGGGAAAACAATTTTTAATTTTTCTTTTATGGGAAAAGGAGGAGGTTTAATAAGGGGTTACGCTCCAAATAATACTAAAACAGAAAAACTTCTAACTCTAACCAAAGCTTCAAATAAAAGCCATATGACTTCAAGCACTCAATCATCTAAAATTAAACGAAGTGCACCAACTTTAAGAAACAAGCGGGAGAGCTAGGGTTTTAGTTTATTAAGAGAGTAGAAGTGGTAGGATGTGGTTGCATGTTGAATTGGAGCGTGGCGTGAATTCAACAAAATTTTAGTTTGTTTAGAAAATGATTTTGTTTCCAAGACTTCTCGTGACGATGACTTGGTCAATAGCGTAATAAGAGGTTGTTTTGGTTGTTTTGATGTGTATGTACGAAATGCTGTTGTAGCGTCAGCATGGGCAATATACTAGTTCTATTAAAGTCCCCTCACATTTACTGCATTAATCTCTCATCCAATATTGACTTTTTTATTTGGATGTGTAGTAAATGTTAAAATTAATGTGCTATCCAAACAATTAAAAATCAATGTGCAATTACTCCAGTTATTGAAGGATAGTATAATATTTTCTCTATCCCTAATATGTTCACAACTTACTAGAAATCTATTTATTTAGGGACATAACGAGTAGGATGATTGTTTGTTCATAGGAGTTTGCTTGCGTGTATGTAAGTGTATGTTTCTATACTATAATTCACACAAAAAGAGACCCATTAATAATATTAATGCCACTCAATAATCTTGATGACAATAAAGCACCGATGATCACCAAATTGTTATTACTAGTTAAGCACATATTCAGTAAAATGAAAAAAATTAATAAAATATAAGTACATATCTAGTTAAATCTAAAGTTTCATTGAATGTGCCCTAATCTAGTAAACAAACAAATCTAGATGGATCAATAAATTATTTCAATAATATTTTGTTTAATTTTATTCTCTAGAAGACATCAATAAATATATATGATAAAAACTTTTTTATTATTTCCTTTTATATAAATACAGTATTCAACTATATATATATATATGAACTTAAAAATATTATAGTGAGCGGGCAATGACCCATGTTGTTCTTGACTCCGCCACTGGCTCCACGTTCGACTAACCAAGTAAGTAGTGGTTCGTTGCTTCTCTGGGTGCGGTGTGAGGCACATGTATCGAAAGGGAAATTAGGTGATGCACACTCTTTGTCGACGGGCCTACATTGTCTAGGTGTGTTCGTAGTGATCGTGTTTTTCGGCGTCCGGTGTGTTTGACAAGGCCGAAAAATACTGATGTGGTGTGTTGCACGAGCGTGCAATGTTTCCACTAAAAGAGACCTATTAATCTGTGATGATGGATTCTCGATGATGGATTCATAGAACGTCAGCAATACTAATGGATATCCAACACAAGACCCAGTACCCTACCGTATACATAAGATGTCCCAAAACCTAAATCCATCCATCACGACTGCCTCCACAGTCTTTACCAGCCGCGGCCCCAGCCCTCACCATCTTTGTCTCCTAGTGAAGCACCGCTCCTCGGACTATGGTCTCCACCTCCACCTGAGTGCCATCTCCCTCTGCGGTACCTCTAACTTGAGTTCCACCATGTATTAATAGGTTTGTGTGATAGAATTGAATCATCATGTATTAACATGTTTCTTGTAGTGTTCGATGATTGACACAACTCTTGTACACGTCGACTTGAGAATGGGTGCATTGGGAGAGTGAACTCCTATCAACGACTAGTCGATAA
Organism: Microstegium vimineum; assembly: GCA_022036555.1. NCBI lineage: Eukaryota > Viridiplantae > Streptophyta > Magnoliopsida > Poales > Poaceae > Microstegium > Microstegium vimineum. The sequence goes on along the minus strand of CM039127.1, from coordinate 13,762,276 downwards.
CTTTTTGAAGAATGGGGGGCGAAGAGTGAGGCTGTACAATGCGCGTCAAGCCAAGAATGAGGACACAAGCGTGGTAGAAGGAAGAATCAGCAACGCCAGTGCTACGCAAGAACATGAGTAAACAACAAAGCACCTCCAACCAGAGTTGATACGCAAGAATCTTCAAGGCTGCTTTGGATAGTTTTGTTTATCTTTTCTTTTCTCTTGTGCACAAAGTAAAGGACTATTGCATTTGTGATATATTGTCGCCGAAATAATTGTTCTGTTTGTGATGTATTGTATCCCTATAATTATTATTCTTAATATATAAAGTTGTTGATGATTCTTGAAGAGCAGTTTAAGAAGCATGCTACAATGCGTGTGTGATCAATGGTAGCACGAAACTATAACGATGTATACGGACATAGTCGCGAAATAGCCAAGCTTGAGGGTCATCTGTTAGTGCACCAGCACCACCACCAAAAGGCTATTTAGTTGTCTCACCCCATCTCTGAAAGGCTGTTTCAACTCATTCCTGCGATGGTTGTGAATCATGTTTGAATAACTTGAGATATTTTTAGCAACACATCTGAATAACTTGATTTGAAGTACACATGCAAATTCAAAAGGAGACACATGCTGAACAAAACTAGCCCAATCCATGCGGAAATGGGCACAGCAAATGGTGTCAGCTGGGCCAACATGTGGTCGTGCACTGGGCCTGCTACGGTAGCACTTTTACTTCGTGCACAGCGCACGGCCCAGCTGCGTCCGCCGCCCACAACCCCGCAGTACCAAATTGAGGCCTGCCACAACCCCACGGCTGCAACCAAACAGGCCCAACTGCGGTCTGCCTAACTCCATGCACCAAAAACCGCCGAGGCCCGAGCGAGCACAGGCACGCGCGAGGCCACTCGGAGTCGGAGCGTCGTCGTCACGGCACGCGGCACGCGGTGGCCGCGACAAGCGAGCCGGTTTGCTCCGGCGCGTAGCGGTTGGAGGCTTGGAGCCAAGCGCGTGTCCCGGCCGTCCCGCCGTGCCAACTGGAGGGACCGCCGCGAGGCCCCACGACGGACACGTCCCAACAACGGGGACGTTGATGAGTGCATAAAAGAAATAATATCGGCTGCGCGGCCCGGTCGCACACCGACCCCGAACTTGGATCGGATCATCGCCGGAGCCAGAGCCCCATCTGATGCTCTGATACGGTACCGCCACCGGATACCTGACCGACCTGAAGTCGCCGCGCAGAATAAACAAAGCGGCGGCGGGGCCTACGGTGGGCGTCCTCCTCCCTCCGACCGTACAACTTGCACGCATACGGCCGTACTTTTTTTTTGAATACCGTACTTATTGGCTGTTGCTTCCACGAACGGGCGAAGGCCCAAGGGGACAACGCCGGCGCCCATTTCCGCGCAGGCGCAGTCTGCGCGTGCCGGCGTGCGTCAGTCTCCGCGACGCGACCGCCCGTGATCTGCCGAGGATGCGCGCACCCGCGCGGTGACGACGACGACGACTGGCGAGTGACGACGAGGAGAGCGTGCGGCGCGCGTGAGGGGAGAGAGAGAGAGAGAGGCGCTTCTCCATCTGGCAACCAGTTGGCAGGACGAGTCCGCTTCGTCGCGCGGCGTCGCCTCGCCGGGCGGCCTCCTCTCCCCGTGCGTTCCTCCCGTGCCCGTGGGTCAGTGGGTGCGACGCATCCTTTCCTCTATCATCATGTTCCCTTTACTTTTCAGTTCCTCGCACGGTTCGGGCTCTTTGGCGTCCTGTTTCGTGGCTGTGATGATTGCCAGTTTGATTGGGAGCAGTTGCGATTCGCCTTGTTTGATTTCGATCCGGCTCGATTTGACGTGGATATGGGTTGGTTGCTGCTGCGTCAGAGAGAGTGGCTTGTCGCGGCGCGCTTCCACCTTCCAGTCCCGGGCGCGGGTGGTGGTAGACTGGTAGCCACCAGAGTTCGCGTCTGCTTGCCTGGGAGCGACGTCCCTCTCGCTCGCTTTTTTTCCCTTTCCTGTAGCATCCTGTGTGCTGTGAGGAATGACGGTCTCCGCACTCATTCCTCACCGGTCGCCGTCTCCGATTGCGCACCTTTGTACGGCCCTTTGGTTGGTCTACACTTTTTCTCCGCCCCCGGCCCAAACCACACCGATTATTGCGTGGAGCGATTAGACTCTCTTTCTCTTTTGTTCTCGTGGTGGGCGAGCATGGTGAGCAGCTCGCGGTGGGAAATCGCCGGGAATTCTTTTTTATGCTTCTCTCGTGTTCGGCGGCCCCGTCGATTGATTCGCTCTTCTTGCTTATTGTCTGATGCCACAGGAGGAGGAGGAGGCGGCGGCGGCCGAGGGGCTCTGACCGGCGGATGGCGCGTCGGTTTGGAGCAGTCGAGCTTTGTGGATTTCCTGTCCCTTTGGCAGGGATCAAATGCGGCGCCTATCTGGTGGACTGGGTGGAGCTCTAGTGTCAGCCAGTGTTCCTCCTGCTGGCGCCTACCTCATCTAGGTCCCTTTTTTCCAGTTCCTGTGTTAATCTACCGTATCCGGGAGGGATCCGTTTGGCCGGAGGTTTTGAGGAGATGGATGACGAGGACTACTCGTGGGTGCGGCGCACCAGGTTCTCGCAGTCCATCGTCAGGTCCAGCTCCGGCAGGGAGCAGAATGGGTTGGGCAGGCTCCCTCGCCAGAGTCTACAGCCGCCCTTGGCGAAGGGACTGCCCGGGGTCTCCAACTCGGCAAGGCTGCCGATTCCCAAGGCGAAATCGGCAGTTGCCCAGTCGGAACGGAAGCTGAAGCATGCGTCTTCAGATGGCCAGCTGAACAGAGACAGGAGCGGCGGTGATAGCTCGTCGCAAGAGACTTCATCGGCGAAGCAGGACCGGAAGGGGGTCGTCGGCCTGAACTTGGACATTCCTCAGCTGCATGTGGTTCGGCGATCCAAGGACAGCCCAGACGCGCTGGATTTCTCTTTCCACTCGGACGAGCACAGCCAGAGGCTCCAGAGAGTGTGTTCCAGCCCGGCTCCTTTCTTTATGCAGGATGCAACGGCACCAGCTGATGATTCCAGTTCCAGAGTGCGCAGTGCATCTATGAAGGTCACCGGAGAAGTGTCCAAGCCGACGTCCAAGCCGAAACGAAGAGCCAAGTCCCCTATCCCCAAGCGTGTCATCTCGGATGTGTTCAAGGAGGCGAAAGCTGCCACCAAGAGGTTCTCCAGCCCGCAGCGGCAGAGGAAGCCCACATCCCCACGGTCACCAGATGACAGCCCTCCATTCGGCTTTGCTTCGCAGAGAACACCAAGCAAACTGAAGATTCATAGCAGAACCTCCTCGTGGCCGAGAAGGAACACTGACAATGGACTAGCAAAAGTTTCTGCACTGGAGATCCTTGAGAAGTGGACGGTCGATCGCTCTGAGTTGCTCATTGGCCATAGATTTGCATCCGGGACGTATAGCCGATTGTTCCATGGGATCTACAAGGAGCAACCTGTTGCTGTGAAGTTTATCAGGCAGCCTGACGATGGTGAGGATGATGAATTGTCTGCTAAGCTTGAGAAGCAGTTCACTTCAGAGGTTACCATTCTGGCAAAGCTCCAACATCGTAATGTCATTAAGGTAACCATGTGAACTTTCATGTAACATTTTGTTGAGGTGTTCTACATAGAATTGGCGGTGCATGTTTCTTTGTAAATGGGATCACAATAACTACTACTTACATATGTTTTGTGTAGTTATGCTTTTCTACCTATTCATGGAACAATCCAATCTGCATATGTTCTCTCATTTATTTTACTTGTTGCATTATTTTTAGAATTATAGGGCCGAGCCCCCGTCTTTTAACTATTGTCAAACGACATTGACACATTGTATCTGTTGCATTATTTCTATCATAGGTCAAACATTTCTATCTTTAACCATAATTTTTTTTAAAATGTATAGGTTAACAATATACAATTTATGTTTTTAATTCATTATGAAAAAAATACTTTCATAATATATGTTTGATGCCCTTTTTCGCTGAAAGATAGGACTGGCCTATTTTATGGTTGATGAGTCAGTACAATGCACAATTGAAATAATTAACATTCGAACATGCATCAGCAAATCAGCATTATATTGCAGAGTGTTGGCATATGTTTAGGACAGAAATTATGCGAGACACCTCTATTATCTGCTTTTATTCTACAATCATGAATTTCCTTTTGTACCACAATATTTTAGTTGTTATTCACTGGGGAATAAGGCGTACCAACACAAGCATGTTCCCATAGAGACAACAAGTATGTATAGCTACGGGGATTCTTGTTAGTGGAATGGCTTTGACTCATTTGGTTATTTCAGTTTAATCGAGGTTATCATATTTTTCAATCATATGGCATACGGGATTGTTGATTTGCATGAACCCTCGAAATAATTCAGACAAATGAAGCTAAAGTATTTTCATTGCTACTAACTTATATCAACATTAAATGACAAAGGCTATATGGCAAATTCAATATTTCAGAGGATAGATTCTGTAGGAATCTTCCAACATAGATTACTATAAAACCAGTTTTTCTAATTCATTCCCATTTTTGTTTAGCTTGTTGGGGCCTGTAATTGCCCGCCGGTCTTCTGTGTCATCACCGAGTTTTTGTCTGGGGGTTCTTTGAGGACTTTCTTGCGAAAGCTGGAGTGTAAAACTCTTCCTTTGGAGAAGGTCGTTTCCATCGCGTTGGATATTGCACGTGGCCTGGAATATATTCACGTCAAAGGGATTGTGCACCGTGACATCAAACCCGAGAACATCTTATTTGATGGAGAATTCTGCGCTAAGGTTGTTGATTTTGGAGTGGCATGCGAAGAAAGATACTGCAATTTGTTAGGGGATGATCCAGGTACTTATAGATGGATGGCACCAGAGATGTACAAGCACAAACCATATGGCCGGAAGGTTGATGTTTATAGCTTTGGACTTGTTTTGTGGGAATTGGTCACTGGTTCACTCCCTTATGAAGATATGACTCCGCTTCAGGCAGCTTTTGCAGTTGTTAATAAGGTGTGTGTCTTCTTCTAACTATTTATCTTCACTGTGCTGGCTACTTCGATTTTTTGTGTAAATAGATAGTGCAGGGCTCATCTCTGGCCTGTTTATGTATAGTTTGGAGTTCCTACAATCGGTAAGAACTAAGAACAAAATGTTCATATCCAGTGTTTCCAAGAAGGAAGAAGAAAGAGTACCAGTCAATGAGTTTACTCTTTTTGCTAGTTTAGATTCATTAGACTTTAGTTTGTGATAGCTACTTACAGACATGGGCTCTCATTTCAGAACTTGAGACCGGCTATTCCATTGAGATGCCCAGCAGTGCTGAAGCTTCTGATTGAGCAATGTTGGTCCTGGCAACCAGAAAAGAGGCCCGAGTTTCAGCAAATAGTTTCAATCCTCGAAAACTTCAAGACAGCTCTTGAAACAGATGGAACACTCGACAAAATCCCAAGCTCGATCTGCCAGGCCCTGGAATGCAATGATCAAAACAAGAAGAAGGCTGCCAACTGGATCCAGAGGCTGTCATACGCTCAACCTGATTTTTCCGGACCTCCACCCCCAAAGTTACTGTAGTTACGCGTCGTCTTGTTCTTACTAGCTTGTTATCTGGTAGGTAGCAACTGTGTAAATTGAATTTTTCATGTTTCTGTTGAGAGACCAGAGATCTCTTCATGGTATATACTCGGGCACAGTACATACATCAATTTTTTTGGGGAGCACAGTAAATACTTGTTTGGCTACCTTAACAAAATCTGTCTTGATACATTGGACTATTGGAGCGATATGATAGAAAATCTTAGCATGTTGGTGGTCGAAGATAATGAGACTAAAAACCTTAAAAATTAGCGTTTGGCTATGTAAGGACGTTAACATATTTGGTTGACCCAGGGCCCGGGGGAAAATCCAGCCTTTACAGGCCCAACACTGATAACCAGGACCAGCTCTGAAAGGCCTGCCCAAAACTCTGATTCTGATTTTGGAGTTTGGACAAAGGTTTACAAATATATGAACACTTTGATTCTGATTTTGAACAAATGTCTAGATTTATGGTTAGACAGTCATGAACTCATTATATAGGTTCAATTGCAAACAAGCTGCCCCAATTCTGAATTCTGACCACTTCTGAAGCAGCTTCTTCAGTACTAGTAGTACACGCAGTGCCATGTGGCATTCCGTCTCAAACAGCCTGATGGATGGTACACAGAAAATTATGCCTTCAAATTGGCAACCGGTTATTTTTATCCATCTCCAGCAACCGCAACCTTCCGCACTTCGCCGCCAACTACGTGTTTATCGATCGTCTTCGTCTTTCTGCTTATGCGATGGTGTCAAACAGTTTTTACGTTGCTTATGTGGAACGAAATTTTACTGTCAAACTCGGTGTCTTCTTTCCTGAACCAACCAGCAGCAGTTTTTTTATCTTTTTTTTTTTGAGAGAGAGAGAGAGAAGTAACCAACCAGTGGGCAGCCATCGCCCCACGTCAATCCCCCGCGTCCCACGGCCTCAATCATGCGTTCCACCGGGGCAGGGCGGCACGGCCCCGCTCCACGCTTGTCTTCCTCCGTGCTTGCCCACTCCGCTCTACTACCGCCCGCGGATCTCGGATCTCCGGCACGCCACCACGCGCCCACGCCATATGATGCCGTGCCGACCGCTCCAGAAGGGACTATCACCGTGCGTGCACGCCGACGCGACGCCGCTACGGGGCCGCGCAGAAAGAAACCAGACGCATCCACGGGCCGGGTTCCCGCACCGGGCCGATCGCACGCTCCGGTCGGCCGCGGGCACGCGTGCTCCGGGGTCCGGGCGGTTATTGCACGTTTTTCCACGTAGACTGAATCCAGGACCCGGACTTCTGTCGTGTATTCGTGGGATGCACGAACGCATGGATCTTGAGAGAAGTCGAACTTTATTCCAGTCGTGGATACTGTTCGATTCCTAAATGTTCTCTCTTCAACCACATCTAGACCCAGTTTGGTGTGGCTCCTACCAGCTTCAGATTCATGCACTGTTCCTAAAAACCATTTTTATCTTTCTTCTCACAGAGTCGGTAGGAGTAGGAGAAGCTATTTTTTTAGCTTCACCCGCTCTCCCTAGCTTTGATAGAGGTGAGGAAAAGAGAGACGTATATTGATACAATAATACTAGTGTGTTGAGAGAGACTTAAATACATTCCTTGATCTTTGAACTAGAGGCAGTTATTACACCTTATATATTAGAAGGAAGGGAGTATATTAAAAATACTAAATGCATGTAGTGGAAGAAGTAACATGGTTGGTTTTTGATTAAGAGGTCAAAAGTTAGTGGAATGACGTACTCCCTCCATCTTTGAAAGAATCAATTCATAGAATCCGTGTCAGTCAAACTTTTTAACTTTGACTGACTTTATAAAAAAATATAACAACATCTATGACTTAAAATGAACACCATGTAAAAATATGTTCTTAGATAAATCTAATGATACTAGTTTGATATCATAACTTTTAATATTTTATTCTAGAAATTTGGTCAAAATTCAAAAAATTTAACTTAGGACAAACTCAGAAATCTATTCTTTCAAGGACGGAGGGAGTAACATTTAGTGGGAGACGATATGGATGGCTTATATGTTCAAATAGAACTTCTAGTGAGAAAATATAATATAAGATATAGATATAGATAGTGCATGCTAGTGTGATTAGGATGTTGTTCTTTCGTTCAACAATTGGATTTTGTTGAGTGGTATAAGTGGTGAAGAATTCATGCTTGATGTGGTGTTCATTGTACCACTTTCAACAAGAGTATTGTGGAATTATGTATGTTATTGCTCCTAATCTACATAAGAAGCATCACAAACTATTTTTTAGCCCTCTTGGTAAGGAAAACATATTAAATGAGACGTATCCATGTTGCTTATATCATGATTCCATGATTTCTTGCATTTATTATTTTCCTTGTCTCATATTTCAATGTATAAATGTTATTTTGTTCAAGGATTTGTACACATTTATTTTTGCCCTTTATGACTTAGATTTTATAAGCGATGATATCCATTGGAGGATTCTATGACTCTACATTGTAGTCATATTGAACCCTATATACTATAAATAGATGTCCATGTTGCAAGGAGGCTAAGCAAAATTTTCAATGCAAGTCATTTCTCAAGCTAAAATAGAGGAAATAATCTCCTTGATGGCTATAAAAGAAATCATTCTAGTTGTGGTCTTTGCGTTTGTGTTTACTATATTTGCAGGACATCAAGCTTCGGGTGAGGGTGATTGTTATTACCAGAAGGTGGCGGTGTATGTCAACTGCGACAAAATCATAAGAATTGGCACTGAGTATGACGCACCAACCATCAAATGTTGTCGCGCTATAGAACAAGCTGACATGCAGCCTGTTCGCTTGGTTTTTCAGCCGGCTTAAATCCAGACAGAACAGTGTTTTTCTCTCACAAGAAATCAGCCAACAGTGTATAATCCTGCTAGAACAATGTATAGTCCTGCCAACCGAACAGGCCGATGATTTGTGTTTGTCGTACCATTAGTGTTGAAGATGAGCACTTCATAATCGCCAAAAGAATTGTTCGTGCTGCAAATGAATGTGGCAAACCATTGCCAGCTGGAACTAAATGTGAAAGTAAGTAATTGTCAGAATTGTTCATCCATACAATTGTGAATCAACGATCAGAGAGTAAAGGGTCATTGGGCTGTTGGGCGGATGTTTAGTTTTTTCTTTTTCTATTTTTTTTCTTTCACAAATAAATTTAACTTTAGATTACAATTCATAATATATATGGTCTACGTAATCACTATGAGGTCCGATTTTACCCATTTTACAATAAAAGAAGTATGACGCATACAATAAAAAAAGTTATTTATACCATAAAAGAAGTATGAAGCATACAATAAAAGAATTATGGTCATAATCGCCTTATCAGCCAACGAAACAGTGTTTTTGTCTCACAGAAAAACAGTCAAAAACGCATCAGTCGACTTATCAGCCACCGAAAACGATAAAATGAGCATGCCGTATATATGGTCTACATAATTACCCATGGCCGCCTGACATCATTATCACCATTTTACTTCAAAATCAAAAAGGTATAATAATTTGTAGGTGCTGCCTCGTTGGCACGATTTCGAAAGATCAGTTTTCTTCAGAATAGAAAGCCCACACGTTGATCGCGCGTGTTCCGACTTTGACGTTACAACCCAAACAACGAAACTAACAAAGTATAGCAAGTTTGCAACGAAAGAGACAATATATGGAAAGAGAAACACACGCAACTCCGAGGCTTCGATTCTCTGGTTGGAGCGAATGCGAGTCCGTAAAATGCATGCGAAATTTATACGTCCAAACTAAACTAGGCAAAACGGGCCTACAAATTTATGAATTTCCACAAAACACACGAGTTTCTGAGAGCGCAGGCCAGAGAGCGAAGTATACACGAGTTTCTCGGAACGTCATGTATTCGCATGCCAGGGCCGAGCGAATGGAGACAGAACAGTGGTTTTCACGAGCAAATGGTCACGAGCGAGTGATCATTTTTTATCACTGTTCGAGTGACCATTTGCACTGTTCGAGCGCTACGTATTTTTATCTTTTTTTATCCTGTTCTGTCTCCATGTATTCGCATGCCAGGGCCGAGCGAGTGATCACGAGCCCGATTCAGTCGTGAGTTACAGGAGAAAATTGCATATTTGGGACTTCAATCGTAGCGCTTCACAGATTTAGAACTTCAAACGTTGAATTCGTAAAAATAGCACTCGGACATTTGATTTTATAGCTATTATACGTATTTTCTATATTTTTTAATCTATATACATGTATTTGCCAATTAAAAGGACTAGTTTACCCTTGTGTGCTGTTGCATCACGTACGTGAAAGGTACGACGTTTCGAGCCGCCGGCGCTAATCTCACGATCCCAACGTCGTCCCGTCTTCTCGCCGAGGGATCTCGCCTGCCGCCCATGGTCTCCCCACCGCGATCCATAGCCTGCGGCACCAGCATCCAAGGATGGCCACCGGCTCGATGCCATGGTGGGCTATTCCCATGGCCAGGGAGGAGGCAGCCATGGCGTGGCCTCGCTGGCCGCTGTAGACGTGCTCGACCATGCCGGCGAAGGCCTGGACGCAGCTGCAACTGATGATCTGGCTGCTCCGGCCGGCCAAGACATGGCAGCGTTGCCTGCCCAAGGCCTGGCAGCGGCCGTGGACGAGCTGGCCACGCCCGACGGCCCCATGGATGACGAAGCCCCACCATCCAAATGGTCACGAGCAAATGGTCACAGGGGTAAAATCGTCCATCTAAGTCACAAATACATGGAGAAGTATTAAAAAAAGATAAAAATACGTCTAATGGTTATAAAATCAAATGTCCAACGTTTGGAGTGCTATTTTTATAAAGTCAATATTTGGAGTCTTAAATGTGCGAAACGCGATGATTGGAGTCCTAAATATGCAATTTTCTCGAGTTACAGCGAGGGGTATATGTGGAAGCTGAGAAAATTCGGGGTGCGCCCGTGCATCCCAGCACCGGAAGCTGGATCCACCCCTGCGGTGGCGGCATGAGCGGCGGGGCGTCGCTGGGGCTCAGGTCGTCGGGGAGCTACGGATCGCTGCCGCAGCAGCAGCAGTTAGGGGGCTGCCAGTCGCCGTCGCCGTCGCCGCCGCTCGCCGCGCGGAAGCCCGCGAAGATGTCCCTCGGCGGGGCCGCCGGCGGCGGCGCCGGCGGCCCGCGCGTCTTCGCCCGGATCTGCAAGCTCGCGGGACGACGCCAGCGGATGCTCCTCCTCCTACTCGTCGCCGTCGCCGTGGCCTTCTGCTTCCTCTTCTCATCACTTGTCAGTAAAGGTGGTGGTTGCCTTGCCTCGTGTTCCAGTTCTAATCCTTGAGGCTGTTTCAGTCACTAGACTAGATTAGATAATACAGTATTTGCGAACAGTCATTGCTGTTTTGTTTTCCTGTCGTGTAATTGTGTAGCCCAGTAAGTTCAGGGAAATGACGCAGTGCTACTTGCAAGTGATATTATTCTATAATCCACGTCAATGTTTCTGGGTGCTCTATACCTTATGCACGTTTTATGTTTATTCAGACATGTGTTCCGGGATCTTAGCATGTGTTAATGTGCATTCTTTATCCCACATCAACTTTGACTTCAGCTGACTGATATTATGCAAAGGGGATTAGTATATTATCCTCTTGCAGTCCAGGCCACTCCGATCAGTCTCAATGTCTGGGCGATTTGCATTGAGATATTAAAAAAAATATTGGGAGTGCGATCTGAAGTTTTGAATTCTATGGTTGTGACTGCGGACTCAGCCAGTTTTCTGGAACTGAAGTACATACTTGTTGAGAGATATAGTGTTTGATCTAGCTAATGACTTAGGAATTTCTACTAGTTTATACCTGGTGATGATGTTATAAAGGTTTGTACCGTGGTGTGAGCTTTGTAGATGGGCTCATATTGCAACGGCTGTTTGTTTAAAATCATTATAGGTAAACTGCACATTTCTGTTTGTGCATGGTCCTTTCTCCTCATTTGGCTTCTTCTGAACATTTTAATTTGACATTTAATAGTTCGTAGAATATTTGGTCCATTTTGTCAAGAAGCTAATTTCCATGCCTTTTCATGGTTACCAACTTACAATTTACAAATTACAATGACAAAATGTTGGTTTGTTTATTCTGAGTCTAATTTAAGACTTGGGGTCTTATTCCCCTCCTGGAGCAGTGGGAAGCTTCCAGTTTTTCATTAGCTTGCAAATTTATTGAGAAAATAGGAAAAGAATTTCACTGACATTTGATGTAATTGAATGTTTTTCTAGCAATATGACACACAAGAAATCTATCTCCTACTACAGCTAATGCCATTAACATATTTCTGAGCTTGCAGCTGCAGTTAGAGCACATCTTTCACATGCATCTGTCCATGTTAGTGATTCAAATGGATTTCTGTTTGCGAAACCCAATGTTTTGTGCTAAACATTATTATTTTGAATAATAATGGACTGAAAAATCTGTTGTAAAAAATGCAATACTGAAGTAAGATGTAAACAGTTGTTAGTATATGTTTTCTTGCCCTTTTTTTTCACCATAGTATGTGTGTTCCAATACTGACCTACTAAATATTTTTCTGTTTTAGACGAAGATGCATCACCTGGTGTTGAGACCATGCTTGTGTTTTCTGATCATGTCCGGAGCTTTGTGAACCCAGTTTGGACATCGTCAGGCACACCAATAGCTCAGAGAGGTTCACCGACTGTGAATAATTTCAATACAACATCACAGATAGCAAAACAATCAGATAGCAAACAAGTTCAGGAACTCATGGAGAATTTTCCACCAGCTGTTGTTATGGATCACCATCCTTGTGAAAATTTCTCATTGTCTCCTCCACCTATTGATAGAAAACGCACTGGACCACGACGTAAGCGTACATTCCTGACTATTCCAATTCAGTGCTACTTTAGTTCTGAATCTAAACTAATGTATTTTAAACTTGTATAGCCTGTCCAGTTTGTTATTTGCCAGTTGAGCAAGCGCTGGCAATGAGACCAGCTAAACCATCATTGTCACCAGTCCTTCAAAGCTTAAATTTTATGTTTGAAGAGAATTTGATTCCCAAAGAGTCAAAGAGTGGTTCTTTGTTTGGAGGTTTTCCATCCCTGGAGGAACGAGATAAGTCTTATGACATAAAAGACTCGATGACTGTACATTGTGGGTATGCCCATACATTTCATATGCTTTATCTCGAGATCATGTAATGGCTTTTTACAATGATCAGTATCTCTTTTGCTGTAGCTAACCTACTGCTTGTCTCCAGATTTATAAGAGGGAAGATACCTGGTCTTAATACTGGGTTTGACATAGATGAAGCTGATCGTTCTGAGATGCAGCTATGCCAGAGGACTGTTGTTGCCTCCGCTATTTTTGGTAACTACTACTTTGGATTTCAGTCCTCGTTTCAAATTGCTTGTACATTTGCTTACAAATACTGTGCACACTTGCTTACAAATTTCTCAGGTAATTATGATGTAATGCAACAACCAGAAAATATCAGCAAATTTTCAAAAGATACAGTTTGCTTCTTTATGTTTCTGGATGAAGAAACAGAATCTGCAATAAGGAACTCCACTACTATTGGTCATACTAAAAGCATCGGGCTGTGGCGGGTAGTTGTTGTCCGCAACCTACCATTTACAGATGCTAGGCGCAATGGAAAGGTACCTGCGCAGTTGGCGATTTTGATTTTTCTCAGCCAAACCTGTGTTGTTTGCAATCTACCATGTTGTTTTTTGTTTTTCTCCATGAAGTGAATAGGGAATACTGGACTCCATAATATCCTTGTTATCCCATTCTGAATGTTTGCTTGACTTGGCATTTGTTAATGCAATTCAGAATCAACAAGTTTATTGGGTTTGGTTTTATCATTTATGGTCCCTGTGATCTTTTCCTCCTATAGGTTCCAAAGCTCTTACTTCATCGGCTTTTTCCTAATGTGCGATATTCAATTTGGATTGATGGGAAACTTAAGCTAGTGAGGGATCCTTATCAGGTATTAGAAAGGTAAACAATCACTTGTTTTGCACTATGCACTCTTCACATAGCTTAGGGAACATTTAGATATGCTGTTAGAAATTGAGTTCTCTAGTTTCCAGTGCGACTAATGCTCCATTTGCTCTATCAATTTTGTCCCGGTTTATTTTGATTTTTGCAACTACACTTATGTTACAGGTTCTTGTGGAGGAAGAATGTTAGCTTTGCTATTTCCAGGCATTACAGACGCTTCGATGTTTTTGAGGAAGCTGAGGCCAACAAGGCTGGTGGAAAATATGATAACACATCAATTGACTACCAGATAGAGTTCTACAAAAGAGAGGGTCTAACCCATTATTCATCAGCCAAACTTCCTATAACGAGTGGTGGTTATTTCTCCCCCCTGATCCCTGACCTATTAATATTTCTTACACTGTATACCTGCCTGATATCAGTATACTCTGATTAACAGACGTCCCAGAGGGCTGTGTGATAATTAGGGAACATATCCCCATAACAAACTTGTTTACATGTCTTTGGTTCAATGAAGTTGACCGCTTCACGGCCAGAGATCAGCTAAGCTTCAGCACAGTTAGGGATAAAATAAGGTCGCGTGTTAATTGGACTGCAGACATGTTCCTGGATTGTGAAAGGCGTGATTTCGTTGTTCAGGTATTTTCAGTTTTTTTTTGTTTGATTTATTGCCACTGATTTCCTGTGTGCTTTTTGCTTTGAGATACATTGCTATAGATCATAGAACTATGATTTTGCTTTAGGGAAAACAGCACATTCTTTGGTGATGCATGCTTATTCCAGAATGACTAACGTTCTCTTCTTTTTATCTATTATTGATTACTTCTTTTTTTTCTTGCACCATTTTTACTTTACAGTCATACCACCGAGAACTGTTGGAACAGAGGCAGGCTACGTTACGAAGTTGGCCTCCCCAGCGGCCTCCCATTGTACGCTTCCAACCTAGAAAGATGCTTCCAGACAAAGCAGCAAAGGAACCATGGAAGGCTTCTGCAACCAAGAAGTTATCAGGGAAGCGAACACGGGATAAGAAATCAAGCTCGAGACGAACTCATCGAACTAATGGGAAGGAAACAATTCAACTGTAAATCCTGGCAATTTTGCTCCTATACAACTGCAAATCTAACGGACAGCATTCCTACATTGTTCTACTTTAACTTCCTTTCATACTCCCCTCCCCAAAGGCGCCAAAATTTTGTTAGGGATTGTTGATAGAGCTGAAATTCTTTGTTGTAAATAAACATTTTTAGATCAGAGATGGATTCAACTAGCAGCTGATTCAATTCAATTCATTTTGGAGGTAGTCTTTGGCAGGGTTTCAAATACAGTCTATTGTTGTCAAATAATGGTATTGATGCCTGAGGAGGGAATGAAGAGGGCAGTGAAGTAGTGGAGGATGAAATGACAGGGAATGGAGTTACCGCAGGTTAACTCGGGAGAGAAGAGGCGGCTGCACGAGCTATAGCTGCTCATGGCAGTGGTGGTTTTGGGGAAGAGTTGAGGACTTGGGAGTGGCCGGAGGTAGATAGACATGATGGGCCCAGAGTTTTTTTTTTGTTTTGTTTTCTGAGGGCGTGGGCTGGGCCTGGGCTGTTGTCAATTGCCATTGCAGTTTCTGATCACAGACGCATTGTAGCGTGCTTATTAAAACTTTATTATACATTAAAATGATAAATAGAGAACAATACATCGCAGATGGTATAACTCTTGCAATAACAATACATCAACCCTTGTTCAATTTGAACACAAGAAAACAAAATAAACAGAACTATCCAAAGCATCCTTGATAGTCCTCACACATCAACTTTGGCTTACGGTGCTTTGCTCGCATATTCTTGCAAAGCGTTGGTCTCACTTGGTCCTCATTCTTGGTCCTCCATTCTCCAAAAAGTTACCTTGCATTGGACTTGTTGACCCGGATTGTTCTCCGAAATGCTGCCTTGCACATGACTTGTTTCGTCCATCATCATCGTCGGACCACCACAGCACGCTCGTGCAACACGCCACGTCGATCTTCTTCAGCTTTTTCGAACACAGCGGGGGGCACGATCCCTATCCAGACTCCCGGGCAACGGTAGGCCTCGCGGCAAAGGGTGTGCGCCACTTGGTTTCCTTCTCGGTACACGTGCCTGACGTCGCACCCCGAGAAACAACGGAGCAGGCCATGAATCTCCTGACGTTGCACCCCGAGAAACAACGGAGCAGGCCATGAATCTCCTCTTGCAATGCCATGGGGATCCGTGTCTGTGTCTCCTCGCCACGGAGCAGCTGCACCAGCACGAGGTCGTCTCCCTCGACCACGAGGCCGCGGATCATCGCGCGCGCCTCGACGATGCCGACAGTAGAGTGCTCCGTGGGCTCGGCGAACGCGAGCACAGGAAGCGTCGCGGATGGCACCGCCGATGCTGGCTCGCCGTGAGCCGTCGTGATAGACTGGTCCGTCGAAGTTCAGCTTGAAGCAGCCATGGGGCAGCGGTGTCCACTGCACTAGAACTATGTCCCGTGACTGGTACGGCCGCGCCAACGGGACAGCTGGTGGCATGCGCTAGGGGTGGACGACGGCGTCACAACCGAGCAGGCCATTTCTGTTGAAGAAGTACGGAAGAACTGTGGATAGCACTCTAGAGAAAAACTCTGAATGCCTCTACGTACGGAAATGCCTCGCGGAAGCCGAATGCCTTGATGGTAGTTGATTGATTTATATAGAACTCGACTCGTGACTTCGGGAACTCGGCATGGTCATCGGTGCTGTTTCCGACTAGGATACGAAATATTCCTACAGTAGGAATAGAATTTCCGTATAGTACCGGTGGTGTTTCCGACTAAGATACGAAATATTCCTACAGACTACAGTAGGAATAGAATTTCCGTATGTATCGGTGGTGTTTCCGAGTAGGATACGAAATATTACTACTCCCGTATCCGACAGTGTCCTGGTGGTGTTTCCTACTAGGATACGAATTGTGTCCGACTCTATCGTGAACGAAAGGCATATATCCACGAAGATTCGTGGTCAACCTTCCATATTCGTGCTCCTGTATTTTTTTTCTAGGATGTTCGTGTTTCCGCGTGGCCGTGCCGCCGCGTGCTTTATGTTGGTGCGGTCCTCTCGTGCCTCCACGCAGCCGCCTCGCGGCCCCTGCAGGGCCGCACCGGCCTCCGGATGGCGTCTCGTGGCGCTCGTTCGAGCACCTGCATGACGCGCGGCGGGGCAGCCGCGACGCGGGCCTCGCCGACCTGAAGAGGTACTTGGCGAGGTTCGGGCCCCGGCGGGCGGCGCACGAGCATGACGACGTGTTCGACGAGCACATGGAGGCCGCCGTGAGGCGGTACCAGTCCAGCCTCAGCCTTCCGGTGACCAAGCGCTGCGGCGTCGCCGACGGTGCCGGCATGTCCGTGTCCCTCTCGGCGGCGGCTGGCACTGGCAGCCGGTTCACATTCCTCCACGACCAGCCGTCGTGGGCGCAGTCTCGCCAGCGGGTCCTGACGTACGCGGTCTCGCCTACGGCCACCATCGGCTACCTGCCGCCCGAGGCCGTGCGCGCCGCGTTCCGGAGCGCGTTCGCGCGGTGGGCGAGGGTCATCCCTGTGGAGTTCGTCGAGACCGACTACCACCACGGAAAGGCCGACGTCGTGGTGGGGTTCTACTACGGCGACCACGGGGATGGCTCGTCGTTCGATGGGCGGTACGGCCAGTTAGCCCACGCGTACGCCTCGAAAGACGGGTACATCCACTTCGACGCGGCGGAGCACTGGACAGTGGACGTGGGCAGTTACATTGGCACGGCGGGGGACTCGGCCGTGGACCTGGAGACCGTGGCGACACACGAGATCGGGCACATCCTCGGGCTAGGGCACTCGTCGTCGCCGGAGGCGGTCATGTACCCCTACATCGACCTCATGCGAAGGAAGGTGGAGCTCAGCGCCGACGACATCGACGGCGTCCTGCTGCTGTACGGGTCCAACCCGCGGTTTAGGCACGAGCAAGCGCGAGAGCACCCCTCACCGGCGCCGCCGCGGAGCGTCCCCTCTGTGTCGCCTGGAAGGAGTAGCTGGCTTGCTGGTTCAGTTAGCTTAATTTGTGTAGCTTTGGTCATGTTGGTGACACTTGTAAAGTTGTAAAATATAC
This sequence comes from Microstegium vimineum, assembly GCA_022036555.1. NCBI lineage: Eukaryota > Viridiplantae > Streptophyta > Magnoliopsida > Poales > Poaceae > Microstegium > Microstegium vimineum. The sequence goes on along the minus strand of CM039127.1, from coordinate 13,744,596 downwards.
GTACATGTTTCTATAATGTGATTACGACTGCTACAATAGAATAAGTAGAATCCGCTATTTAGCTGTATTGCTTAGACTGAGCATTAGAGTTCATGTCTCGTCAATTTTTTAGCCACGCGGTCATTATTGCAGGCTTTCAAGACAACAGATTGCTGCTCTGAGGTGTATAGTTGGATCCCATTATCAGCTGTATAAACATCATCCTATAACACAAAAATGATATATATATCTATTGGGTTCTGTTGCAAAATACGGTCACAATTACTAATATTATTATATATATATACGAGCTGTGCAAGGCAATCCTCCCATTTGATAATGTTTGTTCATCTTACATTATCGTATTTCTAGGATAGGCGGGTGCTTGTGTATTTGTAATCAAAGGTTGAGGCAATCAAAAAAATATATTTATGTTCTGAGGTGTATAGATGAATCCCGTTATCGACTGTAGAAACATCATCATACAAAACAAAAATGCTATATCGTGTAATTCGCCTCTGATCCAATCCAACAGCTCTTCTAGGCGCATCAAACAAAAACAACACATCAAACCACTCTACAGGCTGTGAGGATGCCGCAAATGCAAACAAACTCCTACTGGACACCTAGGGTCCATTTCGGGTCCATGCGGGCTTAGTAACGGATAATATCACTCAAGATGCTAAAGAAATGATTGATATCTATCTTGTCCTCTCCGGCATAAATTGCTTCTGCACTTCCTCCAGTTGGCCCCTGTGCAGCCATCTCAACAAGTGTGTACAACTTCTTGATTGGCATCTGCAAACACAGAAGCATTGTAAGAATTTGATCATTCAGGTTTCTGATTTCTAATAAGAATGATAGATTAACAAGAAAAGGTTACATCATCCAGTGCTTCGGCTGCTGCGTCAAGATCTCCGTCATCGAACACATCAAGATGATGCAATACCTGTAGAGAAACCAGATAGTGTGAGCTGTGGAGGAAGAAACGCCTAACGAATCCAAGGCACAAACTTAAACAACACTGTGATCACAGCACATGCCAGAAAAACAAAACATCATGATTGTATTATGAGGTATCACTGCCACGCTGCAACATATCTTGCAACTGTTGCAGTACGTAGCATTTCAACTACCTGGGAAACAAAATCCAGTATGGTATTACTCACCTTTTTGGCATCCTCCTTTTTCAGTTTGGGGACATGGTATGTCACAGAGAACACATCACACATTCCAACAGATTCCAGGAAACCAACCTCGCTTGTTGTTCCAATCACAAGCAAGTTTTTTCCCTGCAAAATGTGAAGAGGCAAGTAAGTCAAATGAAGTAGTTACAGAAGAGGGGTTTAACCTTCTGCTAAGCCTCAGTGTCCGAGTTCAACATGTAAGTAGTGAAACAATAACCAAGTATGGAGTTCAAGGATAATACTGGGCAATTATGCAAACCTTTGGAGGAACCCTCTTGAGGAGGACCATAAGAGTTTGAGAGATCAAGTTTGAAAAACGTGGTCCAATGGCTACATACTCCAGTAACCTACAAGATCATAAAAGAAAATTAAAACACAGTTCAAGCTAAATGAGACGCGTAAAGGTTGCATGGCAGCAGTTCACTTTTAGAATCAAGGGCTCAAGTACCTTTCGATATCATCAAGAACTATGATACTGAACTGAGACTTGTATGCATCCTCAAAAACCTGTATTTTTACGACAAGACACAAACTCAATATAGTGTGAAATCACACACAAAAAAAGCAAACCAGATATAGCTTCAAAGTGCCTTGAGAGATAAAGGGAGAGGGGAAGGGGGGAGAGAGAATAAAGAAAAATGGTGCAGAACACAAGAACAGTAGATGGGATAAGGTTTCAAATAGATCTTTCCATATATTCATATTAACTATTGAATAGGATACCCAAAATGTTATATACAGAATATCACCGACCTTGCAAATCCGTGCGCATTTGCTGCTTTCACTGAAACCAATCATTGTTTCTGCTGATATCTATAGTGAAAAGCACAATTCAGAAATTTAGTCATATACCTTGCTATAGAGTAAGTAGGAAAACTGAAAAGAACGGAAACTTACAATTTTCACATATGCAAAATCACTGTCAATGCCAACACTTGCTGCCATAGCTGTTTTACCACTGAAGCAGTAAACATGAAATAAGTTTCCAGCAAAGTTTTTACAGACACGGATGTTGTTTAGCCTTCAGATACTGTACCTTCCAGCAGGACCTTCCAAGAGGCAAGTCACAAGTGGACTACCTTTGCTAACTTTAACTTGCTCTACAAGGAGCATAGCTCTCTGGTAAATGTGCCTATGTGCCTTGCCACAATCAACAATACCTCGCAATCTGCATATTTCCACATAAATATGGTGTTGAATAAATAATTCTCATAAGCTGAGCAGCTGAAAATGCGCACATGCAATCTGTTCATGTCAAGTTACACATGACATAAAATGACAGCCTCCTACTAAGCTAACAAATAAATAGAAAGAAAAACATGAAGTAGAACATATTTAACGTAGCATGTAAAAATCATGCTAGCTAGAATATGGAGAGGACAGAGGAGACCTAAATCTACACACAAAGAACACAATGAGAGAAGATAAGTGCTACACAAGCACAACGGGAGTAGATCCCTGAACTGAACATTCGTGGGGAAAAAAGGAGAAGGAATCCCAGAAATGCCCTAAAAAGAATACAATCATCTTGCATTTGACATATGTACAGATGTCATTTTGCTAAATTAATTTTCAAAGATATTACAACACACACCTGCATCTTTCGAGATCATCGGTGGAAGCACCAAATGCAGGAGTAATTTCATGAAGTGCATTCACAAAATCATCCATAGTAACCTTAATGCTTTCCTCATCCAAAGGTTTAGTGAGGTCGTCCATGGTTATCTGCCGGTTCAAAGCAAACGAGACAGCACTTTTGACAACACCTTCCAACTCCGCTCCACTGTAGTTCTTTGTCCGTGCGGCTTCATTCAGAAAATCAGGTATCATTTGGACATAGTATTAACAATCATCAATCCATTCTATACAAAGAGAATTTCCAATGAGTGCTAATGTGCATAAGTAATGTTATTGTTGAACTAGCATAGTGGTATGTGCAGCTGTTGTTTGCTGACACTTCGCATGAGTGAGGGAATCTGGTTTTGGGCTTCTATGAGATTTCCCTTCATCCTTGCCTTAGGGGTCTATTTATAATCATGGGTGGTCAGTTTGAGACCGACACAATTTGTTACACAAGAAAAAACTACTATTTGTATAACAGTTCATACAGTTAATAATGTCTGCTGCTATTATCTGTCATGCAGCATACATAGTAAGCCAAAGAAAAACAAAAGACGGCCTACTATGCTGTAAAACTCAAGGATTAGAATAACAGTTGACATAAAATATTTCAAAACAAAAGTTTCAAAATATTACAATTCCATCAATAGAACTAGCATGACTCAGCCAGAGTTAACTAGGGGTCCATGCTACAAAAAATACTGGAAATCTTTGTTATAAATTCGCCAAAAAAGAAGAGACAAACCTAGCTCATGAAGATTAACATCTGGAGATAGGAAAGAACTCTCTTTCATCTTATTTGTATGAATCTGAAGGATTTGCAAACGACCATTTTCATCAGGCAGGTTTATCTCGATGTGAACTTCCAATCGTCCAGGTCTGCAACAGATGTACCAAAGGGCAATGAACTTATGCAAATAGAAAACAAAAGAACTATAGTTAAGGTGCAAAATTCCTAAATCAATGAGCATCAAACTCTTTCAATTGCCACACCTGAGTGATAAAAGCTAGTTTGAATTCATTAAACATTAAATAGACACGTTTAGTAATATATCTATGTCTCATTAGCCAACTCCGTCTTTTCAATATGACACATTTCAGGCTACTGGGCGAGTTTGGATAGAAAGGTTTCCTTTTTTGGAGTTTTGGAAACGTATTAGGGTTTTGCGAAATACTACGGTATAGGAAAGGTGTTTGGATGCAAAAAAATCTTGTAGTTTTAAAAATCACTGAAGTCCTTGCTAAAACTGTAGTATCTTTGGTGTTTTACAGACCCCACTCAAGACATCTTTTTCCTAAACAGTGATTTTGCACACCTCTGGTTTGTAAATCCACGGTCGCTTCATAACACATTTTTCAACACCACCCACAGAGGCCCTTAACCACTAAACTGATGAGTTTACAACTAGCAAAATGAACCAAAGAGAAACATAACTTACCTTAATAAAGCTTCATCAAGCAAATCTTTACGATTGGTCATTCCAATAAGCAATACGTTATTCAATGCCTCAACACCATCTATCTAAAGGGTACAAATTCTGATTAGAGCTCAGTATCATATAAATGTATATACATAACATAAAAGAAAAAAAGTTGCAGAATCTACAAGAACACACCTTTGTAAGGAGCTGATTTACAATGCTATCATGTACACCTGTACCATCGCGGGTAGATCCTCTAGACTGCATAATCAGATTTTCCATTTAGGCTAGCCGGACTATTGTTTTAAATAAAATGAATGATACTGTAAGTGATCAAATTATATGGTACAGTGGTACATGCCATAGACAAAATTGCAGTTTACAGAAGACCTAGAAGAGATGAAAGAGCTTAGCGTGGAAATTAGGTATAATTAAAGAAATGTTTACGGACAGTACATCATAGACTCATAGGTATTAGGTTTCAATTTCATGTAATCAAAGGTATCCAGAAGAAACTATGCCACTTAAAACTACATAATTTTGCTAGGGCCTTTCCTATATACATGATCACCCACTGGAGCAGCACATTTAAGAGTAGTTCATGTAACTATTATAAGGGATTTTTTTGCTCAAATGAAACCTAGGGGACAAAAGCACTAGTAACCATGGAAACTCCACCGAAATCTAAACTGGTAAAAACACCCTGTACTTATCTAATGAATTATTGATAGCTGAAAGTTATCTTTTATCTGTCACCTTGTCATATTCGAGAAATCTAGCACCTTGCTCAAGCTCTGGGCAATGAAAATAGTACAATGCACTTGACGACATAAACATAAAGGGAAATTAACTTCACCTTGCAGATGGCATCAATTTCATCAAATATGATAACATGGAGGTCACTCTGATCACCTGTGTCAGAAAGGTGGTACAAAACATGAAGTGTTTAAAAGGTTTCAATCGACACAAAAGTATGGGAACACTTTACCTCATGAGAAAACATACCTCGTGCCCTCTGCTCATTTTCAGCATCAGCAAACAAATCTCTCACATTCTTCTCGGTTTCTCCAACAAACTTGCTCAGAACTTCAGGTCCATTCACAATCTGAGATTGGAAAAAAATATATAAAACATGTAAGAGGCTAATCAACAGAAATCTAGCATTATAAGTAGAGGAAGATGATACTATCTGTGGAATCAATTCACTGCACAGGTTTTACAAGCCCTCTTACATCTATTAATTTAGATGGACGGACAACATGGCTAACCTATACTTCACTCCGCAGCTAAATTTTCTAGTTCTGCCTCTGCATTATGATGTTTGTTTTCACACATCATATAAGTACACACCACTGGCTGCCGTGCTCCATTCAAAGTATATTACTATATTATCATGAATAGTACATGGAAACTTATCAGCAGAATATGAACTAAAATTAAAGCTTTTAGTTGAATTAGTATTTACAATAACAGAACTGAGACTATCTGAAAAGTGTTAAGTTCTGATACTAACAGTAGCAAATAAGAAATTTCCTCAACACAAGTTTTATCCATTGTTCATATATAGTAAAATGTCTTCAAATATACTTATAAAATGAATGATACAACAGCCATCACACAAATAGTTAGGTAAATGAAAAATTTGTTTTCCATGCTTATTAAGAAAATTCATACCTTGGGATCTTTTCCATTCAATAGCTTTCCAATTTGTCGGGCCATAAGAGTCTTGCCAGTACCAGGAGGTCCATATAGCAATATACCCTTAACATGTTTGATGCCCAACCTACAGTATTAGGTCCTTAGCAAAAGATCCCGATTAAGACAGTCGAAAAAATAGTGAAGCAGGTATCATACTTACTTACTGACAACGTGAGGAGGAAAGACTCTTGAAGCGAATGCCCTACGAAATATGTCAGTGAATTCAGCACTTAACCCACCTATCCCCAATTTTTCCAGGTTAAACTCTTTATGTTTGAAAAGTTTGCTGCTAGCAGCTTCCTTTTGGTTGATCACCTACAGTACAAAAACAGGATTATTGAGGTATGTTACAATTTATAGATAATGCTTCTGCCACATTCGCAGTTAAAATGAGTGCTAAGAACAATATAGGGGGTGTTTCAGATAACCTTAATTCCTGAATTTGGAGCAGCCTCAAATATGATGTATGTATCACTTGACAAGTATCCTCTATCCAATGGTGTAGAACTCTCTTGACCCTCTAGCAAAGCTTGATTGACGGTGAATACATAGTTTGTTCCATAAAATTCAAATGGTACCCTTTGCCCCAAGGTCATGACCTGTAATGTGTAAACAATAATAATAAAACTACAGCCATTGATAACACAAATGCACTAGTGGCATCTCATGAATAGCATACACTTTAAAGTTAACCGAACGAAAAAGAGCGCTACTCAAAGAAATTAAGTAACCGATAGTCTCGTACCTGATCCAGAAACCTCTTACGGAGTTGTGGGGCAAGCACAACAGCATCCAGCTGATAAGCCAAAACAAAGAATATGAGATGACAGTGATCAAGCACTAGTAAGATCTGCATCATAAACACTCATAGCTTACCTCATCATTTCGGTTGGCTCTTGCCTTAGCATACTCTAGCTCCAAAGTGAGCAAAGCCAACTTGAAATCATCAGGGGGGGCAAAACTGGACAAGAAATTATCATTGCAAACAGTAAGGCAACACAGTATCATAAAAAAATTCATTTCAGTGGACAGCTAAACTTCCAACCTGCTAACAGTAACAGAATCCCCAGCTGAAACCTTTGCCTGCCGACGCTGAATAGCATTCAAGGCAATGCGTCCACTTGCGACCGCATTGTGGTCAGTGGATATTCGTTAAGGATCAAACATAAGATAAGTCCTTGTTTGGAAGCGCATGTATCTCCCTCGAACCACATGGTTTGGAATGGATTGGAGTGGATATTAGTTCAAATACACTCCAACACATGTGGTTCGAGAGAGATACATGTGCATCCAAACAAGGCCTAAAGGTAAAAAAAAATAACTTAGGAAGGACAATACATGATATTTCAAGATCTTCATAGGATTCAGCTGTTCTCAAAATTGAAGCAATGTTACTTTATTTTAAATAACTAGATTTCTAGGCCACAATACCCAAAGGTGACACTGGTGAACCGAGTGCAAAGCCCTACGTCTAAGCACAACATTAGAATGACCAATAGCAGTATAACATTAGCGTACAAATATAATAAGGAAACGGATCACTAGTCAATGAAAGAATGATAGATCATTTCGAAGTTGATTCATCATTCAAGGCTTTTCCAGTGCAACTAAATGGCACAAAACAGATCAAACAGTTCCAGTAACAATTCCTAAGGCTATAAATGTACAAAGCCTGCTGAGACAAATTCCACAAGGACCAAAATATCAGTGCAATCGAATTTCCTGGTTACCACCACGAGATAGCCAAAGCTCAAATATGGTACCAAAATCAAGACATCAACACGGAATTCCATAGACCAAGGATTCAAACTGAGGTTACCAGACCAGATCAAAGCGCCCAGGCAGGCTCGTGCGAGAGAGATCCCAGAATAAACTGAGCAGACGACAGATTAAGAGACCATCTACAAAAGGATATCGTAGGGTGAAGACCCAGGCGTCGGCGACGAGGGCGAGCCCGTTGGGGAAGCGGCGGAGGTCCGCGGGGGAGACGTATGCACAGTTGGTGAGGGCCAGCTCCTGGTTCGGCGTGCTGACTACCTCCATGGACGCACCCCCGCCACCGCCCTGCCCCGGATAGTACCTTCCCGCCATGGCCGCGGCGCCGCTGCGGTGGTGAGATCTCGCTGGTAGGAGGAGATCGTGCAGGCGCGTGTGATGTCTCGCTGCTCGCGAAGAGGAAGAAGTGGTATTCAGTTTGTGCTCTGAGCCCGCTGGCGTGTACAGTGGCTCGCTTCGTTCTGAAGGAAGAGCCTTTGGGCCTGGCTCATGGGCCAAATGCAGTGCACCGATTTCCTTCTTTTTTAGAGGAAAAAGTCCAATTTACGGCTCACGCAGGCTCATGGGCCAAATGCGGCTCACGCGGCGGGCTCGGGGTCGCGGGGGTTTCGAGACTTCGAGGGAGGGACGGCTTGGGACCGGCGCGTGGAGCAAGCGGCCGGGGATGAGGGAGGTTAGAGCATCTATGAACCTATAAGAGACTCTGAAAACATATACTAGCCAAATTTAATGATTTAGTTACTCTTTAAAATAGATAATATTAAATTACTCCAACAGACTCTATAAAATGAAGAGTCTAAATGGCTAGTGAGGTAGGCTATTCAAAGATAGAGAACGAATGAGGTGGAATAGAGATCTTCTAAATTTAGAGAGTCATTTGCAGAGTCTGTTGGAAACATCTTTTTCTTTCATAATAGCCAAATTTACATTTAGAAAATGATTTGGCTAATCTCTTGGAGATGCTCTAACACGCGGTGGGAAAAGAGACAGGGTGGAGAGAGAACAGACAGAAGAAAAATATAGGGAACAAAAAGAATTTTAAAAAGAAAAAAAATAAATAAAAAAAAGGGTATTATTGATATTTGATTTTCTCCAATAAGCAAGAGAAATTGGTTTGCCAAATGATTCATCGAACATATATTCAACTTTATAGGTAGAGCTATTTTTTCGAGTCAAGTTATATCATTCTTGAAATTGTTTAAATATTGGTCAACTCATTTTTGGTGCTTATTTGCTCATATAAGCCCTCATTATCTGATATATAATTAGTCAATGACCGGATGTTTCTTATGGTGCCTAGCTTGAAATTTGAGCATTAGCAGACTCGTCCTGGAGACCAACGCCTTGCTAGTTCAACGACCAACGGGAGCTAGCGGCAGAAGGAAGGCGAGCTGATAAATGATTTGGAATCCATAGTCGGTGGCTGATAAGTCAGCTGAGGCTATTTTTAATTGTTTTGTTGTGAGAGAAAAGTAATCTTTTAATGACTGATAAGCCAAACGAAAAAGTAGCTTTAACCTGTTCAAAACAAGGAATGTAATAGAGCTACTCACAGGCAGCTCATGCATTGACAGAGCTGGGTTATGAGTGTGTTGAGGGAAAGGGCTGCACCCGCTCCGATCTCAGGCAATTAAGTTAAGAAAATCCCAGGTTCAAAAAAAAAAGTTACCATCTCAAAGGCTTGCCCCTAGTTCAGCACTGAACACATATCCCATCAGCGGCATCCAACTTTTGCCAGCCAAACTTCAGAACATCACAGCAGAAATAAATAACAGCGGTGAATATAACATAGATCTTCGATTTGATTCATGACAAATATCAATTTTCAATTCTGATTTAAACATTTGATAATTTGAGAACACGTAAGTTACATGATTTCCTCGTTCCCAACATATGTTTCTCTCATTTCTAACAAATCGGCTAACAATCCTCCTCTGATTAGGTGCACATACGAGCACAAATCCGAGGAAAAATACAAAATTGCCAACTATCAATATTCACTGACAAAACTAGACTCAGCTCAACTTTCTCCGGTGCATCGATCATGTTGCATTGTTGCTTCAGTTCAGTATGCTGAACACAACAGCCACTGCCCACAGGATTAAGCACAGATGCCAATCCAGCCCAGAGGTCCCAAGCAGAACTGCTGAAGTGGTTAGAGCTCGTATGCGTGTCTGGGTTTGCAAACACATCAACCTCCAATAGAAATCGCAGTCAGGGAGATCGGTAAAGATGTTGCCCACTGAACCAAGTATTTCTCAGCACAACCTAATTCTTTGTACCAGCAGTGCACAGATATTTCAACAAGTACTCATTAGAAGAGCAAGTGTCTGCCAAATCCTGATGTAGTCTTGTTATAGACTTCTGCAATGATTTCAGAGAAGGAAGCAAAGTTCTGGAGTTCTGTTGAATATAGTGGCCATGGACCTTACATAGCTCCTATATATATGATAAAAAGAAAAGAATGAGAATAATATATGATATATTAATCAAGGGAAGAAAATGAAAATGAGGGTCATACCTGAGACCACAGGAGGATAAATTCCAGATGGGGACAACTTTCAAAGAGACCAGCAAAAGCATCAATCAATCTTTGGAGATACTTGTTAGGAATTACCGAACAAAGTGCTCTTACATCAGATGGATCAACTGCGAATATGCACTTCTTAATCAAGGAGTCCTCATTTAACCGAAGGCTAAGTATAAGGGCTCTCTGCTGTTGATTTTCTGCAAGAGCTTCCTCTACTTTCTACAAATACCAATCACAGAAATTTGCAAATTGATTAGAGTAATTCAATAGGTAATACACAACAAGAAAGGGCATGAAGCAAATACCTCAGGCGTAACATCAATGTCAAGGTCCGTTGGATCAAAAACAAATGAATCATCAACTGAGTATAATAAAACACCATCAGTGGTCGCTGCAGCAAACGATCTTCCAGTTGGAGCAAACCTAACACACTTTGTCCGAGCTATGGTCTTCCACGATTTGCCGTTGATCCAGGTAAACCAAGTCCTAAGTTTCCTCTAGTCTGTCGATCAATTCCTTCTTCAACATCACTGTCTTCATCGTCAATTAGATCTAGTGCACCAGCATCTGTCATCTTCTTTGAGTTCAGAAAATCAAGAACTCCATCCAATGAGAGATTGCGAGTGATCTGGAATCTACGTAACAGCACCTGTTCAAAGAAATACATTAAAACAAGGGTGATTACTTATCTTCCATCGCAACCCCCATATGCTCACCCTTCAAAGATGCCAGCCCACAGTGAATGGCATTTTATGAATCATGTAGTTTCAGTGGTACGTAATGGAATTTCTCTAGATAAAATGAAAGGTTTCTAGCATTATTTCAGAACAAGATATGTGTACAGGCAAAAACAACATCAAAATCATGTGGTTATGCATTTTAGCCTAAAAAGGTATGTTCACTGTAGCAAATGGAGAAAAGTCAGACTACTACAGCTTCAGATTTGGGTTCCTAACTAGCTGTTGGTGTCATAGAGTTCATGGCATGATGACAACATGTAAATATTTCGAAAATTAAGCAGTAAGTTAGAACATTGGTTAGATAAATAGTAGTAGATAATATCCAGCAAGTATCCAGAGAGTATTTAAAATGCAGGACCAAGATTGAATACACACTCATAGTTGTTGGTATAAAACTATGCTTCAAGGAACAAATACAATCATGCCAAGAAAGATTTGCTGACCTGTTCTTCAACATCATACATGCAAATATATTTGGTGTTTCCTCCAGCTAAAATAGAACTTCCATCAGCAGAATAGCACAATGTTGTAAAGTACTTTCCTATACTTGTATTAGCTGCAGATCTCCTGTCAGTCATGAGGCGACCCCCAGCAATATCCCTGCGGCCCTCAATGGTATACATCAACAAACCATCAGATGGATCCCAGAAATGGATTAGGCCATCTAAAGTACTGCACGCTATCTGCCTTCCATCGGGTCGATAAGCTAAAGTAAGAACATCGTGCGAATGCTGAAAAGTTTCCACTGCACCCTTGCTCTCAAAGACATCCCAAAGGCGAACAGTTTTGTCCCATGATGATGAAGCCAGAATAGCCTACCAAACAAAGCCCAATTATTGCTTTGATGAAGTTACATAACATACAAAACAAAAAAAATACTTAAATGGAACAAAATGCTCTTGCAGAATCATAAAGTAGTGACTTGTGTAACTAATTGTAGTTCTGAAAAGAAAGTAAGAAAATATATCAAAGCATTCTCTTACATTGATTGGCGAAAACATTAGACCATGCACTGGTCCTTCGTGGCCACTGAGTACATCCAACAATCGACCAGTTTTCATTGACCAAACAAATATCTGCATGGTAATGTTTTGGTTGTCAAGGGAGCTTGATGTGAAGGATAAGACATGAAAAATTTGGGGATAAAAGATTGCTGCATACACACACCTCAAATGAATCAAGTGTTCCAGCACATATTACTTCTCCACTCTGGTCTGCGGTTAAAGAAACAAACTGCTTAGGTGAAGGGGTGGTAAATGTTCTGAAGTTGCGATAGCGAAACAAATCCCAAGCTCGAATAGTCCCATCAAGGGAGGCACTTAGAAGAGAATGGTTATTGGCCATAAAATGAAGTGCAGTAACAGCATTTGTATGCTCCGAAAATGTTATGAAACAGAACCCAGATGAAGCTGTCCAGACCTGCAACACATCAGTTACATTGTCAAACTTGCTGTCCAGGCATTAACACTAACTAAATTGAATTCTTAAATATTATTGCAAAATCAATGTTATCGCCAAAACCTGAAAGTAGGCACTACTCTTTCATTTGAATAAATAAGTGTGGTATGAGTAAGCAGCTCAATGAGGCAAGGACAGAGTTAACTTTTAATTGCATGAAGTTGGAGGACCAGTTTAGTGATTTGGACTTAAATTATGAAGCAAAGTTTCTCTGGTTATCTCACGATGCACTAGATAGTATGATCAGGGAAAAGATCGTCATAAATAACATTCAGTTTTCAATGGATTGAGCAAAAAGGAGCGCATATCAATAATTCATGTGTGATGAGTTGTGTGTTCACACAAACAATGGAGAACCTGCGTAGCAAAAAAGAAAAGCAGGGCATCATTGAGATCATAAATGCTATCACTTAGCGCACACCTTGACTTTGTTCTCATCAGCTCCAGTGGCCAATAACTGAGAATCTGGTGAGTATGCGATGCAATTCACATCAAAGTAGTGTCCCTGCTGTTTCAAAATGTAGCTCTCTGACCGCCACTCCCACACCAGAAGCTGCCCAAGTTTGGCGCATCCAAAGACAAGCCAATTCCCCAAACTGTTGAAAATAGCAGTGGTTATCTTCTCTCTTGATACTGACAGCAAGTGGAGGCATACAAAGTCTGGCATCCGGTACAGGCCAAATACTCCACTAGAGAATCCAACCACCACCATGTCAAGCTCCCGGTGGTAATCACATGCTGTTAACTTAGCCGGTGACTGCATGAAGAAATGTTTTTTCCTGCAGCTCCCATTTTGCCAAATGCAGCATAGCGTCTGGTTCCTCCAATTCTCCCAAAATCTTCCTTTTCCTGCTCCCACCATCCAGTTCCATGACATCATTCTGTTCTGACCCTTGCTCTGGCGTCCCTGGTGATGGCGGAGGTGAGGTATCATTTTCCTCATTTCCTTCCACCAAATTCCATGTAAAGATAGCTCCATCCTTGGAGACTGTATAAACCCCCTTGACTCTCCCTGTTTTCTTATCCGTGGCAAAGAAGGCACCTACCAAAGCCGCTCTATGGCCAAGGAAGAGGAAGGGCTTGCCTCCTAGTCCCTTCTTGACAGGCAAGAGCCGAGCTGTCAGGTCCTTGCAGGACGCGAGGAGGAACGCAGAGTCCGGGGACCAATCGAATGCTGTCACGCCAGCGGCGAAGCCCGGGAAGGTGCGGAGGAGGTGAAAGGGGAAGAACTCCCTGCGGAACCCCGGGGAGCGCCAGATCTGCACGACCTTCCCGACAGCCACGGCGATGAGCTGACCATTGGGGCTGAAGCGGACGGCTGACGTCGCACCCTTGAAGGAGACGCGGTGGAGGACGGCGCGGCGGCGGAGGTTGGCATAGAGCGCGCGGCCGTTGTCATCGACAGCGAGGAGGAAGTCGCCTGAGGGGGAGGTGGCGAGGCGGGTGACGTTAGACGAGGACTCGAATGGGAGGGTGAGGGACGAGGAGGCGGCGAGGTCGGTGGAGGCCACGCGGTTGCCGACAGCGGAGAGTAGAACGGATGAGTCTCCCGCGAAGACGGCGTCGCCGCCGCGGTACGGCGCGCCGAGGAGGTTCTGGAAGCGGTAGTTCATGGCGGGAGAGGAGGGAGGGAGAAGGCGGCCGCCTAGGGTTTTGGGGAGGACGGGAACCGGCTCGACGACGACGAGTGGGTTTTAGCTGATTTTGAGTTTTGATGATTGGGTCGTTGGCTCGTTGCTTCTTCTGATGGACCCAACTGTTGGTCGGCCTGGGAAAATTTGGCCCAAGGCCCCAAGTTGATACTTGGCATGGCAAGTTGGCAGCTAGGCCCAAGGCAATTGAATGCTATCTTGGCACTGACAAAAAAATTGCACAACCATGTCCCATGGAACAAGGATGATGAAGAGAAGAAAAACATGACAATTGCTATATGCCAAGGAAGATGACTCCATGGAGTTTCTTCCTCATGGCCGCAATAAGTGAAAATCGAGACTAGATCAACACAATCAACCAAAACCCTAAAACTATCTAAAAAAATAAAAATACATATGTATAATGAAAAAACTAGCTACCCATTATTTGTGTGTCATCTTGCTAGTTCAGATTACGTAAAGTAATAGTAGTTGGGCATGCACAATTTCTATGATAGTCACTCAAGACCAATATAGTTACTAATAAATAGCCTTACACGGTATCGTTAGGGGCACCAGTTACTCTTACAATGTAGTTGACGGTTATATTAATCTATCCATCATCTTTTTACTATAAGCTATAGGTTAGTGTAAGGGGATTTGGGTTTACAGTTTTACGTTTGGAGGTTTACTTATGCCAACCGTTATAGATTTCCATGTTGCAGTACTTTGGAGGTTACTAGTGGTATAGTTGGGTAGAACGGAATCAAAAGTGCGTTGGAAGGCAAGTCAGTGGTGGAGGTTGTTGTGTTGTTGGCACAAATAACTTTTGCCCTAAATGAGTGTAGCGAGAACCTCGTTAACACGAAAAAACAAACTTAGGGCAAACAATGCATGATAGCGATAGCATACTAGTGAAATGTAAGAGTCTAAGATACAATCCCTCTTATTAGGCTCAAGTACTTATATTGTTAGTGGACTCATAGTTTTCGTACAATAAGAATCTATATTGGGTATTGGGTTCCACGAGAAAAACATAGACATTTTATTTTCGCCCTTGGTCACTTACTAAGATTAACTATCCCCGGGCGTCGTCACTTTTATTGAGCGTTGTATCCATCATAGCAGTACTTTGTCTATGCGCTACATGTATTGCAGCTATCCAAGCAATGCCCTTGCACCATTGGGGTCATGGTTGTCTCGTCTAGTTTCAAGATAACTGGAAGTTGTTAGCCGCTTCGCAAAATATCGTTCATGCTAGACACCTCTGTCAACCCTACTCCCTACACTCTTGAGTGAGACTTCCAAACCATCGCTTCAAGAGGGGCCTCCCTAAGCCTCAGGGCAAAATTGGCTTCTTGTTCTCATGATACCTGAAACACTTAAACTACTAGCCTTCGATCCAGTGCTTGCTATAGGGGAGAGAGACCTTGCCTAGGGTCTCCACAGTTACCGATGGGCTGCACCAAGGCCACTACTAGAAACACAACCAAGGCCGACAGGGAAGTATAATAGCCGACGGGTAGTTGGGGAAACCATGAATGGCCAACGGTTAACAAGTTATCGACGGTTACAAGCTCTCTCGTTGGCCTTTGTATTGAATAGCCGACAGTACAAACTATTCCCGAGCGTTAGATGTCGACTAGTTGGGCACTATACTAGAAGGCCGAGAGGGCAAATTAATTTCCAACGGTCATAGTGACACCGTCGGCCTTTGTATTGAATAGCTGACGGTACAAATTATTCCCGAGCGTTAGATGTCGACCAGTCGGGCACTGGACTAGAAGGCCGAGAGGGCAAATTATTTTCCAACGGTCTTACTTACACCGTCGGCCTTTGTATTAAATAGCCGACGGTACAAACTATTCCTAAGAGTTAGATGTTGACCAGTTGGGAACTGCACTAGAAGGCCGAGAGGGCAAATTAATTGTCAACGGTCTTAGTAACACCGTCGGCCTTTGTATTGAATAGCCGACGGTACAAACTATTCCCGAGCGTTAGATGTCGACCAGTCGGACACTGCATTAGAAGGCCGAGAGGGTAAATTATCTGCCAACGGTCTTACTGACACCGTCGGCCTTTGTATTAAATGGTCGACGGTACAAACTATTCTTGAGAGTTAGATGTTGACCAGTTGGACACTGCACTAGAAGGACGAGATGGCAAATTAATTGCCAACGGTCTAAATGAAACTGGCGGTAAAATTGTTGTAATTCCCAACGGTCAGGTAAGGGCACTTTGGGTGAACCAATAGATTTACCAATATTTTAATTATTTTCCAGTATAAGCACACGTCAATAAATTGGAGTGGTTATTTTAACTCTCCAGTAGAAATTGATTTGGATTTTTGTAACATGCCTTTTTTAATCTACTACTCCTAAAAAAATTATCCATGTAAAAGGGCATAACCAATCTTCTCCTATCAAAAAAATCACACACCGCACGCACAACTCTACAATTGGACTGGGCTCTACCGAAAAACAGGAAAGTACTTGACCCAAGGCCGGAAACTCTGGCTAAAAAACTGCCTCTTGAGGAATCCAAGCCGGACTATTCAAGGCCAAATCAAATCCTGGTAAAAAAAAGGAAAAAAAAAAGGCAGAGATAAAAAAATACGCTGACTTGAAATTATTATTGATAATGAATAAAATCTCCTATTAGTTAAGATTAGATATTTCAGACTGTTAAAAATAATATTACACCAAAAAAGACTTTAAAATAATAGAGATAAACTAGGAGTTTGCTAGGATTATGTATTCGACATGTATAGAGGTCTTAGGGCAGTCTCAATGGACATTGATTGTGGTTTCTATCTCTATTAAATTAAATACAACCTAAGCAAAAATACTGACATGACAAGTCAATTATTGAGCAAAGAGAGAAAATTGTTTCTTGGTTTAGAAACGTCCTCCCTCAAGGAAACAATGAAATCGGTCTTGAGCAGAAACCACTCGTTTCTATGCGTGGGGGTCGTTGCGCTCTGCCTCGCCGATCGCGCCACCTCACCCCCCACGTGTCAGCTCGCCTCGCCCGCCTATGTTAACTATATATTTAAAAAATTCCAAACTTGAGATTTAGCGGCCCATGTTATTTTTTATTATAGTTTTCTTCAAAGTAAACTAGTTTGAAATTTCAAGCAATTTTGGTATATTGAAGTTATTCAAAGGATAGGTTATTATATTATTCCCTACATTCTTTTTTTAAAATGTCACATTAGGTTTGTCTGAAGTCAAACATTGATATCTTTGATCATTTGTCTAATTAACCTCATGGCTTGAGAACAGTAAGTGCTTTATATGTAAATATAATATTAAAAATATCGCTTACTATAGGTCAACATTTTGATATTTGAATAAATTTCAACATAATTTTTAGTGACCTCATAATTGTAATGTTCTAGTAAGTACATTGCTGCAATCATTATAGTTTGTTTGTAGTATTTTCTTGGAAAAAAGAAATAACATGGAAGAAGCTTATGTGAAAATAAGTTCAAAAAGGACAAAAATATTGCTATATTGGAGAATTTAACCCTGGATGACTAGAAACCAAGCAGAGCTACCTACCACTGCGCTACTGCTATTATGTTTAATGTGGTGAATCAGATGAAATCTTATTCAAAGTCCGAAATCAGGACGATGAAAAGGGGGCAGGCTAGCAATAGTTTTAGCGCGAAGTTAGATAGTTTTTTAGCGCCAAACGAAGCGTAATCTCTCGTGGCCGCACCTAAAAACGCCGCATATCCCGTAAATCTCTCCTCCACGTTTCCAAACTAACCGTCTCAGGTTTTATCGCCGCCCAGTCCGATTGAATCGAAGAGTGATCATAGGGTGTGCAGCTGGTTGCCGAGACCCTCCTGCAGGAGGGGCGAAGCACATCTCCTTTCGCCCGCCGACACCGAGCGCCCGCAGATTAAATCGATCGGCATCTGTGCCACCACACATCTGATCATCTTCTTCACAAGGTACAATGTGAGCTCTTGCTGTCCTATTTTGTTCCATATACCCCATGGTCAAGATCCCTACGGTTGTTCTTTGGATACCAATGATAGCTCTTTTTATTAGGTTTTATATTCAGTCTGCAATATGCATTTATCTTTGTCTGACTATTGCTGCCTTGTTATTGGGGTTCAGTTAATTAATCGTGTTCTGAGATGGGCTGGACTGTTGGTGCTACACTAATAAGATGGAAAGCAAATTACTTGTGTAGACTGAACTGAATAGGAAGGGTAGAATCTAAGTTTTTTTTGAGTAATCAGGAGGAGCCGCAGGCTCCTACTGCAAATTTATTAAAGGAAAGAAAGTAACAGAGAGACAACATTTCAAAGACAGGTAAAACTCCACATCTCCCTCCCCCTGAAATAAGGTACAGAGAAGGAGAGAAAAACAAACAAACAAACAAACCAAAAATTACAGATTAGAGTTTATCCATGATTCAAGAAGAGGGGTGATTCTTGCTTTTGTTCTGTGCAAAAGGAGGAGGGATTCCACCGTGACCACCCTTTTGCAGTCTTCAACCGAGATTTTTGTTTCGAAAGATAACATCATTTCTCATTGTCCATATAGCCCAGCAGATCAAAATGAAAATGTCGAGTGCGAAAGTGATAGCTTGTAGAGTTTTCCATTCTTGAAAGATCTGGGGTATTGTGAACTAATCATCATACTGAAAATTCCAGACACCCCAACAATCTTTGGCAAATGGGCAGTCAAAGAGGAGGCGCATTACTGTTTCTTCAGGAGGTTGTTGACAGAGTACACAAAGATAATCGTCCAAATGCATCCTTCTTCTTTTCATCATGTTCCTCGTACTCAGTCTGTCTTTCAGGACTAGCCAGAAAAAAAATTAATGTTTGCTTTGGCATGAAGTCTTCCAAAGCCAGTTGAAGATCGGATCCACTTGTGAATGACCTATTAGCATTTTATAAGCTTTAGAAGAGGAGAACTGGGAGGAGCCCCAAATGTATGTCCATTTGTCATCTCCTGTCTCGAGCGCTAGACCTGAAAGGTCAATCTGAAGCTCCTGCATTTGATAGTATGCTTCTACTGATAAAGGCAAATGAAATAAGTCATGGAGAGCCTCAGCTTCACTTACCATACTTAGACTTGCCCTTTTGTTTTTTGCAAACGAGTGAAGTTCAGGGTACTGAATCTTTCTTACTTGGGTATTCCAAACATCATCCCAGAACAAGCATGTTTTGCCATTAGCAACCAACACACCCATGAGCTTCACCCATGGTAGATTTCTTTTGTTGAAAAAATTATCTAGGTGCTTGAGTAGAAGTGCTTCATTCTGAGTTTGAATATTCAAAAAACCTAGGTCGCCTTCACATTTTGGTATGCAGACCATGGACCAAGCAACCTTTGATATTTTCCTTGCATTCTCTTTTGCATCTCGCCAAAGGCAGTTTTTCAAGTGGAAAGAGTAGTTCCAATTATGCCATCTTGTTTCTGTATATTGCATAGTTGACAGGAGCAATGTCTAGACTGGTATCTTGTTTGTCAACATTGTGATGTGTTCAATGTTTAGTGTTCTGTGTCAAGCATGTTCTATTTTTTCTGAATATTCGTATGAAGTATGGATTCTGAATATGTGGTACTTTAGATGCACAATCTGACCATTAGCAATTAGGGAATTTTCAGGAGTTAGGTGATCATGTTGATATTGTAGTTTTTGTCTTGGATTATTGATAATTGGTTTTCTATACTAGTTATTTCTCACTATATATTTTCTCTCCTAATTTAATTTTTCCAATCATCTTCTCTATACATTGTAGCTGCTTTAATTTTTATAATTATGTGTCCATATTTTTTTATCACTTGTGTATTAACATAGCCTATTGTCTTCATATTTTCTGTTTAGTGTGAAGCACATGTTCTTTTTTCTAAGTGTTGGTGTAATGACAATCTAATAAAGTGCTCATTGTTCAGATTAAATTGTAGCAAGTACAATTTGTCCATGATGGAGTTTTATTTAAATTGTTCAGATTAAATTGTTGCAAGTACAATATGTACCAACATGTTTATTTAAATTGTTCAAATTAAATTGTAGCAAGTACAATCTGTACCAGCATGTTTATTTAAAGATCCTGCAAAGACTAAATAAAGAATATTGTATTTTTGACGATTCACATCTTCTGTAAGATAGGAGTTTTTAGTAATGGTCGGGTTCCATGATGCTTTGCTTACTTTAATATTTCAGTTATGTAATTTTATATCTTTTATCCCTATATGATGATGTCATTTGATTTAGGCACTGGGAAGTGCATCCTTATCACAGTTCTCGCAAACCCCCAACATTAATTGGTGCTCTAGTTCGTGAGATGTATCCTGATTTTGTTGATACAATAAATGGGATGAAGTCAGTGCTAACATGGGAAGATTTTAAGAAGACTATCATAGCTGGGGTATCAACTGATAAGAGAGTATTGGAAGAGTTCTGGGTATGTGTTACATGTACACAGTAACTATAGCTTATTAACTAGCATTGTTATTGTTTAAAAGTTATCTCAACTGCAACTTACTATAAATAATATGATTTGGCAGTGGCATTTCAAATGTCTTCCAGAAGATAAATCCGATGCAGATGTTGTCTTGGAGTTAAAATTTAAAAACATGGTGCTTAAGATGTTAAGTGAAGAGAAGCGGGTTGTGACAAATAAACTATATTAGGATGGTAATGTACCTCCAGAAGATGCGGATGAATATGGAAATCGTTGGCCAACAAAAGAAGCACTTATATCTGCTAAACCAATTGACTTTACAACCAATGAAGGTTGGGCTTTGCTATGTGAGCACTGGAGTACATCAAAATTTAGAAAGTCATCCTTAAAGGCAAAGCAAAATCGCTTAGCTGGAGATAATAATGTATACCATCGCAGCGGCTCAAGAAGCTTACCAGCAACACGCCAATGGCTGGTAAGAATCCAAACCAGCAAGTTGTGCCTTCATAAACTACTGAAGTACACTGTTCAATACATGTCAAAACATACTAACACTTTAAATGTAGGCACTAAAAACTGACGTTGACCCTGGAATTGGTGGCGCTTGGCTGCATAATCATGAATTGCATCCAGGGACAAATGATGGCAGGTTGTGCAACCAGAATGCTACTGATAAATGGGTAAATGTTGGATTATTTAGCTGATAGCTTTTGTAGTTGTCTGGTTATTGATACTCAACTTTTTAATTTTATTTGGAAAAGGCACAATATGAAGAAGGAATGGAAAAAAAGTATGGCACCAATTGGAAGATTGAGCATCCTGAATTAGATGCAGGTGTCATTTATGAGTGTGCGGGTAGAATGCCACATGGTAAGCTAGGAATTGGTGATTAAGCAATTAGTATTGCTGAGAAGGAAGCAATCAAGACAAGGAAAAGAAGTGCACAACCATATGTTTCTACAAAAGAGAAGTGACTTGAAAGGGAGAATCTGCAATTGCGAAAAGAATATAGCAACCTTGAACATGTTGTGCGGGTAATTATCTTTGGAATAAATATATGCATACAAATAAATGCCTATTGTTAATCATGAACTTTTAACAAACACTTGCTGCTAAACAAGGAATGTACTTTGATGTGTTAGCTCAAGAAAATACATCTAACTTGGTAAGTTTACCTGCTACCTCACAATGAACTGAAGGATCACTCTAGTTGATTGAGATTTGAATTTTATTTTTCCCACCTTAATTCATTACAACACTAACCTTCAAAGTATAAACTAATATATGCATGGCATGCAACCTACTTCTGAATCTGAGGCTGCATTCTCTAGAGGGCATGAGAAAGTTGTTCCTAATGCATCTGAACCTGTAAGTATTAAGTGTATTCCAAATGTATCCATGTTATACCTAAAACTATTGTGGAATCTATCTTATATATATTCAAGCTTGTTCATATGGTTATAAAAATAATTTTTAACCACTATAGGATAATATTGGTGGAGCAGACTATAGTGGTGAGAAAAATGAAGATTACCTCTATAATTATGATGATGAAGGATACTATTCCCAAGATGATGGCCAAAATTATGAGAACAATGGTGGAGACTTTTTTTTGATAATGATGCCTCTTGGTGATGAGAAGAGATTATATGAAACATATGAAGTGTGTGACACTTTAAGTAGTTTTTCTCATGCTTTGTGAACAGCAGTATCTTAGTCAAGTATTTTAATTTGAACATTGATTTATGTTATGTTCTTAGAAACTTTCAGAATGTGTAGACCGTACCTTTGTGTGGTGATCCTTTGGCTTTAAACTTTCATTATACTATGCAATATTGAAGAGCTAGTTATGAAATGTCATTATTTGTGAATGTTCAACATTTCTAATGGATCCTCATGGTTACATAATAATTATTTATGGTTATAAAAAATATCCCAAGCAATATCTGATGGTTTAATAGTATAGCCGATGGGAAATCAAAACCGTCACATATATTATACCGAGGGTATTTAATTCTTGACGGTTAATAAACATAGTTGCGAATATGTTTCTCGATGGGTTAAAAACCGTCAAGCAACAAATCCCCGATTGGATATGTTTCCCGAAGGGTTTAAAAAAACTGTCAAGCAACAAATCCCCGACCGGATATGTTTCCCAATGGATAAAATATAATTTTCAACCGGCCGTTGGTCCCAGACGAATAAAATACTATTGTTCCAGGCGGCCGTTGGTCCCGACCGTTGGCTTGCTTGCTAGCCGTTGTCGCCCATACATACAGTCCGAGCACACACCAGCGTATATCCAAAAGCAAAAGTTCAAAATGGACAACTCTTCCTCTCCTAGTTTGTCGAATCTACTCAACACACACATTCCTCCAGATGCACCAAATCCAAACACACAACAGTACCCAAGCTTCCAGCCTTTCCATCAGCAGTAACACTACCCCATGAACTATGTACACAACAATTTGCATGGTCCCTACCCACAAAACCTCAACAATCCCTTTGGAGGACCACCAAGTTTCCAACACTTCTCATTCCAACCAGCAGCCTACCAGTCTTACCACAACAATGGTCCAACATCTCTATTTGAATCGATGCCCATCTTTGGAGCTAGTGGTGGCAGCAACTCTAGGGCTGATGAGAGCAGCCCCATTGCTTCATCTTCTCCGGCGTCCAGAACACATCCATTGGAGTCAACACCTGCTGAGCATCAAGAAGACAGTGAGAGCAGCACAGATGATGGTGAAAAGCAAGTAGGTCGCAAGCTTTGGCGTGAAGAGGAGAACCTATGCCTAGTAAGTGTCTGGCTCAAGAATTATAATGATCCAATCGATGGCAATGGCAAGCCTCGCGATAGTTTTTTGAAGGAAATTGCGACTGAATATAACAAGACTGCTCCCAAACAACAAAAAAGAACAGCAAATCAGTGCAAAAGAACACTAGCACAAGAATATGCCTCTCATTAACAAGTTTAATGGAGTCTACAATGAGGTCAAGAATAGAAATGCTAGTGGTCAATCTGATGATCAGCTTATGGAGGAGGTTCGGACAAAGTGGAAGGGACTTATGAAGAAGAAACGACCATTCCCATTGGAACATTGGTGGGCAACAGTGAAGGACCAACCTAAATGGGCAAGAGCTTACCCAGTTCATGAAGTGCAGAAGAGGATCAAGTTGAATTCTTCTGGTGCTTACACCTCTTCTTCAGCCCAAGACACAGATGATACATTTATTGAATCGCGGCGACCACAAGGGAGAGATGCAGCCAAATCTGAGAAGAACAACAAAGGAAAACAAAAGAGTTCAGAAGGTACTCTTTTTACAGAGGAAAGCATGCAGAAGTTCAATGAACTGCAACTAAGGAAGTCTATGGCTGCTGAAAAAATGGCTGAAGCAGCATTAGCTCAAGCTGCAGTTGATGACAAGAATGCTGAAAATAACAAGGAGAAGAACAGGTTAGAGAAGCTTGCAACATATATACAACTTTTTGGCAAGGACACTTTAGGTTATGATGAGGATGCCTTACGAAGACATAAACAAGTCTTGGATTACCTAGCTTCAGAGCTTTTCCTAAGAGAAGCTCAGTTTATTTACTTTGTTTGTACAAGTAGCTTATCAGGTAGTTTTTAATATGTTTCTAGAAGTAGCTGTATCATGTACTTTCCATAATTTATCTTGTTCCCTATTTATGTATTCTTGTTATGGCAGTTTATAATGTATTAAGAACTTTTATTAAGCACATTGCAGCACCTAGCAGTACAAATATTTATTTTATAGGCCACCTGTATAATTTATTCTATTGGAATCTAGTTGTTGTAAAAAGCTGCAGTTCCAGTTCCTGTGTTGGAATCTAGCAGTTGCAGCACATTTGGGACTAGCCATTGGAACTAGCTGTTGTGACCACCTTTCTCCTTAAATAGAAGGTGATGCTCTCAGACCACAAACCAGTACACAGCTCCCACCATACTCTCACACCACAAACCAGTACACAACATACTCACACATCTAGGGGCTGAGGGAATGGCATCAGATCCACATGAGCCTTCAGCAAGTCCTCCTGAAGAAACCACAAACAGGATTAACATCCAGCAGTTCTTTTGGGAGTTCATGAATGATCCAGTGGAAGCTGAGATTGAGGCCAAGTTTCAAGGTCAGATTGAGGCTCAACTAGGAGGTATGTCCAATGACCATCGTCAGTTTCCTAGAAGGCATATAGAAAGAAATCGGGAAGCTGCTAGTGATAGGCTGGTTGCAGATTATTTCTCAGAAAATCCAGTGTACAATGATGTCCAGTTCCGGCGTAGGTACCGTATGAAACGTCACCTCTTCCTACAAATTGTAGACACCTTAAGTGCTTGGTCTCTATATTTCCGTCAAAGGAACAATGCATTTGGGAAGGTGGGCTTTTCACCATTGCACAAGTGCACAGTTGCTATGCTCATGTTAGCATATGGTACGCCGGCTGACATGTGGGATGAAAATTTCAGAATAGGTGAAACCACAATTATTGAGTGCATGAATTTTTTTTGTCAAGGTGTGATTGCAAATTTTGGTGAAAAATACCTAAGGAGACCAACTAGGGAAGATATTCAACATTTACTTCATATAGGTGAAGCTCGTGGATTTCCTGGTATGTTGGGAAGTCTAGATTGCATGCATTGGCAATGGAGGAATTGACCACAGGCATGGAGAGGGCAGTATACTCGTGGTGACATAAAACATCCTAGTGTCATGCTAGAAGTTGTGGCATCACAAGATCTTTGGATATGGCATGCATTTTTTAGGGTTGCTGGGTCCAACAATGACATCAACGTCCTAAACCGGTCACCTTTGTTCACCAAAGTGCTTTAAGGAACAGCCCCAGAAGTTCATTTCACGGTCAATGGAACTGAGTACAACATGGGGTACTACCTAGCAGATGGCATTTATCCTGAGTGGGCAACATTTGTAAAAACAATACCCTTGCCTCAGTGTGAGAAAGACAAACTATATGCAGAGCATCAAGAGGGAGCAAGAAAAGACGTGGAGCATGCATTTGGTGTTTTGCAAGATCGCTTTGCTATTATACGCACCCCATCACGTATGTGGCAAATGAACTCACTTGCTGAAATCATGTATGCATGTATTATATTGCATAACATGATTGTGGAGGACGAGCGGGATTCTTTTAGAGTTCACTATGATGACAACTATGAGAGTGAATATGACCAACCCAGCTCTTCTTCCACATTGTCCGGATTTGGACACGAGCCTATTCACGGATTTTCAACACTACTGGAGGTAGAAGAAGACATTAGGAACCGAGATATGCATCGTCAGCTTAAAGAGGACTTAGTAGAGCATATATGACAGCGATTTAGACAAAATCAAGCTTAGTATATTATGTAATTTTTGGTTGTAATATTTGTATTATCATGCTGCAATATATGTAATGAATTATGATGCATTAATGTTATCAGAATGAAATTGTACTCTTTTATTCAGTGATGTTTACTTAATGTTTAATTCCAAACTTCCAGTTTAATTCATCAGAAACTACAAAGGCTCACATGTTCATACATTCAGTACCCATTCATACATTCAATGATCTAGCAATGAAAGGGAACAGAGAGAGCTACGGAGTAGTAATGAAAATGAAGTAGTAGTAGTAGTAGTAGTAAAGCTGACGAACCATGCTAATCCCATGCGGGCGTTGATATGGCAATCCAGTCGAGCAGCAGGCACACGACCTCCCCCTGCCCCTCGCATGCAGGTAACGATGCCGTCGAGGTCGATGTGTCGACTTCCATCCCGCCCCAGACCAGCTCGTCCCATGCCCTTTGCAGGCCGCGATGTGGAGCGCCGAGCGCCCATCGAGGTCGATGTTGTCGACGTCCACCCCGCCCCGGAGCAGCTCCTCCACCCCGGCGGCGTCCCCCTGGCACGCCGCGAAGAGCTCCGCGTGCAACCCTAGGAGGTTGCGCGGACAGCAGCCGGAAGCGCCGCGGGGAAGGCAGCCGCATCAGGAGCTCCGGCAGCCGGGGATCGATGGATAGGGGCGGGGGAGAGGGGGGGCCAGCCGGCGGATGGCCTTGAAGCTCGAGGCTTGATTTAAGGATGGCCGATTTGGGTGGAGACAGAGAAATGGGGAGGAAGATGAAGGGGAGAAATGTCCTTCGTGGGTGAAATATCGAGAAGGAAGGGGATTGCTCTATTTTTGGGGTCCACAATCACAGGAAGTACCGGTGCCCACGCTTGGGAGTGCATGAGTTGAGGCATTGATGCCCATGTGCAGGCTTTACGATTTTTTGAGCACCGGAACATTGTGGCCAGTCTTAGGGGGTAAGATCCTCTCAACCCTCTTGAATTAGAGACTAACGAAACAACAAGCCGAGGGCAAGGTGTGATGGAGTAAGAGTGGGACGGAGTCAAGGTGGCATGTGGCCAGAAGAACCGAGGGAGGAGATGAACGAAGAGGGCCACGATCCTCAACGACAATAATTTTTTTTTATCGATACTAATAATGAACAAATAAATGGTTTAACATGGGTGAGCCTTATATTTTTTTTCCGAGGCCTCCGGTTACAGTTTTACAGACGCAAACGCTCACATACATGACACTCACCCTATGAACGTATATATGAAAAACCAAGTTGTACCAACAAATCTTGAATTGACGAAGTCACTATATAGATGAATAATTTTAGAAACTGCGAATACTATCTCAAGTTGACCACTCATGTCAAGTTGGGAACTTGAACCCTGGTGGATAAGTTTTACCATAAGAAATCCAACCTACCGAGCTACGCTCAATTCGCGGACCTTATATTTTGTTGTAAACATGATTTTTTTCGTCGACGACGAATAATACACAGTATGTACGGTGACCATAATCTAGTGGCATCCATCTGCCCTTCCAAATCTTAACACCATGTTAATTGGGAAATGTAATCGGGTAGACAGGCTCCATGTTGGGGTAGAAGAGCCCAAAGTTCCTCTCGGTCGGATCCCCTGGCTTCTGGTTCTCGTTGAACAAGGCAAACACGTACGTCTCCAGTGCTCCGGGTCTCTTGGGCGTGCCGTGGTAGGCATGGTCGATCAAGCCCTGGTTGTACTTCCGCGCATTGTCCACGGTCGCCGCGAACCCGCCGGCTGACGGCCACCCGCTCTCCGACACGACGATCCTGACGCCCGGCGCCCCGGCCTTCTCAAGCGCGGCGTGGATGGCGTCCACCATGGCGGCGAAGATGTTCGTGTAGGTGAGCCCATTGCCGTCGTCCCTCACGGTCGTGCCCGGCTGGAACGTCGCGTAGCTGAGCGTGATGTCGCGCGGGTTGTCCCTGTAGGCGAAGTAGGGGTAGACGTTGGCGAGCAGGGGCGACCCGGCGTCGGCCAGGAACCGCGCGACGGGCACCATGTGGCGCTGCACGTTGGGGTTGAAGACGCCGCGCGACGGCGGGAACGAGTCGGTGATCACGTCGATCCGGACCGCCGTGGACACCTTGACCGCGCCCGCGAGGCCCGCCGACGCGAGGGCGGCACGCACGTTCCGCATGGCTGGGAGGATGAGCCCCGCGTCGGCCGCGGGAACCTCGTTGCCGACGGCGATGTACCGGATGAGGACGTCCGGGTAGTACGCCTCGACGTTGGCGTGGACCCAGGCGGCCGCGGCGGAGGCGCTGCCGGCGAGGCTGCGCACGTCGTCCACGCCGCCCACGTCGAGGATGAGGCCGATGGCGCTGCCGCGCAGGGCGTCGAGGGTCTCCGGGTCTGGGTAGTAGATGCGCATGGCGTGGATGTTGCTGGACTTGTAGAGCTGCACCACGTCCGCCCGCGACGGCAGGTTGTCGCCGACGCTGCCGTAGCAGACGCCGTGCACGCCCGCGGCAGCAGCAAAGGACGGGGGATCGAATGAGCACGGAATCAAATTGATGGCAGCAAACAGCATGGCTAGAACAACACGTCCCATTTGATCAAAGATATTTGCTTGCATTCTTCTCGCCGTTGCTTATCTGTTTGTTCTCTCTTGGCGCTTTTACACTACGTACGCTCGGAGCCCGGTCTGCTTTTTACTGGTGCAGCTGACCTCCTTATATAGTGGTACTAATGACGTACGGCCAAGTGATGGCGTCACAGTAACTTCTAATTCTAGTATTAGAGGCGGTCAGGCGTACGGCCAAGTGATGGCTACACAGCACACACGCCTTGCAACTGGCACTTCGTCTTCCCACACATAACAATTTATGAAGTTGACAACCAAGTGGCAATTGGGTTGGTAAGCTAGTGTCAACGGAGTAAGTATTAGCTACAAGCATGATTAACTTGTTTGACTTTTCGTCGATAACTACTTGAAGGTTTTTTAATCATAACAGTTAGTAGATATTACTATTGTGGCCCTACCTTGGCCATTGAGTACATACATTCGTGTCAAATCAGCATTTGTCGGTCAGTATGGTGAGATCAAATTAAAGACTCCTATACAGGATGACGGCGATCTCCTAATCCACATTAAGTTGGCAAGTTGCTGTATTAATTTGGTGGCCAGGTCAAGCAATCTAGCTAGGAACATACGTGGTGCATGTAAGGAGGTTGTTGACACTCAAAAGTGTCTCAAGAGAGCATTGACATTTTCAACAAGTTTGTGACACCATGGAAGTGTTGGAGATCAGATGCGCAATGAAACATCAAGAGAAATATATGAAAGACGGCTCGCCAAGCCAGGCAAGCCGGATTAGCTGACTTGGCGGGTTGTAGCCCCCGATCGGCTTAGCCAACTTACATAGCCGGCTTGGCCGGTTATAGCCACTAGTTGGCCAAGACAACTCCCCTATTTTTGTTGGGGGAGCCCTGTTGCTGAGCCCACAAATAGCCAACTCCCCTGCTAGAAACCGACTCGGTTTAACTCTAAGTCGGTTTTAGACATGTTTTAGACGTGTAAAACTCTGGGATCATGTTTTGGACTTATTTTCTACTGGAATAAAACCATATATAGAGAAAGAGGATCATGACTGCCCTTTTTCAATCCATGTTGATGTATGTCAGTCTCTCGACGAGATTTTGCTCAATATCGGCGTAACCGGTGTATAGATCGGTTCAGTCGACCATATTGTGTTCTTGCTATGTTGTGGGTTATGTGCAACCCCTTGGACGACGTGTTAGCCTATGCTGGTATGTGATTCAGTACTTTTTCGGTATCAACAAAAGCAAAAGCGTGCACTAAAGCTGTTTTATCCTATTTGGTAGAACTTTTCATATTTTTTATCTATATGAAAAAATAATTCTTTAGGATAACTCTAGGTAAAAGTTAACTCCATACAAGAAGTGAATCACGACCCGTTAATTTTTTTTAGCACCCAACTTCTTATTATATTATATTTAACTTATTATATTATATTTAAGAGAACTAGTTCACAAAAATTCCTGGTTTGATTTGGACAATGGTCGATGGAACATGTCCCACAATTAATTTTGAGGTGTCTCAAATCAGCAGTTGTTAATTGCATTAGGTTTAGTTTAGCATTTTCATAAGCAACGGTTCCTCAACTTGCCGGCCATGGATTATTTTTATCTTTACTTTTGCGTCGACGGTGCACAAGGTTTCATTCAAGGACGAGGTATGCTAAGTGGACAGGAAGCATTTATCTAACACAACATTTCATCAAAACTCGATCACAAACGGTCTGCTTTATTTCCTCATAGATTTCTTTACTTTGGACCTGTTGGTTGAATGTTCTAAGCTTATGACCATGATTTTTGTTTTGTGTAATTATACTCTTAGAGTCCTTATTTTAACTTCCATGCCTTAAAATTCTTTAAATGCATTGATATCACTTGATCTGTACTAGTCATGGCTCGCGGCTACACGAAGGTTAGACCAGTCTTAGTGCAAGTTTTATTTGGGTTTCATTTGCATTAAATAGGTTATCACATAGTCATTTTTTATATATGACAGGGTATTTAAGAAGAGAGAGAAGAAATTAGTTTCAACTATATGGCACTCTTTTGGCATGGGTACCAACTATCTATGATTCATGAAAATTAAATGTCCATGAAACTCTAAAATGAAATTTTACATTGAGAGAAATATCTATGAGTCATGAAATTAAATGCATACGAAACTCAAAAATAAAACTTTGCATTGAGAGAAAAATGTTTGATCAAGTTTTATTTCATTTCATTCCAAGTTTCATTTCGTGGCTTGGAAACTTTGATAGTCTTAAAAACAACGCTACAAAACTATATCTAAAATGAAACTTTGCATTAATAGAGAAAGTTTGCATTGATAGAGGATTTGGCTTGGAAACTTTGATAGTCTTACCAACAACGTTATAAAACTATACATTCATTCTAAAATGAAACTTTACATTGAGAAAAAATGTTTACATTGAGAGAGGATGTTTCATTCAAGTTTCTGTTTTATTTCGAAACTATGCATGGAGAGAAAATGTTTACATTGAGAGGATCCAAGTTTTTGTTTCATTTCAAAACTTTACATTAAGAGGTTGTTTGGATCCTTTCATTTGGTGGAATTGAAATCTACTTAATTAATTATGTCATTTGGCTTGGATTGTGACATTCTACCACTTTCCAAAGTTCACATATAAGCTTACCTCAAATTTATAGTGTGGGAGATAGAATTTGGTTGTATAGATCACTATGTTATGATACTACTTTGTAACTTATAACACACTCTTCAACTCACTCCCCTATGATAAAAATACAACACATAACTATTTCTCTCGTATAGCCAATAATAATGTACAAATATAATCAATGTACAACTATATTAGCTTAATTAGTATATGTCTAAATTATGATTATTAAAATAAATTTAATTCTAAGTTTATATTTCATTTCATTTGGTAGTCTTTGAATGTTATCCAAGTTTCTGTTTCAAAACTTTGCATCGAGAGAAAATGTTTATATTGAGATGATCCAAGTTTCTGTTTCATTTCGAAACTTTACATAAGAGAAAATATTTACATTAAGAGGGGATATTTCATCCAAGTTTTTGTTTCATTTCGAAACTTTACATAAGAGAAAATATTTACATTAAGAGAGGATATTTCATCCAAGTTTCTGTTTCATTTCCTATGGTAGTCCTGGAATGTTTTCGGTGTGAACACCCGTTCATTGAGCAACCGAAATCATTTTGGTGCTCTCTAGCCCAGGCTGGCCCTTGTGTTACGAAGGACGATGAATTGAGGATACCTTTGTGTACAACTTCTATTGCCTAGACATTCATGATTCAGGTATGTAGTCTATATTTCCCTGAAAGACACTCCTAGCTCAAGTTCTAATACGTTTGCGGTTGTGTGATTTGGGTCCTAAAAAAAAAAAAAAAAAAGAACTGACGAACATTGGACTTGTGGAAACAGACTGCCTCTGAGCATTTTAGAAAAACATCATTCCTTCATTCACCCATTCCGTTGCAGATCCTTGACAAACAGCCGCGTTACAAGAACGTCATCAGAACTCAGAAACGTCACCCATTCACTGCTCACGACTTATCTACACGCTTATTCAGAAGACACTCGGTGATGGCGGCGCCAGACCAGGGCCGGGGCGCCCGCATCTCCGCGTCCACCGGCGACCTGCACACTCTCACTCCTCGTCCATGCCGTCCTCGTTGTCGTCCTCCTCCATGATCCTCATCTTCTTGACGGCCTGCGCGGCGTCGCTCCTGACGGCGTCATTGGGGACCTGGATCAGGATGTCCGACTTGAGCCCCGTCTCCGCGTTCACCAGCCCGCCGCTCCGGTCCACCTTGTAAGCCAGCTCGTCCTTGGCCGGCGCGGCGTCGATGTACACCGTGCAGTTCTCGTCGATCTCCTCCTGGATCAGCATCTTGGACAGCTGCGTCACCACCCTCTTCTCGATCCACCTCCTGATCGGCCTCGCGCCGTACACCTGTTGAACGTCGTCACAGAACAGAGTCAGCATCATATCAGAGTAGTAGGCATTTTCTGACGATCGGAATTCAGATGGATGGATGGATGGATGGATGGATGTTATGATCACGTACCGGATCGTAGGAGAGAGACAAGATGATGTCCAATGCGGCGTCGGTCACGGCCAGAGCGATGCCCCTCTCGGCAAGGCGGACGGCCACGTCCTTCATCTGGAGGCGAGCCACCTTCCTCAGCTGCTCGTGGGACAGAGGATCGAAGATCACGATCTCGTCGAG
This sequence comes from Microstegium vimineum, assembly GCA_022036555.1. Lineage (NCBI taxonomy): Eukaryota > Viridiplantae > Streptophyta > Magnoliopsida > Poales > Poaceae > Microstegium > Microstegium vimineum. The sequence continues at coordinate 13,711,951 of CM039127.1, read as the reverse complement.
CCGGTTCAGCAGCTCAGGGCGGAAGTGCCTTCTCACCTGCACAAAAACACAAACCGCTCCCGATTCAGCATCACATTACAGATAAGATACGAGGAACAATTTCGAACACATGGATGGACAAATAGTCGTTCTGTCTGTATCGCGTTGCATTTGCATACCTCCTGCATGACAAGATCGCGAGCGACCTTCATGGAGTTCTTGCCCACCATCCCGGCGAGGAGGTGCTCGGCGCCGAGGTTGGACGTCATGATGATCACGGTGTTCCTGAAGTCCACCGTCCTGCCTTGCCCGTCCGTCAGCCTGCCGTCGTCGAGGACCTGGAGCAGGGTGTTGAACACGGCGACATGGGCCTTCTCCACCTCATCGAAGAGGATCACGCTGTACGGCCTCCTCCTCACTTGCTCAGTCAGCTGTCCACCCTCTTCATGGCCGACGTAGCTTCAGTAAAAAAAAAACCCAGCCCATGTCAGAACACGAGTTCAGACGATTACTCCATCCAAGCTATAAAGGGCACCGAAAATACGACAGATGCATGCATGTTCTGCTACTTACCCAGGTGGCGCTCCGATGAGGCGAGCAACCGAGTGCTGCTCCATGTACTCGGACATGTCGATGCGGACAAGCAGGTTCTCGTCGTCGAACAGCTGCTCGGCAAGGGCTTTGGCCAGCTCGGTCTTGCCCACACCGGTCGGGCCCAGGAAGAGGAAGGACCCGGTGGGCTGCTGTGGCCTGCCAAGACCGGCCCTCGACCTCAGCACCGCCTCTGCGACGGCGTTCACAGCCTCCGTCTGGCCGACCACCCTCTGGTGAAGCCTGTCAGCGAGGCCCACCAGCCTCTCCTTGTCGTTCTGCCCAAGCCGGGTCACCGGAATACCCGTCCACCGGCTCACCACCTGCCCCACCATAGGAGAAAAACACAACACCATTTCAGCACGCTGCACGACTACACTACCCCAACAGATGATTGGCAATTCGGCATTGCTCTGGAAATTTCTGTGGTGGTGAACATGGACATACGTACCTCTGCAATTTGTTCAGGGCCGACGGTTTCAGTGAGCATCAGGTTCTCCCCTGTTTCGCTCTCCAGCTTGGCGATGGCGGCGTCGATCTCCTGGAGGGCGCCGTACTTGATGTCGGCCACACGGGCCAGGTCCATCCGGCGCTCGGCCTCCTGCAGGCTGAACTGCAGCTCCTCGCGCCGCTGCTTCAGCTTCCTGATCTCATCGATCCTCTCCTTCTCCTTCCTGTACTTCATGGTCAGGGGCTGCAGCTTGTCCCTCAGATCGTCCAATTCCTTCTTCACCTGAACAGTGAACGAATGGCCACAGTTAAGCAACGTCAGCATCATCAAAACAGAACAATTGTTTGCCATAATTATATTCTGATGAAAATTCAGTAATCGAGATACTACGCACCTCAACCAGCCGGGCTTTGCTGGCCTTGTCCTTCTCCTTCTCGAGCGCGTGGAGCTCAACCTCAAGCTGGATTCTCTTCCTCTCCAGGTTATCAATCTCCTCCGGCTGGCTGTCGAGCTGCACCCTCACATTGGCGCAGGCCTCGTCCACCAGGTCTATGGCTTTATCAGGAAGGTGCCTACCCATGATGTACCTCGAGGAGAGCTGCGCCGCGACGACGAGGGCGCGGTCCTGGATCCTCACACCATGGTGCCCCTCGTACTTCTCCTTGAGCCCCCTGAGAATGCTGATGGTGTCGGGCACGCTCGGCTCCGCGACGAACACCTGCTGGAACCGCCGCTCGAACGCCGCGTCCTTCTCCACGTACTTGCGGTACTCCTCCAGCGTGGTGGCGCCGATGCACCGGAGCTGCCCCCTCGCCAGCATCGGCTTGAACAGGTTGGCCGCGTCCATGGAACCCTCCGTCCTGCCCGCGCCCAGGACGAGGTGTATCTCGTCGATGAAGAGAATGACCTTCCCCTCGGCCTCCTCCACCTCCTTGAGCACGGACTTGAGCCGCTCCTCGAACTCGCCGCGGTACTTGGCGCCCGCCACGAGCGCGCCCATGTCGAGCGCGATGAGGCGGACGTCGAGGAGGTTGCTGGGCACGTCGCCGCGGACGATGCGCTGCGCGAGGCCCTCCACGACGGCCGTCTTGCCCACGCCGGGCTCGCCGATGAGGACGGGGTTGTTCTTAGTGCGGCGCGAGAGGATGCGCACCACGCGGCGGATCTCCTCGTCGCGGCCGATCACGGGGTCCAGCTTCCCGGCCTGCTCCACGAGGTCGCGCCCGTACGTCTTAAGCGCCTGGAAATTGGTGTCCCCGGTCGCGGACTCCACGCGCCGCCCCTCCCCGCCGCGGAGCTTCTCGAGCTCGGCTCGCACCCGCGTCGCGGACACGCCGGCCTCCTTGAGGCAGTCGGAGATCTGCGAGTCCTCGAGCAGACCGAGGAGCAGCTGATCGACGGCGAGGTGCGAGTCCCCGCGCTTCTTCTGCGCGGACTGCGCGCGGCGGATGACCTTGATCAGCGCCGTGGACGCCGGGACGGAGTCTGGCGGCGGGGACTGCGACGGCATCTTCTTCAGCGCGTTGCTCAGCACGCGCTCGAACGAGTCCCCGGCCGATCCCTCGCCCCCCGACGCTGCCGTGATGGCCTGCCGCAGGATGCCGCCCTTGTCCGCCGCCAGCGCCGCGGCCAGGTGCAGCGGCGTGAGCTGCGCGTGGCCGGCCTCCGACGCCGTCTCGTGCGCCGCCACCAGCGCCTCGTTCGTCTTGTGGGTGAAGTTGTCCGGATTCATGGCTGCTGCTCTTCGCTACTCCTCCTCACAATCTACTACAACAAGCGGGCACGAAATCTCTCTCTCTCTCTCTCTCTCTCTCTCTCTTGGTTTCTGATGATGAGATGAGATGATATCACCAGGTGCTTGTGGAATGGATTTGCTTCGGCTTGTGTTTGTGCTTGAACTGCATGCCTCGGCGGCGGAGGGCGGTTAGCATATGAAGGCGGAGTGGAGTGTTCGTCGGGAGTCTAGAAGGCCGTGGAAGCGATCCGAAGAAGCAACGGGACAGAGGAAGAAGCGGCGAGACGTTACGAGAGGGTTCTATGACATGTGGGCCTTCGTGATCCTGAACCGTTGGATTCTTTACAGAAGTGTCCCGATGCGTGACGCCTGGCGCGTCTGTTTGGTGTCGGCTTTGATGGCGTTCTAGTAGTCTCTGGCATGTAGGGTAGGGGTCTCTGTTGTGGGCCCACGAGTCATCCATAAACCAGGATTTTTCTTCTAGAGACAAGTGAAACCAGACTTGGCACGTGAGTCGTGACACCTGGACTAGAGTCGGAGTATGCAACGATGACGTGTGTTTGGTCACCAGTCCAGGTGTCAAAGCTCCAGACTGGCAGCGCACGGTGAATCGACGGTCCGAAGAATTGGCGGCGTTGAGTACAAGCGTCAAATCTGAGCCGTTTCTTTCCCATCCCCGCCAGATCCGTTCAGCCGGGTGCACACACCCGCGGCCGCCCGCTCACAGCATCACCACCTGGGCGCAGCAATTCGTCGAGCAGTTGCTGCGCGCGCTTACTCTCCTAGTCTACTGCGGCGACCAGAGCACCATGGCGTCCGCCGCGCGTGCTCTGGGGGCGCTCCTCCACAGGGCATCGTCTCTGTCCTCCTCCGCTTCCGCTCTCCGGGGAGCCTCGCTCCTCCGCGGTAACCCGCTCTTGCTCGCGCGCTCTCCTCGCCGCCGATCTGGTCCTATTGGACTGTTGGAGTGTTTGGTGTTTTGATTGTTTCCTGGTGCCTTCAGGGGATCGACCTATTGGAAGCGTCGACCAGTTGCGGAGGCATGCGGCGAGGCGGCGGATTTCGTCGTTCCAGCCGCTCTGCATGGGACGACGCTCCTGCAAAATCGCTGGAAGGAAGGTGATGTGCGCTTGCCATGATTTTCTGCACAATGTCTCAGTAATTCGAAGTTCGGGACGACTGGCTGTCCATATTCTGGCTGGAGAAGCCTCTGCTTGGAATAACGGAAATGGATGCAGCAACAGATATCAATGTGTTCCGAATTTTCGTTTGTCTCTGAGGATCTGAGCTAGCTTTTGCTGCTAAGTAGCCTAGTATTAATTTACTTTCCATCAGGATAATTGAGCTGGGAAAAAACTAAAACAGGAAGCAGTTTTCGTTTCTGTTTAATTTAGCTTTAGGGCCTTTTGGTACAGTTCAGCTTCACTAGTGAAGCTGTTTTTTTAGAAAATAGTTTTACAAACAACTTTCTAGGTAAAGCTGAGCTATTTTGAAAAAAGTATTTGGCAAAACAGCTTCACCAACAACTTTATGCATGCATGTGAGAGAGAAAGGGGGGAGAAGCTGTGATAAACTACTATTTTCAGCTTCATCTCACTTCATGTGTTTGTGGGAGGGGGAGAAAAACAGCTTTATGGGTGAAGCTGTTTTGAAAAGAGGTGTTTGGCAAAAAAAAACAGCTTATAACAGCTTCATGAAGCTGCCAAACATGCCCTTAACGTCTCAATATGTATCCTCACACTAGTTGTTTTTTTCTATTCAGGGTGCCCAGAATTTGAAGAAGATGAAGCGCAACAGCAAAATTGGAAAAGAAATTGTTGCCGCGTAGGTGTTGCTGGACACTGTGATCTTGCATTATCATTCTAACAGATTGGTATTTCATCGATTTATTGATTTGGATTGTTTTGAGCATAAGGTTAATCCAACATGCTATCATCTGCTAGTATCTTTTGGCATGTCTTTAAAAAGCATAGGACGTTTTACCTTTTTGGTAGTTTATAAACTTAAATAATTGAACATCTGTAGCATACCTTGTTATTGCCTTGTGAAGGTATTGTGGTTGTATTCTGTAATTGGACACTGCCTGCTTAATATCACTGAAGTGAGTGTCACTATATCTTACCAAGTGGTAGGCCTTGTTAAAATGGAATGTCAACGGACAAGACCAAGCGTCAGAGTTCAAGTGCCATTCATTTAAATTAATCTGGTTTGGTTATGGAAATCACACAGCATCAAGAAGGGTGGCCCAAACCCCTCATCCAACACAACTTTAGCAGCTATACTAGAGAAAGCAAGAGAACTTGATGTCCCTAAAGAAATTTTGGAGCGCAACATCAAAAGGGCATCAGAAAAGGGACAAGATACTTACACAGAAAAGGTTTATGAGGTAAAACTTCTCTGGCACTAGTTTGATATTATAGTTTATTATTAGATTCTCATTTTTCAATATACGATAACTCATCTCAAAGGCAAATATTTGCACGATCAGAATATATGAGTAGGCTTGTATGCTACTCCCTCTGTTCCAAGTTATAGTACAGTTAAATCTCTCTAACCAAGAGCTGTTGATGGAGTACTTTATGTAAGATGTAATCTGCTGCTGTTCACTCACTCACTCCAGCAGGGATGGCACTTGGTCAGCCCTGCTGCTGCTCCTGGTACAGAGTTGGCAATAGGCCATATTGCTTGTACCTCTTCTAGTATTGTAGTTGGTAGAAGTACACCAGCAGTATGGGCTGGTACTAGAGTAGAGATGGCTGATCTCAACCTTGTACCGTAGGAGTAAGGAGTAGGAAGACTTGTACCTTAGTTGGTACATGAAGGTTGTATATATCTCTATGCAATACAATGGAAAAGGCAGCTCTTGCCACCATTCCTGTGTCCAGGTTTCAGCCAACACTGAAAACTGAGTGTGTGTGTGTAGCTTGAGCTCAAGCTCATCTTCTACCTTGGGTCAGGGGAGAGGGAGAGGGAAGGAGAGCAGGTGCTGCTCACCTGGGCACTAGGACCTAGTGCTAACAATTGGTATCAGAACCGTACGCCGGTGTGTTTGTTGCTGCGCTTAACAGTCGGCAATGACTGGCAGCGATGCTGAGAAGGGCAGCGGCAAGGAGGGGGAAACCTCCGAGCCAAAGCAGCCACGACACGAGGTCGTTCTGCGTACGGTGCGCGAGGTCAGTGGCACATCATGGCCACAGCTGACCCGCACCAACTATGTTGAGTGGTCAGCAACCATGAAGATCAAGCTCCGAGCCCGGCGGCTCTGGACTGCGATCGAGAAGGGAACCGAAGAGGAGGATGACAATGTCTCTGCTCTGGAGGCGCTGCTGTCTTCCACACCAGCATAGTACCACCAGATGCTGGCTGAGAAGGATACTGCGAAGGAGGCTTGGGACGCGCTGGCGGCGATGCGAGTTGGCTCAGATCGAGTCAAGAAGGCCAAGGTGCAGCAGCTACGCCGAGAGTTCGATGACCTCAAGTTCCGCCCGGGCGAGGCGGTGGAGGACGTCGCGCTGCGGCTGCAGAACCTGGTCGGCCAGATGGCCGTCCTTGGCAAGACCATCGACGAGGAAGACGTCGTCTCCAAGCTCCTCCGCATCGTTCCCCCCAAGTACAAGCAGATTGCTCTCTCCATAGAGACAATGCTGGACTTGGACACGCTCAAGCTTGAGGACCTCACCGGCCGTTTGCGTGCGGTGGAGGTGTCTGCTGAGCCAGCAGCGGGGGAGAAGAAAGAGGACAGCGGCAAGTTGCTGCTGACCGAGGAGTGGGTTGCGCGGGTGAAGGCTCGGCGGTCCGGGGAAAGCTCCAGCCGCATCAACGGCGACAAGCGGCGCAGCAAGGCGCCGCACGACGGGAAGAAGAAGTTCGACCCGAACGCGTGCCGGCGGTGCGGAAAGCTCGGGCACTGGGCAAAGGAGTGCCCGGAAAAGAAGCCTGAGAAGAAGCCGGAGAAGAAGGAGGAGGTGCACCTGACTCGGGACGACAGCGACGACGAGCACGCGCTGCTGATGGGTGAGTACTGCACGCTGCAGGAAGGCAAGGCAGAGGAGGAGAAGGTGGTGCAGGGGACTGCGCTGCCGGCTGTCCACCTCGATGAGCCGCGCGCGCAGGTCCACCTAGGTGCTGTCGGTGACAAGTTGGAGCAGAGGTGGTACCTCGACTCCGGCGCGAGCAACCACATGACCGGCTGCCGCGCCGCCTTCTCTGACCTCGACGAGAACAAGACCGGGTCGGTCAAGTTCGGCGACGGCTCGCGGGTCACCATCCGTGGGCAAGGCACGGTCGTCTTCCGGTGCCGGAACGGGGAGCAGCGAGCACTCACCGACGTCTACTTCATCCCTCAGCTGCGCTCAAGCATCGTAAGCTTGGGGCAGCTGGACGAGCGAGGGGTGGAGGTACTGATCCGCGACGGCGTTCTGCGGATCAGGGACAGGGAGCGCCGACTGCTTGCCAAGGTAACAAGGTCGCGTAATCGACTCTATCTTCTGGATTTGAAGGTGGAGCAGCCGGTCTGCTTGGCTGCGCAGTGCACGGAGGAGCCGTGGCTGTGGCATGGCCGCCTTGGTCATCTCAGCTTTGACGCGATGGCGCGGCTGGGGAAGATGGTCACTGGGCTGCCAGCCATCAAGCACGCCGGCGAGCTGTGCGACAACTGCCTGGCTGGGAAGCAGCGGAGGCTGCCGTTCCCCAAGGCAGCAAGGTACCGTGCGGCTGATCCGCTCGAGCTGGTCCACAGGGACCTTTGCGGGCCGATCACGCCAGCGACGCACGGCGGAAGGAGGTATTTCCTCCTGCTTGTGGACGACAGCAGCCGCTACATGTGGCTGCAACTTCTGACAAGCAAGGACCAGGCGGCAGAGGCGATCAAGCGCTCAAGGCGCGGGCAGAGGCGGAGTCTGGGAAGCGGCTCCGGGTGCTCCGGACAGATCGGGGCGGCGAATTCACCTCGGTTGAGTTCGCTGCTTACTGCGCAGATGAAAGGGTGGTGCGCCACCACACTGCGCCCTACGCACCACAGCAGAACGGCGTGGTGGAGCGCCGGAACCAGACCATTGTCGGCATGGCGCGCTCCATGATGAAGGCGAAGAAGGTGCCGACAGGGTTTTGGGGCGAGGCCGTAACCACAGCTGTCTTCGCCCTCAACCGTGCCCCCACAAAGGCCCTGAAGGGGCAGACTCCGTTCGAAGCTTGGCATGGCCGCAAGCCGAGTGTCGCTTTCATGCGCACTTTTGGCTGTGTCGGTCATGTCAAGGCCACCAAGCCGGGCCTCAGCAAGCTGGAGGACAGAAGCACCAAGATGGTGTTCCTAGGCTACGAGGAAGGATCCAAAGCCTACCGACTGTACGATCCAGTCGGGGAGAAGGTGGTGGTGTCCCGTGATGTCGTCTTCAACGAGGCGGCCAACATGGAATTGGGACATGGAGGCAACAGGGGAAGCAAACAGCGCTGGTGGGGAAGCAACCAGCAACAACGACTTCTTCAAGTCATTTGTCGTGGAGCACATGGTGATCCATGGCAGCAGCGAGGCGGTTGGGGAAGCAGGGGGCGGAGGATCTACGGTTGCTGAGGCGGAGGAGCCACCCAGTCCAGCAGCAGCAGCAGCCCCTGTTCCGATCCCTGGCTCACCGGGTTGGGCAGGCGATCATTCCCCAGAGCAAGGAAGTCCAGCGGAGGAGGCTGTGGAGTTCGCCACACCACCATCCAACATCTCGGAGTTCGTGGACGCGCACCACAAAGGCGAGGAGGTGCGTTTCCGCAGGGTGGATCACATTGTCGGGGAAGCAGCGGCGCCTGGCCTGGAGAGCCGACTCCTAGATGATGAAGAGCTACTGCTCGCGAGTGCAGAAGAGCCTGCTACGTTTGCTGTAGCAGAACGTGATGCAAGTTGGCGGCGGGTGATGATAGAAGAGATGCGGTCCATCGAAGAGAACCGCACCTGGGAACTAGTCGACCCGTCGGTCGGCTGCCGGTCAATTGGCCTGAAGTGGGTCTTCAAGGTCAAGAGGGACGAGCACGGCGCCATTGTCAAGCATAAGGCGCGGCTCGTGGCCCGCGGTTTCGTCCAGAGGGAAGGGATTGATTTCGAGGAAGTGTTCGCGGCGGTGGCGCGGATGGAGTCCGTTCGACTACTGCTGGCGCTGGCAGCAGCAAAGGACTGGTAGGTCCATCACCTCGACGTGAAGTCTGCCTTCCTCAACGGCGACCTCGCGGAGACTGTCTTCGTCAAGCAGCCTCCGGGCTTCATCAAGGCAGGGGCTGAGCATCAAGTGCTCAGACTGCGCAAAGCTCTCTACGGGCTCCGGCAGGCGCCACGGGCGTGGAACGCCAAGCTCGACACCACCATGGGCGAGCTTGGGTTCGCACGCTGTGGCACGGAGCATGCGCTCTACACACGACGACGGGGGAAGGAAGAGCTCATCGTCGGTGTGTACGTGGATGACTTAATTGTCACAGGGGCACGGGCGCAGGACATCGACGAGTTCAAGCGCGAGATGGCAGCTCGATTCAAGATGAGCGATCTCGGCGTGCTTTCCTACTACCTCGGTATAAAGGTGAGGCAAGGGAAGGACTCCATCACGCTGGGGCAGCGGGCGTATGCCCAGAAGCTGCTGGAACGCGGCGGCATGGCGGATTGCAAACCAGCCGCGACTCCGATGGAGAGGATCAAGCTCTCGAAGAAGAGCACGGCGGAGAAGGTGGACGCGACTCGCTATCGCAGCATTGTCGGCGGGCTGCGGTACCTCCCTCACACTCGGCCTGACATCGCATTCGCGGTAGGCTATGTGAGCCGCTTCATGGAGGATCCTCGCGAAGACCACTGGACAGCGGTGAAAAGGCTGCTGCGCTACGTCAAGGGATCGCTGGATCAGGCGATTATCTTTCCCAAGTCCAGTGAAGGTGAGCCTGTGCTCACAGCTTTCAGTGATGCAGACATGGCCGGTGACATTGATGGACGGCGGAGCACTTCTGGAGTGCTCGTTTTTCCTCGGGGCTGCACCAATTGCATGGCAGTCACTAAAGCAGAAGATGGTGGCGCTGTCGACTTGCGAGGCAGAGTACGTCGCAGCGGCCACAACGGTGTGCCAAGCTGTGTGGCTACGCCGATTGTTGAGGGAGCTGACTGGTGCTGTAACTCAGCCACCGGTGCTGAAGGTTGACAGCCAGCCAGCCATTGCCCTTGCCAAGAACCCTGTCCTCCACGACCGGAGAACGGCGTGCCAAGCTGTGTGGCTACGCCGATTGCTGAGGGAGCTGACTGGTGCTGTAACTCAGCCACCGGTGCTGAAGGTTGACAGCCAGCCAGCCATTGCCCTTGCCAAGAACCCTGTCCTCCACGACCGGAGCAAACACATCGACATCAAGTTCCATTTCCTCAGGGACTGCGTTGATGGAGGACAGATTGTTATCGAGTTTGTCGAGACCGGCAGATAGCTCGCTGACATCCTCACCAAATCACTTGGACGCCTCAGGTTCTCTGAACTGAGGAAGATGATTGGCATGGTAGAGGTGAAAGGATAGGATAGCAGCAGGATTAGGGGAAGAATTGTAAGATGTAATCTGCTGCTGTTCACTCACTCACTCCAGCAGGGATGGCACTCGGTCAGCCCTGCTGCTGCTCCTGGTACAGAGTTGGCAATAGGCCATATTGCTTGTACCTCTTCTAGTACTGTAGTTGGTAGAAGTACACCAGCAGTATGGGCTGGTACTAGAGTAGAGATGGCTGATCTCAGCCTTGTACCGTAGGAGTAAGGAGTAGGAAGACTTGTACCTTAGTTGGTACATGAAGGTTGTATATATCTCTATGCAATACAATGGAAAAGGCAGCTCTTACCACCATTCCTGTGTCCAGGTTTCAGCCAACGCTGAAAACTGAGTGTGTGGGTGTAGCTTGAGCTCAAGCTCATCTTCTACCTTGGGTCAGGGGAGAGGGAGAGGGAAGGAGAGCAGGTGCTGCTCACCTGGGCACTAGGACCTAGTGCTAACACTTTAAACTCTGGGAGTCCATTGAGATTTTTCGACCTGCCTTGGAGGACACTCAAGAAGACACCATTATTTGGACCCTTGAAAGTTCAGGTCAATACTCAACTAACTCAGCATACAAAATACAATTTGCGGGACTCGTTCAGTCAACTTATCCAACTTTGATCTGGAGCGCTTGGGCTCCACCAAAATGCAAATTTTTCATCTGGCTACTGCTCCAAGATAGGTTGTGGACCGCTGCAAGACTACAACGACGATAGTGGAAAAACAACTATTTTTGTGCCCTGTGCGAGAGGAGTTTGGAGACAGCACAACACTTGTTTTTTGAATGCCCTTTCTCTAGAAAAATTTGGCTGCTTGTGGCGTCTTGGAGTTCCTGTGCCAGCCTACAACCGGTACGCTGGGAAGACAAAGATGAGTTGATAGACTGGTTCACCCAAATCGTACCTTCAGGGGAGAAAAAGGGGCACACGATTGCAATGCTTACTCTCTGGAGCATTTGGAACCGGCGAAATGCAGTGGTGTTTAGGAGTGATAGGAAAACGGTCGAAGCACGTTGTAAGGCTCTAAAGCCTCTCATGGTTGTCTCTGTACCTAGTGAGTAATTAGCTCTTAATCTCTCTGCCCAACACAGCCTAGGCAGCGGCAGGGATGCGCTCCTCGCGCGTGTAACGGATGTTTTTCTCTCTGCTTATTATTTCTCAAAGCCGGTTTACCGGATCTTTCAAAAAAAAAAATCTCTCTAACTTTGACCAAGTTTATAAAAAAATGCATCAACATTTACAACATCAAATTAGTTTCATTAAATTTTCCGTGAAATGTATTCATAGTGCATTTACTTGAACTTGTAGATTTTAATAGTTTTTCAAAAAAAATTGGTCAAAGTTATAGAGGTTTGACTTGGGACAAAGCATTATACAAGTTACTGAGTGCATATCACTTTTTATGTGGTTTACATAGGTTTTAAGTACATGAAGAATTTTCACAGGTCTATGGTTTTGCTGGAGTAGGTATGGTCGTTGAAGTCCTAACTGACAAAATTACAAGATCAGTTGCTGACATTAGAAATTTGGTAAAAGACTGCGGAGCAAAATTGGCTGATCCTGGATCTGTTACCTTTAGATTTAGACAAGCTCGAGTGGTGAACATAAAAGTTACTGATGCAGATAAGGACCAACTGCTCACCATTGCGTTAGATGCTGGTGCTGATGATGTCCTTGAACCAAATTTTGATGATGACGACTCTGAAGAAGAAGCAGAAAGGTACATGCTCATATAATGCTGAATGCATTTTTGTTTGATGCAACGCTGTTTACTAGAACACCAATGAAGTTGTTAGCCAGCAATCAGGTGCAAATCCTCAGCCTCTCACACACTTCAGAGCTGGATTAGTTGGGAAGAGAGAACAGAGAGCACGAAACACACTTGATTATATACAAATTCTACTCTAGTACAATACGTGTACACCTAGTACTAAGCCCATATCAGTCAGCATGACAAGAACTGTGTCCATACCAGCCATAGTCCCTACTATTACAAGGCCATACCTGTCCAACATTAGCTTTCGCTGCTTTCCTATCTACTATTAGCTTCATGTCATAGGACTGTTAGACAGTATGAAATGAGTAGTACAAAAGATGGGAAGCATGTCAAGAACTGTGGCCATAGCCGCCATTGTGCCTACTATTAACAAGGCCATACCTGACCAACATCAGCTTCCCTACCTACTTAGCCTCATGTCATAGGAGACAGGATGGCATAAGCAGCACAAAAGATGGGAGAAAAAGAGCAAGAGCTGACCGAATTACTAACAGAAGTTTCAAGTTGCAATACACTAGATTACTTGTCCACATATGATATAAGTACCAGTTAACACAAATTAGGGTATGAGTAACTTTCCAAAGGCGCAGGGAAGCTGCGTTCTGAATCAGAACATAATGAAGTCACCAGTTTTGTACAGTACTTAGTAATGGTTATTATGGTTGCTGTATGATAGTACCAAATTCTATGTTATATTATCTGATTATCTGATGCTTTCCTTTCTTGTTTACTGCATTTTAATATAAAGAAACCTTGTGCCTGAAAGCTGCCCCTTCCTATCCTAAGGTTCTACAAGATAGTTACTACATCAGAAAACTATCCAGTTGTGCTATCGAAGCTACAAGAAGAAGGATTGAAGTTTGAAACTGATAATGGCTACGAACTTCTTCCTCTAAACCCAATTGAGGTACACTGTTTTCCCCTTTTATTGTCAAACCTGCTGTTTGCACAAGTTGCAAGTTAGGTTTAGGTGCAGCTGACTTGAACATGGTTGAATTGATGTCAAACCTTAGAAATTACAGATCGGCAGTTTATTTTATTGCCTATAGTACAGGACAGCCAAGATAATTGCGTAAACAAATGACAAGTGAAAGCACAAAGGCAGGATGATTCTTTGTTAGTGTCAAATATATGCAATTTTTTCATAATGTAGTTCATTGGCCATTACCATGTTCTCCATTTGGATTTTATTCTTGCAAAATGGCTATTGTTGTAGTTCCTAGGAGTGTCACGTTATCTGACACTTTCCATATTGTTGTTGCAGGTGGATGACGAAGCCATGGAACTAAACAAGGAACTTGTTTCAAAATTGCTAGAGCTTGATGACGTTGACGCCGTCTATACAGACCAAAAATGAGTGAATTCATAGCTCTCAATTCAAGACACGCTCCGGCCCATGGGTCTTGTTGGAGTATATTAACTTTTCATTGATGGGAAAAAATTGATAGGTCTACTTATGATGCCTGGTTAGTTGAGCATCATTGGCGGCTTTGAGTTCCCAAAAACTTAACTTAGTGATCCTGCATTTTTTTTATACTGTAGCATATCTCAAACTCATATTTATACCTTGGGTTTTTGCCCAGCCCATCCTGTTGGAAAACTTATCAGTGATCTGCTATATGTTCAGAAAGCAGATCCGAGAAGTAATTGTAAAATAATATATGACGACGATCCATTTATTGGTATTTGGTAAAGCATCGAAATGAAAATCCACCCGTTTCAATATCCACCGGATTCAATGTCAGATCTCATGACTTTCACCGAGCGCCGCACAAGTTCCTTGACAGCATTCTGTGTTAATTTCAGATGACGGAACTCACTATCATCCAATCACCTTGTAAGAACGCAAAAGTTCCTTGACAGCATTCTGTGTTTACTTCAGATGCCAGAACTTACTATCATCCAATCACCTTGTAAGAAAATGTGTAGGTTACACAAAACAGCAAGTGCACTAGGAGTTTAAGCAACCCTTTCGCCAAGAAATTCAGCATCCAATCTCTACCCATGGGATAAACTTCCTCTGGTCTATCAAAAATTTCATCAGCACTCTGGCCGGTTGCAAGAACATATAACGAGAGTCAAATACAACAGTTCAGATCTCTAATCTAGTTCTGTGGTTTTCTGGTTCACGAACTTAGCGCAGTTGACCCAGCAACAAGTATCAAGTAAATGGCACTATTGTTAACTTCATCTATTGCCACGGGTTCTTCTTTTGCCCTGCCGCAAGTGTGGAACTAGTTTTGGCACTCTGCAGGTAGAAAACAAAGCATACAATATGTTAGAATGGGCTAAAAAAGAATGAGACATATAACTACAGTAGGTCTGTAGACTTGCCTTCAACTTCTTCAACTTGCCTCGAACCCTGTTCTTCTGGGGTTTCAGTTTATATATGCGGACCATCCAATGGTGGGTTGTGAATACCTTTATTCAGCATCAAGATGGGTAAACATAAAGCAAAGGTTCAAGTTCGTAAAATAGATGAAAAATCAACTGTTGTCAATTGGAGCAGAGAGTAACATCATAGTACCTCCTCAAAATGTGTTAGCTTGAAATGCTTCTTTCCTATTTCATATCCTCTTACTCTGTCAAAGCCTTTTCCATCGGTCTCCACAAACCTAGACACAAAAGACAATGTCAAAAGGACATTTGTGATGATTGGAAATTCTAAATAAAATCAGTCTTTTTGATTTAGTTTACCAGACCTGTAATAACAAAGCTTGTACATGAGGCAATTCAGCATAGTTGGAGTGGCTTGAGCATCAACGCGGTATTGACCATCCCTCTGCCAATAACATTAACTAAAAAATCAGAATAAAGAAACAACTATACAAATGCATGTGAATTTCACCTTTCCCCCTTATTATGCTACCAAAATGATGTGTATAGGGCGTTATGGAAGGAGTTCACAACTCACAAGATAATCTGGTTCTTTGATGTGAGGGAACACACCACCTCCTATGCGTACCATCCAAAGGAACTTATTGATATCATCGCTAGGGTATCCAACAAGACCTGTTAAAGAAACATTTGTCAGGATTTGAGACCAATGGTCCATACATTGTTTTTTTTTTCCTCCTATATGCGCCATAAAGCACCAACCTCCAAAGACAACAAGCACATATTTGACATCTAAAGAATCGAAGATTTCCCAAGCTGCTTTTTCTGGGGACGACATTGCTGTACCAACTGTTGCTATATGAGTGTTGTTCCAGGTGTTATTGTCTACAATCACAGTTCTGTTGGCCATTGCAGTTGTTTGGTAACCATAGTCCCACCAGGAAGCAACCTGCAGTGCAACACCTTAATGTGTAAGTATAAAACTCAGCTCACAAACAATAGAAATCAAGGGTGAGCATACCTTGTCATCAACATCTGTGTTATGGCTCAGCCATGCATAAGCTTCACGGAAATCATCAAAAACATGCAATCCATCCCGTGAACGAGATGTCAGCACAATTGAAGGTGCGGAGTACGCTTCAGCAGCCGCCCATACACAATGGACCTACAAAAATGTAATCATTAAAAGTAAGATTGCCTCTCTTTCAATGAACGCATTCATTTTGGTAGATTAACAACAGAGAACTTACTACATAGAAACCACCTAACACGATCAGCAACAAAATACCCATAACAGATAATTCAAAAGGCAGAACCAAAAGCCTCTTTTCCTTTTTAGGCTTTACAGGAACACTCTCGCTGCTTTCTCCTTCTTCCGGTTCTTCTTTGACGGTTTTTCCTTCGGAGCTGTTTCAGATTTTTCATTCCTATTTTCAGTTTTTGTTGAATTTGTAGAACTCTCTGGGCCACTGTCACCTGACTTTAGTTTCAGAAGAAAACAGGTTATCAACAAGTGATTGGATGGGTACTTTGATTCTAATACAAACAAAAAAATGTAAGAAAGAACCATACAGAATTAGGGTTGTCGTCAAAAAATTTTGACAGCTGAAACTTAATGGATCGTGTGAGGACACTGAAAACTTCAGATAGAGCAATCCCAGATAAAATGCACGCAGCAGGAGCAAGGACAAGCATAAGCCGTACCTAGCAAAGCATGGATGCCACAGAAAGTTAACAAGTAAATAATAAAAAAAGGGTGAATGAACTTCCTACTGCAAGGATTCTTACCATAACTCCAGAAAAATATACTGCAGTGACTAAGTACAAGACCATGAAGGAGCTTGCATCAGACAGGGGCAAGAAGCATGACTGGATCATGTAAATATCAATTAATCAGAACTAAGACTGTTGCTGATACAGATTTTAATTGTCAAAGTATAGTTCTTACAATAATCCCAGCAGGAATCAGGAAGGCCAACACATTAATGTCCATAAAATAAGAAGGCCAGGTAGGAGGTTGGTGTTCACTGACACTAGCAATGATGGGGATGTACTTGCTTGCATAAGTTCTGTCAGAAAATAAGAGTGAAGTTGCAGTGATTAATATGAGAAGAGAAACAGAATAAGCACGCTGTAACAGGGCGCTACATACAAAAATCAACACCAGAAAGGAAAATAAGATGTTGCAATAGCAATATACACTTTTATTTGTCTAAGAGCCTAAGCATTAAATGGCAACATCATTTCGTCAGCTACACTAAAACTAATAACAGCCGAGTCATTACATGTTATTTCCTGTTTATTAGTTCCCAAGTCAGGTTAGTCATAGTCTGAGTTTTTATTCTAGAAGAACTTACGGGTCAAGTAGACTCAAACTGCGGCCACTCCAGCCTTTTGTTGGACTAGATGCCACCATTGCGACAAGTATGGCTACTACTGCGAAACAAACAGCTCTGCAGGAAGGATCTTGCAATCAGCATTTGGACATTGAGAGGATAAAGATTGAGGTATTTACATTCAGAGGACAAGGTTCTTGCTGGTTTCAACTTTCAAGGTCCAAAGATATTAATCCTGTGTATTATAAAAGATTGGTAACTTCAGAGACTTACAAGCCAACAGATATGACAAGAGTCATAGCAACTTTGAACAGCTTAGGAGTCAAAAGCCTTTGATATAATACACAAGAGCAACCACATGAAGAATTATGAACACCTGCAATACAGGTATCCTGTCATTTTGCATTTCTTTAATACAATAGCAACAAGAGGCCAGTTACTTATAGAGATTCATGGCCTGTGCGCACTGTGCAGTGTAGTTGGACAAATACTGTAAAATGAGGGAAGTATTTATTGTACATATGATGCATATGAACAGTAATGAATCATGTCAATACATGCTTGTATTTGGCCTGAACATCTAGGAAATGCATTTTATGTTACTCCAACACCTTTTGGACTTGAGAAATCATGAGTTTTCAAATTTCAAAGACCAGCGTCAAGAAGCAAAACATTTGCAAGAGTTGGGAACGATATTGTACTGCCGAATGGAGAAAAATCAAGAAAGGAGAGGCATGTAGATACCAGAAATGATGCGAAGTGCTCAGAGGTCATTACTGCATTAAAACCAACCACAGGTACTAATGCTGCCAGAAGCGTTCCAAGTATAACCTGCAAAATGATCCATGGATCTGTTAAGTTACAGTTCTGGACAAACACTCTGGAAAGAAGAGCATGCCAACCAGAAGAAGCTTATGCACTCACAAGGGGAGCATATGCAATGTAGAGCCGCGAAGAATAACGACCAGTTACAATGCACAAGAGGACATGCATTGGGATAAGATTGATAATGAATGTGTAGCCTCCCCAAGAGCAGACCTAGAAAAGCCTAGTATATGATTACAAAGTTCATTTGAAAAACATGGATCAAAATTCCACAAGTTTACCATGTAGAAATATGAGAGAGCATTGAGTGTTGCATAAAAGAGCGATCCCGTGTTCAGTGTCTGTATATGCATAACAAGTCAGAGCATTGCATATGTGAAAAGAAACAAAATAGAAAACATATCTTGAGCACCATTACCTTTACATATAGATAAAATGTAAATATCAAGGCAAATATTGCTACAGCTTCATTATCATAGCTGCCTGCAACAGATCTTGAGATATATGAGGGGACCTGTGATGATGTTGAGAACATTCTGATTAATCATATGGTAGTAGGAGAGTACGGAAGATTACATACATCGATAATACATAGAATTGAGCGAGTAGCTAGAAATTAACATCTTAGTGTTATCTGAATGAAGCGTTACAATTTGGCAACATTAACAAAATCCTGTAATAAGAAAAATATTGCAAACCCGAGTAACTGAGGAAACTGATTGCCAAGTACCCAGGTTCAACAAAACACAGATTCGGTCATTCAATAACATTTTGAAATTTACTTTTAGAAATATATGTTTAAGATATAGAAATCAGCAATCATAAATAGTATCACAAATTGTAACACTTATCTTTGCTACACGCCTACACCGTACATGTGGAGAGTATAAAGCTGAAATGAACTGACAATAAATTTGGTTTGATTAAAGAGAATTCTTATTTCCATTTCCATCATGACATGGAAATGGCCAAATATCTATAAACAAAGGACACAAGTTTTGTACCAATTTAGCTTTTCTTTAATTATGGTCAAAATTGGTAGGGGTCATTAGCGGGAATTTACCATTGCCAAAATGGCTGCTGCCATTAATCCAGCTCCAGTACCCTTCGCCTCCTATCGCAGAAGTCAAAAGTAAGCACACAATTTATAAATGGGTAAGAATAATGTGAGAATTCACACTTCCTTGAAAAACGGACCTTTGTTAACAGGTAAGTAGCCCAGGATGCATTTGCTGAGAAAATTGGAGCTGTGAACACACAAACTGTCTCCACAGACAGTGGGATGTTAATAGAGTTCAGCAACCTAATGGACCATTCAAATACTTTAGGCACATCTAATCAGACGAATGTAAATCTTAAGGCTGTAAATTGTGCCCCTTGATGGCATACCACCAAATAGTTCCAGCAGTCAATGTCAAACCAGGATACACAGTGCCACCAATCACACGGCCAAGGGGGTACCTAAAACAGCAGCAGCAGCAACAAAATCAGCCTAGTGAATGATTCCTTTTACACAGAAATCGCGCAGTACTGATGACTGAGATTGGAGCTGCTCTTACCATGTCCTATCATCAAACCAATTCCAGAACTCGTAAATTCCATTCTTCGACAGAAACTGTAACAAGCAGAAATTTAGACCAGATGTGACAGATAACTGTTTCAGCACACAGTTTATACCTCCAAGTGAGCGTCACTTGCTTTATCTTTCCACTAATTATCTCATAGTAAACTAAATCTAGCAGACAGGGCACAAGAGTTAATTTCCAAAACCCAAAACCCTCCCAACACCCAAACCTCAGCATCAATATAGCACCGTAATCTCCTATGGAAGCGAGCTCAATTCCGCATACTGCAGAACTTCAGAACAGAAGGAAAAAGCTACACCAATGGAACCAGCAATCAAACCTGAGTGACGCGGAAGTTGAAGTAGGGATCGAACTCGTGGATCACGCTCTCGTACTTGATGACCTGCGCGCCAACAGGCATAACGCATGAGCACACACAATTCGGGGGAGCGTTTCGAGAGCACCGAACTGGATCTGGAGGCTCGGGGGGCAAAGCGGATCTTACGGAGAAGAGGCGGATCGAGAACGCGACGACGCAGATGAGGAGGAGCGTTAAGGCGCAGAGCACGCCACCGAACGCGTTGCGGAGCCGCCCGCCGCCGCCGCCCGCCGCGGGGGAGACCTCGGGCTCCGCCATTGCGGCCTGCGTCGCTGGGTGTGTGTGGGCGGAAGTGGAAGGCGGGAAATCCCAGTGCTGGACCCAGGCGGAGACGAAGACCTCGAGATCGTGAACTGGGTGCTCCAAGTCCCGTGCTACGACTCGAGATTTATTGCGCTTTTTGCGAGTAAGCCCCTAGGAACGCTGTTATTTGTCGGAATGGGGTTGTGCACGGTGCCCGCCATCTGCAAAGTTGTGTGATTGTGTCCCGCTCCAGCCTACCGTATATACGTACACACAGTGTTCGTCGTTGTATGCTAATAATAATAATGCAATTTTTTAGTTTGGATATTTATTTAATTTATTTAGTCTGTTCATAAACCCCATATTTTTTTATTGAGAAAATCAGGTTACAAAATTTTCAGCCCTCTTTTGCGGCTGCAGCTGCTGGTGCAGCCCAGCTGCGTGTCAATGTAGCTGCTGCTGTAAGCAGAAGTGAACAGACCTAAATTGCAAAAGCGGCCATCGAACTGTTGAAGAGATTAAAATAGATGCTTTTTTAGAATAATATAAATTGCAAATGGTAGAAAACGAGACACGATCACATGACGTTAAGAATCCTAGGACTAAATGAAAAAAATCGAGGGAAGCGACAATTTCATCCATGGGCTAGGATTCGATTTCTCTTTTTAGTCAAGAAGGCTCCTCCTAATTGGTTCGATGACATGTCTTCCGGCACACTAGCCAATCAGAAAGCCGCAAACAGCTAGGGACCACAAGAAATATACCTATATAATGGTGTACAAAGCGGTAAAAGAAATATGCAATCCAATAGCGTGAGCTGCGTGACTGCATGAGCGCACTTTTTCAAAAAAAAAAAAAGCGTGAACGGATAAGCCCTAGGAGTTATACTCCCTCCGTACTTAAAAAGTTTATCGTTTTAGAAAATGACACGGTCTCTAAAGTGTAACTTTGACAACTTATTTTTTAAAAAATATTTATTAAAATATAATATATATATATATTACTTTTATGAAAGTATTTTTCAATATATATATTTTTATGATTTTTATATTTTCAAACTCAACAACTTAAAAGTTATTTATGATTTATATTCTTAATGTTTAATTAAAACCTTGTCCTAAACGATAATCTTTTTTTAGTATGGAGGGAGTATAAATTGAGAGAGAAAATGAAGTTTCATTTCAGCTGAAAGTATCCAATCTCATGCATTGCAATTACCATCCTATGAAACAACAAAATGACACAATTCATCATCTCAAAAACACTCTAAATGATACGACACCCATGGAAAAAAGATGAGAGCAACGTATCATTCCTCGAAAATTACAGCAGCACAAAAAAAAACCTCTCATTTGGTTGGCAGAGAGCAACATAAGATTCCTTGAAAATTACACCAGCACCTCTTCCGATGAAGAGACAGAAGCAAGGTACTTCCTCTGTCCATAAAAACATTATAAGATTAACCAATTATAGATAAAAAATATTAATATTTATAATCTCAAATAAACATTAATATATTAATTATAAAATATATTTTCATAATAAATTGATTTGGAGCTATAAATAGAACTCTCTCTGTTCTAAATTATACTTCGTTTGACTTTTTTAACCCTAAGTTTAACCACTTGTCTTATTTAAATTTTTGTGTAAAATATCACTGTTTTATTATGGCGCAATCATTTAATAAATGGTCTGAAAAATGACTTAAATTTAGCTATGTTTGTATAATTTTTTTTAATAAGATGAGTGGTCAAACTTGAGATAAAAAAGTCAAACAAATTATTATTTGAAACGAAGGAAGTATTTACTAAAAATTTAGTCAAACATGAACTATTTTTTCTAGCGCGCAACCCATAGTTGCATGTTTTAGTGGACGGAGATAGTAACACTTAAACGATAGAAACAAAAACAAATGAACAAACCAGTTAAAAAAAAGAAAAATCACTCACTATAAGAGCTATAGCATGGCCATTAACATACAACTGCCCTCATATGGACATCATGAGACAACATCAGCACAATTAATCGTGCAAAATTGCATAATTTTAATGTTACATCACCAAAAGAAAGTTCACTCTGTAAGCTCTCAGACTTCAGCAAACTTTGCTGCTGAATCTTTGGAATACTGGCATTCTCAAACAAGTAAACAAAAGAAACAAAGGTCCCGGATGCATTGGTCCTCATTTTTGTCATATCAAATGCCAAATATCAAATCCAGCACATTGGTTACAATTGATTTTGCTGGTGCAGCAACGCTACCCGTTGAACGGCGGCCTGCATCTTGGCTAACATTTGTGTTAGCTTTCGGGTCATACGGGCGGGGCAAGGCTCCTAACTGGTTCGATGCACCTGTGCCCTTCAAGTCAAGTGACTTTGAAGGCAAGGAAACCATAAATCCACCTTGATTGCTTCGAGTGAAACTCTCATCCAGCTGCTGCCGGTGCACCGCGTCAATAGGCTTTACTCCAACTATCAGACCGCTGCTTAGTTGGATACCATTTTTCTGAAGGGCCTTTCGAGCATCATAAGAGCACTTCAGGACCACATACATGATGGTGAAAGTTGTCAGTTTTAAGACTATCACATTGCAATGTAAAAACATTTACTGTGATGCATGTAAACATCAGAAGTGGCAACAGTCAAATACATAGAGATGATAACATCTCAAAATTAAGAGATCCAGAAACAACGGTCTAGAAAGGTAGAGTTGATAGTGACCACACATGTTTTAAATCTGAAAATGCATACAAAAACTGACACTACCAACAAAAGAACTAACAGAATACCTGATGACAACAAGAGAGCTCTGAAGAGTAGCTATTTGGATAGGCCTAATAACTTGGTTGTGCCAAGGGAATTCAAAAAGCACATGACATTTCTATTTGTTTTCAAGCATCTTTCAAGGATATTTCTAAACCCATCGTCAGTATACACATAACAATGCATCATTTTATGAATTTAGAGAATTCATAAGTAGAAAAAAGTTTCCTCTGATGCTACCTTGAGCATGTTACGCTGAAAACTTATATAGGACTAAGTTACCTATATGCTTCATGTTCAAGGGATAACCAAAACCATGTACCACGGTATTTACACGTGAGGATAAAACTTGGTGTTGATATTGTGCAGCTAAAATTTGACACTATATTAAACCGGTACAAGAACATTATTCAACCTAATAGAGGAGCACCAAATGAGTTTATGTAGTTGTTTCAGTTCACTGGCAACTGAACTCGCTGGTAAGCTACAGAGCAACCTTAGCCAATCCGACTAATTTGTGAAACATGGGTACATGAAATTAAATTTAAAGGTACTAGTAGAACAGAAAATGAAAGCACAACAGTAGTTAAAATGTATCATTACCTGGTACAATATGTGGGTCCAATTTCCATCTCTTGGACCAGAGTGATGTCTCAATATTACTCCACATTTCTCGAATTCCCGAAGAACAAGATTGGTATCTCCAATAGAGAATCTATAGAAAAAGTACCAACAGAACTGAATCAATTTATCATACAAAGCACCTACAAATTGGGGTTAGGAAATAACTGCCGAGGGAGCAAGAAAGTGCAAGGGGTGTATCAACACATTTATTACAAGCTAATAATCCAGTTCAAAACAAAGCATAAGCATTATTTTCTCACCCGAATACAGTGACCCACTCCTCCCGTTCGACATCCCCTCCGTTCGCCACCGGCTCCGTCCTAGCCGGTGCTTGCGCGGGGGACACCGGTGACTGCGCCTCCGCTGTCGTGGCAGGAGGCAGGGTGCCAGGGCTCGCGGGCCGCGGCAAAGCGAGCACCTCTTTCCGAGCCGGCTCGACGACCCCATCCATGGGGGATCCTGGTGGCGAGAGAGACACCTTGCCCCGGGACAGGTCCCATGGGGGCGAGCGGCTGGCGGCGGCGCGGGGGGAGGGGGACGACACGACGGGGAGGAGGTCGGAGGCGGTGGGGTCCGGGGAGAAGTCCGCGGAGGCATAGCGGTCGTCGAGGGTGAATATGGGCGGTGGCGGCGGCGTGGCGGAGGGGGCCGCGGAGGGGGAAGCCCCCGTGGCGAAGCGAGAGACGCCGCGGTGGGACGGGATCGGGGTGGCGAGGTCGCGGAAGAAAGGCGCCTGCCGCGCGCTGCGGCCGCGCCGCGAGGCGACGAGGGAGTGGGAGGAGGAGGAGGCCATGTGCGGCGTGCGGGCGTATGGTGCGGGCGGGGCGGCGCGGCGCGGCGCCGCTGAGAGGGTTTGGGCTTCGGAGTTGCCCTTTCCCTCCTGCTGGCTGCTGCAGTGGAGAGCGGGGCCTGCGGAGGGGAGCGTGGGTAGGTGGCCGACGGGTGTTGAGGGGCGCGGTCGCGCTGGTTGGAGTTGCTCCCCTTTATTGGGCCGATCCGTGCCTTGCGAGGCTGGAAATTGGCACGGGCCAGCCCGGGCACATTGACTTACGGAACTTCCAATGCAGCAGGACTCGTATGGTCATACTAGCTGTTGTAACTTTCTGCTTATTGTCAAAGTTTTTTCATTAATTTGTAGTACAAAACTTAACGCAAATCTTCGCGTCGAAATGTATGATCCACGTAAGTTCTTTGCTTCTCAACATGCAAACTTGAGAAGGTACATCGAGTCCTGTTGGGGGAATCTCGCACGTTCGAGGAAAGAATCAGCAGGAACACTTCATGGTAGTAGTTCAGGAAACCTGCGTGCCCTGCCGTTTTGCAGGAGCTAGGAAGGCGCGCACAACAGAAATGCAAACTGATTATGCTACGAATGTTTGACGAGAAAGGCTACCATGCCAGGTAGATGAGAGTTAAGATATGCTTGAAGTTTCCTCTTGGCACAAGGTCCAGTTATCCCTTACTTCGAGTGAAACGATCCCTAATCAGAAACTACAAATACTTCTCAGACATAAAAATGCAACAAGATGAATACATGGTTACAAAACAATGGCATTTCAAATGGGCCACCTAAAACTGAAACCTTCACGAATAATCGTCAGGTTAACCTTTTTTTTTTTTGACAACCGTCAGGTTAACCTTCAAACGGCTACAACCAGCGCAAGCAGGCAAGTGTTTCTGATGCTAAACGGGACGCAGGGCTCTTCAAGTGCAAAGACAATATTCTGGAGAGAGAAAACATAAAGCCCATTTTAGCAGTAATTATCCACATTAAGTGATTGTAAAACATACACTGGTCGCTTCATGAAGATGGGTTTTGCATAATCAAGTACTTTTGCTCTATGGTTTTTGAAAGGGCTCTCAAATTAGTGGTCACCATGAATCCTATGAGGTCTAGTTGATAACCAGATACATGTTGGCAAGACAGTAGTATAAAACAATAATAGAAGAAATCTGAAGAACAGAGGATTGACCATCTCCGAGAGGTAGATGAAGATCACAGCAAACGCAGTTTCCCAGTAACTGAATCGATGTCAGTTTTCCTCCCTGTACAAGATAATTGCAAGGAAAATCCTCAGGTCATGAAAAACTCTTGTCACATCGACAAACAATGGGAAATATATGGGACTCACGAATTCTAACATACAGTTCAAACTTGCAAGTTAAAATATAGAAGCAGAGATAAAAAAAAAAACATTAAGTTCTGAACTTCTGATTGAGAATCTAACCTGGTCCTATTGCAAGAACTGTTTTGGATCCAGCCAACACCTATACAAGGAAAAATCGATGAGGGTAAACACTAAATAATACTAGGAATGTTTGACAATATCGTGCTGCCCTTGCCAGCCCATTCCTCACGCATAGAATAAAGAAATGGCACACCATAAATTCATCACACGGAACATAAGAACAAAAATAGTAAGTATCTGGAATGAAAAGCCCAGCAGGGAACTAATAGCTGAAGTATATCATGTTCACAAAAAATTTGCCCAAACCACAATAAATCACATACTGATTTTCAAATTAAGAATCACTTAGATATGTTAAACCATCCGAAATTTAGAAGGATATTGTTTTCTTGATTTTTTAAAGGCTGCCAGGAGGGCTAGCTTTACGTATAAAATTAGGTAGATCCGCATAAGCATGAAACTAACCTGTGTACGGCCTGCATCAGCAACAATAAATGTAGGAATACCTCTATGTTCTGCAGTTTCCTTTAGCCTGTTCCTGATATTAGACCAGAGGGGAACAAACATGCTTATATAAAGTAAAATATGAGTTTTCACATTGCCATTAAGCAAATATGTTCTATGGAAACTTAGGTATTATGAAAGCAAGGACTAACATTTCCTGTTGATTCTTGCATGTCAAAACAATCTTAGCTTGTCCAAGCTGCTCCCATTGTCTTAGTAAACCCCGATTGCTGCAGAAGATATGTATGAGTCTGGGGGGGGGGGGGGGGGGGGGGGGGGGGGGGGGCTCGGTTTTCACAAAATACTGATACAAATGGGAAAATAAGATTACTGAAACCTGCACGGGGCTCGGTTTTCACAAAATACTGATACAAATGGGAAAAAAGATTACTGAGCACTTTCCATCCGTTTAATTTCAATTCAGTCTACATCCACCACATCATGAATTGTTTGAAAAGCTACCTTTTTGTATGGAGGATTTATAACACAATGAACAGAAAAGGAGTCAATACTGTATTTAAGATCACATACGGATGGTGCAATAGTTAAGGTCTTAGCTCTGGAGATGGGTGATGGAATAGTTAAGGCCATAGCTCGGGGAATCCGAGGACTCCACAGGTTGGTGATGAGATAGTTAAGGGCTTAAGGTCGTATGGACAACACAATGGTGTACTGTTCAGTGATTAAAACTCAACAGCTACTCAGACAAGATAAAATAGTTTGTGAGCCTTCAATCCAATAAAGAAAGGCCCAGTACCCAAGCAAAAATACACTCAATATTAGTGTTGTTATGAGTAGAACAGCATTTATTCAATCAAAACTTTTCAAAATCAGTCAATGAGTACCAGCATATGTATCTACGCAGATTCAAGCCTACATATGTACACTGTACAGTCACACTATAAACGAATATTTATGCCTACTGAAGAGAAAAATATACATCAGACATACTTCAACTAAAACTACCTAATGAAGAAACAGTGCAAACCGCATTAACACCTTGACAACAATTCTGCGTACAAGCCAGTCGCTGCATCTGCAAAATAAATGAGGTGTAAGTTGGCTCAAAAGTTCAGTACACATAGCAAAAGTTCAGTGCTGCTCTAGCTAAGATCTGGTGGTTGCAGATTAGGCAATCACACAGGTTATACCCTTTTTAGCGAAGTACAAAAACCTATGGATAATAATTCAAAGAAAAAGAGGTGCCCCAAATAAACAGCATGCGCCCACTTGGAGTAACTTACGGGCACATTGAGAAGCTATTTTCCCAGCCCCCATCTTGAGGTCCTGGCGTACCACTAAAACCTGCATATCACATTGCCATTACTGAGAGCAAGCTCAACTCTAGAGTTGTGAAGTTCAAACAAAGCAGCGATACCCTAAACAAAAATCAGACGACGAAAATCCTGGCAATAGAATTGTAACAAAGCGCAGGCAAATGGTGGCATTTCAGGTTTCGGAGTGAAATCAATCAGATGTAGGCGGCACCTAGCGCGCACCGAACTAGCTGCAGCAACGAAGAGCTCTCATCATGTATGCTCACACAGTGGATAGTGCACTCGCAGCGCGACTTACCATCTTAAGCTCCTCGCCGCCAGAGGCAAACGAATTCCCGGACGCCCGCTTGGAGCTGGAGCCCCGCGCGGGTGCCGCGGCCGGAGCCGGCGCGAAGCTGGACTTGGGTCTCCACGACGAGGATAGGTCGAGGAGGACGCCAAGGAGGAACCCGATGGCGAGGCCGGGAGGAAGTTCGCCGGGCGGAGGCTCGCGGCGAGCCACGGCTCCTCGCCCTGCGACAAGGAGAGTAGACGAGAGAGTTAGGGTTCCGGAACTGAAGGGGAGAAAGGGGCCCCGTTGGGTGGTGCGTGCGCGCGCGGGTACCTTCCTCCGGGTGGGGTTTTGCTGCGGGTTTCGCCGCGGCGGAGGAGCCATGGAGGAGGATGGGACGGGACGGGAGCGCTCGGTCGGCTCCGGGGAAGAAGAGAGATGTGCTTGTCGATAGCGGGTTGCTGCTGCGTCTGCGTGGGCCGGATGTCTGCCAGTTTTGTTGGGTCCAATGGATGGGCCGATGAAAAGTGCTGCAGCTGCTGCTTGTGCACTTGGGCCGCATGGGCTGGGTATCAGTATGAAGGCCGGGATTAACAGCACATTCATCTCCAAATGACTTGCCTTTTACGGTTGTACACATTTTTTTTTTTACAAAAGTCACTTGTAGAATAGGATTCCCCAAATTAAAAAAACAAGTGAAGGTCGATTATTTAAGCAAGCGAATATCAATCCTTTTTAATTTATGTTTTATTTTATCCATCATGTTTTCATGACTTGGAATTGCAGCTCCCAACCGCATGCCCTACACGTAGCCTGAGAGATGGCCGGACTGACCTTATTATTAGCATGGGCATGGTTGCCTTGCCTACTCACCATCGATCAATTGCATGCGTGGCACACCAGCGCGTGATACGGGGAGCCGAATGGGTTGGACGTGCTTGGTACGCGTATACTAAGCGTGCATCCCGTCGTTGCACGCGATCACTACTGCTGATTTTTGGGCAGGCATTCCAGTCCGGCGGAAAGCAAGTTCGGCGCATAGCACACGTACGAGTACTACCGCGGCCTAATTTGCTCGAGCTCTCTCTGCGGTGCCGGTGCTGTGCGCTTCGGTCGTTTTCAGACGCGAAAGCGCTCTTTGATCGATCGCGTCGTCGGAAGAAAAGGTAGCGGAGACCGGAGAGCCAGAGCGAGCTTCGTGTCGGATCGAGATCGTGCAGGTGAAGCGAAGTTCGGTGCACGGTGACCAAACGTCCAAACCCAGCTCTCTCTCGCTCCCCCCTTTTTTTTTTGTCAACACAAACTGTCTCGTGTACGTGCTGTGTCAGTGTCACCCGGCCTCCGGCTGCGAGGAAACAGAGAACTCGCTCCCTGAAAGATATCGAAGGGCATTACCCGATTGATGCGTGCCGATCGCACCGAAAATTAATTCGAAGAGAAACTGAAGGAAATAAAATCGGCACTGCACGTACGGCGCTGAAAGAAGCATTATTGTTGTTGCTGATATCATCAGAGCCTCCACATTTTCTCGAGCATTCGATCGCCACCCCTGCTACTCGACACGCACATAGTCCGTTCGTTTCGTTCTCACAAATCAATCATTATTGTAGCTAGCTAGTACGGAGAAGCTGGGATGATTCGGACGACGCGAAGGCGTCGCGCTTGCACACGCTACTGCTCTAGCTCGACGCGGCGTGGCAGACGGTTAGCACGTAGCAGGCGCCGCGCGATGAATAATCGATCGCAGCATGGGCTCACCCCCGCACGTACACGTGCGCAGCGCGGGCGTGGAGCCGGAGACGAAGCGGGGCGGGCGGCGCCACGCTCTGCGTTGCATCTTGCATTGACCTCCGGACTCAAGTGCAGTGCAGGTGCAGCCCACGAGTCCACCGCCACCCGTACCGCGCGCGGAGTCGTCACGTCCGCGGCGACCCGCCTCACATGACGCCTGACACGGCCGCGGGCCGCCAGCTCGCACTTCACGTGGCCGGTGGGATCCCCTCGTCCGTCGTCGCCTCGCTTTATGAAGCCGGGCCGTGGTGAACGTGGGTGAAGGTGTGGTGGAAAACTGGAATATTCGGTCTGGGCTGGCTGTTACCGGAGAATTGAGGTCTAAGCAAAGATGAACTGCAAGTTTTGGATTTTGTGACGTTTTATTTATTGTTGTCGCTGCCGTGGTAATCTTTTTCAGTTAGCGTTAAATTTTAACATGCTCCCTCTCTTTCAAATTATAAGACATTTTAAATTTTATAAGTATGTATAGATATACACTTAAAAATAATGTATCTAAAAAATGATGCAGGCAAATAAGCTTAATCCACTGCATCAAAAAGTCTAAGCGACTTATAATTTCAAAAGTATTTAGTATATGATTGTACTCCCTCTATCCCAATTTCTAAGTCGTCCTGCGTCTTATTATTTTTTCCAAATTGTAAGTCGTCACAGCGGTTCCGTAGTCATTTGGCATCTCTCTGTTCCGAAATTACCCCCATCGCTCGGTTCTCCTCGGGAACATTCGCCTGCCGATTTCCTAGCTCCTCCGCCCCAGATCCAGATCCCGGCACGCGTGGTGAGAAGCGAGGGCGCCAGCTCGCAGACGCCCCTCGCGAGCCCCGCGTGCCCGCGGCTGGCGACCAGGTGCAGCGCCGAGCGGCGCCTCTGCTCCGGTCGTCGCCGCGCCCAGCTCGACGTTTATCGCCACTGCCCTCCGCCTCCGCCCCCGCCGCGGCGCCGGCCGCGGCCGGCGACGCCTTGGAGCTGCTCAAGGTACCGTCTTTTGTCCGGATTCGATTCTTGTCGCCTCCTTTGAAGTCGCTCGTTGTCGAAATGGTCAAGAATTGATTTCCATTTTCCCCTTTCTTTCCCCCCTTTTCCGTTCTTCCTTCTCGTAGGGCCTGGTGCAGTGCGCCACCACGACGGAGCGGAACCTCCCCGCGAACACGTCGTGGATCGCGGAGCGCTACAGCAAGGGCAGCGGCTCCGGCTCCGGCCGGAAGAAGGCGGACGTTCGTCGCGCCGTGGCGGACAGGCTCCGGGCGCAGGGGTACGACGCGGCGGTGTGCACGTCGCGGTGGGAAAAGACCCCCTCCCACCCGGCCGGCAAGCACGAGTACATCGACGTGGTGGCGGAGTCCGGGTCCGGGTCCAGCGACCGCCTCGTGGTGGAGGTGGACTTCCGGTCGAAGTTCGAGGCTGTGCGGCCCACCAAGGCGTACCGCGCGGCGCTGTAGGCACTGCCGCGGCTGTTCGTGGGCACCCGGAGCAGCTGGGCCAGATCGATTACTGCTGGCATCTCGGGTTTTCAACCATCCATCTGGGGAGATTTCTTCCTTACCTACTCCAGTCCTCTGGCTTTGTCGTCCGCTCAAAAGGTTTGTACTGATCTGTAATCAAGTGGCATCTTGTTCATCTGGAGTCATCTGGAGTAATGATCTGTAATCAAGTGGCATCTTGTTCATCTGAACTCAGTTTATTTTAAGCTGAGCATTGATGATCCGCCATGCATCTGAAAACATTTCAACAGGCATGGATGGTAGGAGTACTACAGAGTACATCGAGCAGAACAACTGAAGGAAGAAGTGGCAGAACTGATAGCAGCTTCAAGTGCTTGTAGCCTGTACCATAGGATTCACATCATTCATGTCTTGGAGCGTCTTTGTCTGGATCATCTTTTCCAAGACGAGATCAATGATATGCTAACTCAAATTAATAACGTTGATGTTAGTGGCTGTGATCTTCAAACAGTGGCTATTTGGCTCTATCTTCTCCGAAAGCATGGATACAGGGTCTCACCAGGTAACTAAAACACATTCAATTTCCAGTTTACAGCAGCCTTTACAAAACAAAGTTATTTTTTTATTGATCTGGAAAACAAAGTTATTTTGCTCATTAAGGACACTGCAGTTTTTTTTAATGAAACTGGTGGGGCTTTGGGGCCCCTACAGGCAGTTTATTAAGCATAAAAAAAGAAACCAAAAGGTTTAGGTACAAAAAGAAACCAACATTTACAACATCAAACTTCTCCATATATTTGCTGAAAACTACGGAGAATGTCTAATTTCTTTACTTTACATCTGTATAAAAGTTCAATTTAGGTCTTGTTTGGAAGACTAGTTTTCATCTCAAAACCGGTGTAAATTACAGGCCCTATTTATTTTCCGATAAAGATCAGATTTCATTGTTTGGATGACCGGTAACCCCAATTATCTTACGTCTGTTTTGGTCAAAAACCGTTGGAAAAAAACTAGTCTCCTGAGGTCTGGAAAAAAATACGATAAACATCGGGCTCCCCTCCGCTCGCCACCCCCACCTCACCCCATCGGTCCCTCCCCATCCCCAACCAATCCTGGACGACCGCTCACCTCGGCACCGGAGCTGACAGAAGCCTCAAGCGAGCGTGTGAGACCCTCATACAACTAATGAAAGACAGATAAGTATTGTCACTCATACTGTTAGTACATAGGCTTTGAATGTTTTTGTTTCCCTCTTTAAATAAAAAATAATCTTTGAAAATGTGCTATCATAATCTTTACAAAATCACCTATAGCAACACACTAAGATACTCAGCTGAATTGTGATAGATGGGCTAGTGCAATAGCATAGAGACCATTCTCGCATGACAACCGATGAGGTTGTCTCTCTTCTCGTTCTAGGCGTTGCTTATTCACATGTGGGAGTTTGTACCCATTTCCTCCTCCAATTTTCATGATCTCTTTCATGCACAACTGTAGACTTAAGAATACTCAATTTTGGATTGCCTCATCATATTCTTCAAACTCTTCCTCCACATTATGAATTAGATCTTCAATAGTTTCTGGACTGCCACAATCGGTTAAGGACTGTATCGAGTTGAAGAAACCAAGGTCCAAAACATTCATGTCTGGGGAATTTGCTGGCTATTGCAGTAGTCTAATGTCTAGCCCAGTAGTCGCAACAGCTTCAAGAAAGGCTGGGTCATTAGGATGAACATGGGTTCTAGAATTGTCTTGTTGAATGAAAATAATCTTGTCTCTGTCTTCTTGTGGCCACTTGTCTTCGATGGCTGGGATAACCTTTTCAATCAAATATTGTCTCATGACCTCCCTATTGACTATGATAGATTTGGTTTCTAAGGTTCCTCTTTCTCTGTTCCGACTCCTGCTTGCTGCTGGTATCTCTTTCACAAATGGCCACACTCCGAGTTTTCCAGAAAATGTCAAATCTCCTTGCTCATTATATTTTGGCCTACCTACAGCAGTTAGGAACATCACTTTACCAATGTTGTTCTTGTTTTGAATTGTGCGTTGAGGGTCATCCTCTTCAGGCATCAGGTAGTACTTCTTTCCCTTTTTGGTCATATAATATCATTTCTCATCAATATGCACTATATTCAGCATATCATTGAATTTTGGTTCTGCATCCTCTAGAGTTTCCTGATCCAACATTGAAATACAGAACTGCAGTCTATCTTTTTTGTTGTTCTCTCTTAAGTGTGGCTTCAGTGTACTGGAGTGGCATCTTATCTCACCCATCTTGAACTTCCTATGCAATGTCGAAACATTGACATCTAAGGATTTGGCTAGTGACTTTAGGGTTGATCTTTTGTTTATTGGAATTGTGGCCATTTGAGAGAGATCAAGTTGAACTTTCTTGCGACCCACTTGACCCGTTCTTTTGTTAGAAACATCAACCTCTAGTCCTAGTGCAATCTGCTCAGATGCACATTTCCAGATCCTTTGGATAACTCGAACATGAGCATTAAAGAAAGTAGCAACCTCCTTTGTTGCACTCTTTGGTAGTTTCTCATTTCTGCTCTTGGCATGCAAGGACGTGTACACAACATATCTCTGAGCATCAGTTAGCCATCTCCTTAACCTCATTTGAGGTACCACATCTGCAAGTGTAATAATAAGAAAAGAAAAGTAGATTGATTCAACTTTTTTTTTAATTCATAGCATTGAACTAACAGAGCAGCGAGGAAAAGGGAGGTGCAAAACTTATACCTGCAACAATAGAGTCACCATCTTCATCAGCAGCTAGAGTGTTGGCATCATGTTGGGCTGCATAATCACCTTGTTCAGGTATAATTCCACCATCTGAAAATTTGGGTTATTCAGATTAATGTTTTTTAAAAAAAATCCATGACATTGAGCACCTAAAAAATTATCAGTAATCAACAACATGCCAACGTGTTATTCTGAACTCACTCATGGATAAGGCAACTTGATGTGCAGTGATGAGGTGCTATTTCGTACTGATTCTATCATATTTTTTGAACGCTTCCCTTACCGCTCATACATTCTTGCCAATTAATTCTGTTTGGTTGCATATTGTGTGTTCACCATTTTGTGGAGTGGCTAACCTTCCAACTCAATTACATTGACATTGAATTTACTGAATTATGTGGGGTCTTACAGGCAGCCCCTACCTATTGAATTTTGATTGTTTGGTTGACGAAACACCATGTGACTACCTCTGAAACTCTCTACTTTCTATGAATTGCACAATTTGACTGTCTATGAGACTCTCTACTGCCTCTGAAACTCTACTGCCTATGAATTGTTTCTAACTCATCAGTCACATTCCAGCATAGTTTTATCACACCAAGTCTGTCAACAGAGGAGCGAAGAAGAGGCAGATGCAGAACTTATACCTGCAGCAACACAATCACCACCATCTTGAGCTATAATGTTGGCATTCTCATGGGCTGCAAAACCCCTTGTCCACGTATGATTCCGCTGTCTGAGTCCTCTGGGGGTGTACAATTAAGGTCTAGCAACACACTTGCTGCCATCTGAGATGAATTGCAGATCCAACCACTCAACCATCTGAGATGAATTGCAGATCCAACCACTCAATTTCACCCCTGTTGATGCAGATGATTCAACATTTGATGAGTTGGCTTCGATGCAGAGAACTAGAGGAAGGTCAGCTCCAGGATCTCACCTGGTGATCAAGTTCACGTAGCTGGTGGCCAGCGTGGGGGATCTAGCTAGGCTCACGGGTCAGTAGCCTGACTTGAAGAAGTGGATCACGTGCTTGCTGGCCTGATGGTGGGCGGGAGATGCTCTACATCCGATGCGTTGGTGGCTTCCTGGCACCGGCGGGAGATGCTCTGCATCCGCCGCGTTGGTGGCTTCCTGGCACCGGCGGGAGATGGTCTACATCCGCCGGAGAGAGAGAGATAGATTTGAAAATTGTAAAGTTGCCTGAGAGAGCGGGAGATATTGGTATGCGTATTGGTGTGCGTATGTAATTGAAAATTATCTCCATGTGTTAGCTATCACCCGCAAGTTGTCTGCATGTGTTAACAGCAGAGGGGTAGAAGTGACATTCTCCTCCTTACCTTAATGTCTGCTAAGAATCCCAGAACGACTTAGAAATTGGGATGGAGGGAGTATATTCTTGGATACACCAAGCCACCAACGTGTCGGCACCTACACAATATATTGTTCATGAAGTCTTAGGCTCCTCTGCACCATCACTGTCTGTCCCCATCTCTGTTCTCATGTGGCTGGCTTCATCAGTGGTGAAGAGAAGCAAGGACTCTCCTTCATCCCGTCTAATTGAAGTAAATAAGATTTAGATTGTGGGCTACTTGGTGCCATCGTCTTCGTTGATCCTTGTTGGGCCTTTTTTTCTTATAGATGATTCTAGTGAAAATATCGATCTAAGCATCAAACATGTCGCTGTTATGTTTTGACATATCAAAACTAGACAATAGTTAAGGATATTAAGGATATAGATTGGAGGTGAAAATTTTCATTATGCGACTCTGGATTTACCCATGTCTCTCTCTTACTATCCAAAAGTTAGGTATAAATATAGATGTAATCGTCCTCTTGATTTAATATAATCATTTCCCTATGCAAAACACGTTTTTTAGAATCCTATGTAAAAAAGGTTAATATATGAGTATTGTGCCAAAAGTAAGGGTAGATATGTGTTTAAAAAAACTATATATCAGTACAATTTTAATAAAATTATATGGCCTATTACAGATATTTGTGGAGTTAACATCGCCTTGCTCCCAAGCAAACACATACTAAAATGATTTTTAAAGGCGCCTTATTTCTTCAAGCATGGTTGTAAGTTTAGCCGTCCCCTATAAAAGGTTGTAGAGGAGGACCAGTACATGGACTTCCCCTTAAAATAGATTCCAATGGTGGTTGATAATATTATTGTGCTTAACTAATGGGTATGTCTTGTGATTAAAAAAATTATCTTTCTAGTTGTGTTTTAGCTTTTGGTAAAGGATTTCTAAGGGCAGACCATATTACCAACTAGCGCTACAAGACGCTTTGTGGTGACTTTGTCAATCTCAAAGATCTACCAGCCAAGTCTTTGAAGATACTTATAAGAGTATGTTTTTTGTATGCTTACGTTTATAGGGGTGTGTGTGCTTGCTTGAGTGTTTGAGGTGTACTGCATAATAAAAAAAAGAGTATAGATACAATGCAAATTAAGTGGACCTTCCAATGCATCAGTGTCGTACTCACATACACATACTAGTGAGAAAGCTTATTTTGTAAATTACGTAATATAGACGCAGTCAATCACACTTATCTCTAAAAATGCACTCCGTTACTTCGTACCTCTACGAGCAAGATTATTTTCCGCAGACAAAGCAGGGTATTTGCCGTGATTCAGACTTTGCCATTTAGGCATTGTGAGCCATCAGTCCATTTATGTGAGGTTTTTTTTATAACATTATGTGAGGTTGAACTTGCAGCCGTGGGTTACTCAAGTGCTGGTGCCTCACGATCTCGAGCCTCGAGGCAGAGATTGAAAAAAAAACCCAGCAAAAACGAAAGCGGCCCCAACGCTGTCACGCCTTTCGAGGCCAATCCACCTAGGGATCAGAGATCATGCAGGGCCGGACCTTATCTGACGCAAGTCACACAGCCCACCAACAGCCCGTCAATATTTTATCGCTACCCTGACTCCGATGGCTCCCACGTATCTGACCTTGCGCAATCCAACGGCACGAGAGCCAACAGCGGCGGGCTCCCCCACGTGGTGGTTACGTGCACGAGGCGGGCCCGTGCGTGGCAGCGTGACCACGGAGCACCTTCCGGTGAGGTGACCGTGACCCTGACCCTGACCCGGCCGGCGCGCTCGACGTGGCACAATCACCGGCGTCTGCTTAATCCCGGTGGCGCTAATAGCGTGGGTGTGAACGCCTTTGTAACGCTCAACTAGCATAGAAGTCACTGTACTATGCTCTAGAGTTCAGAGAAGAAGTTGCTATGCTCTATACATGGAGTATACAACTCAAGTACCGATGTGCTCATGATTCACTGTGGTAGATGGATTTCGATGGACTTTTTTTTTATAAAAACATTTTTACCCTAAAGAATATTGATGGGTCAATGTAGCATAGCACAGTAGCACACGACGGTAGGTTTGATTAACCTTGATAGGTGCAATTTTGTGTAGACAAAGTCCATGATAATGTGACATGATGTACCATGCTATGATGACCCAGCATGTGATGCTTACTTTTATATGATGGTGCTCCCCTCTCGAGTGCGCAAGCACAATAGCTCAGCTCTGCTCAAATTTCTGTGCCAGCCCCACATATGTCAATCCAAATCCAAATTCATGGTCCAACATCAGGAAATCAGATCGCAAAAAAAAAAAATGTACCTAATGCTGAATATGCATAAAAGAAGAAACAACTTCTGTATACACTAATTAACTTTGTTCGACTTTGGCATATCTGGATCACAAAATTAGGAGATGTGAAACTAGGAGTATGATATAGTTGTTCAAAAAAAATTATGAGATATTCCTGCTGACAACATATGTTTGTTTTTTCCCTAACTTTATTGTTAAAACCTAGCTGTATGCGCTAAAAATATCTAGTGGATCATTTTGTTTTTAGTTCAGTCATAAAAAAAGATATTATTATTTTGTCTTACAAAATGCTTCAAATATATTTGACATGGAGTCGTAAGCTAGAGCTCCATCAAATGGAGCTTATTACTTTTGCCTCGAAAACATTGGTCAAGAATCATTC
Source organism: Microstegium vimineum (assembly GCA_022036555.1). Lineage (NCBI taxonomy): Eukaryota > Viridiplantae > Streptophyta > Magnoliopsida > Poales > Poaceae > Microstegium > Microstegium vimineum. The sequence continues at coordinate 13,674,582 of CM039127.1, read as the reverse complement.
ACTACTAGAACAGTAAACTTCTCCTAGTGTTTCTAATTAGTAGTAAAACACTATCATTAGTCATAACACATGAGAATTATCACTAGGAGACATTTACTATGGAAAGATTGTACTAAATTTTGACTACCAAAACGTACACTAGAAGAACTCTAGCTCACTAGAACTTTTAAATTGCGGTAGTGTTTATTGTACTCCCTCAATCTTAAATTGTAAGCAGTGGCGGATCCAGGATGCGATCAAGGGGGGTAAGTAATAAATATCATTATCAACAGAAGATTTTGGAGAATTTTATAGAGATTTAATGGAGAAATAAGTGAATTTTATAGAGATTTAATGGAGAAATGAGTAAATTTTGAAGAAATTTAATGGAGAAAGAAGTGTTTTTTATATATACATTTAATGGAGAAAGGAGACCATAGGGGGGGCTGCAGTCCCCCAGCCCCTGGATCCGCCCCTGATTGTAAGATATATCACAAGAATCTTGAAGAGTCAAAATATCTTAAGTTTGACCAAACTTATATGACAATATATTAACATTTATGATACTAATTAAGTATCATTAGATTTTTGTTATCAATTATAGTTTCATAGTATGCCTATTTAATATCCTAATTCTTTATAGTTTTTTATAGTTATTTGTCAAATTTGAGATGTTTTGACTCTCCAAGATTCTTAAAAAATCTTATAATTTAGGATAGAGGGGTACTGTAACCATCTCTGGCTTCCACAGTTTCATATTAATTTCATTGTAGAGCACATATGTATGCACTTATTCTGATGTTTTCTAAAACAATGCCTCTATTTTGATGTCATCTTTGCGTCATAAATATAAAAAAAACAATTTAGACTCTTAAATCAACTTTTAAAATTTAACCATTGATATCTAAAAATCTATATAGATTGACAACACAAAATTGCCACTACTAGGTTTAATATAAAAGGTTCTTTTATTTACAGTATAATATAACCTTTTCATTTATCATTTATTAAAAAAAACATTGCATGTTGATTGTATGTCCCGATAGCCTGTGTGATATGATAGGGGAGAATGCAACAAATAGAGGAAACTCATTACTTCCATCAGCCATCAATTTCTCACTATTTTTTTCCTTCTGTTGAGCAGCACCACTACAGTTGTCATTGCTCGCTTTGACTGTGAGAAGCCTCCAGATTTTCTTCTGCCCCATTTTTAATTACACATTAATATCTGGATTTTTTTCCTGCTATAAAAAGAGATATATCTCTTTTTTTTAACAGGCCATTAAAGCTGGCTATAGTAGTTCCCAGCCAGGGCAGGGAGTGGCTGTGGGCGGCTGTGGCTTTATTTACTCCTTAAGAACCGTTCACCTCTGCTGACCTCCCTTCCCTCGTCGTCCTCCTCCACTCCGCTCTCCAACGCCACGGACGCGTCCCAATTAAACCCTACTCTCTCTCTCTCTCGTTATTTCCGCCAGGCTCTCGACGCACGCAGAAAAAAATCAGGACAGAAATAAGCGGAGGGGAGGGAGAGGAGGAAGGGAACAAAAGACGAATTCTGTCTGCGGTGGAATGGAGGTTTCGGCCGAGTGCGCGGGCGGCGGGAGAGTCAAGAAGGAGGCGGACCTCTTCGTCGACGACCTCCTCGACCTGCCGTGCGACGACGAGGAGGAGGCGGTGGTACTGGGCGGCGATGGGGAAGGGGACGGGAGTAAGCAGCAGGCTGCGGAGTTGGACCCCGTCGGCGGGGAGGAGGGTGCCGCCGGTAACAACGCGTCGAACGACTCGTCGGCGGTGACAACTGCGCTGGACAGCTGCAGCAATTCCCTCTCCGTTTCCGGACTCGCCGACGGGGACTTCTCCGGTGGGCTGTGCGAGCCGGTAATTAAATTCCTCGCCTCTCGTCGTAGTTTCCATGTTTTTTTCCCCACGAATTCCGGCAAACTGCTCGATTTTTCTTTACGCGTTTCTTCGAAGAATTGACGGTTCCGATAACCCGTCCGGCTTCCACCGGCACCCATTAAAGTTCTCCTTGAATGGGGGGACGAAACGTCCCGTGAATAGTAAGTAAACTGATGCCGTGATGCGACCTGCTGCAGCCAAAAATAGCGGCGTCCTAAACGCTCGCCACTGCACTCTGCAGGCACCCGGAAATAGTTCTTCGGTGCTCAACTGAATTCACTGGCCTTTAACGGCGCCATTGCTGACTGATTTTTCTTGCTCTGATGAACCCCTGCGCAGTACGACCAACTGGCGGAGCTGGAATGGCTGTCGAACTACATGGGCGAGGACAACTTCCCCACGGAGGACCTCAAGAAGCTGCAGCTCATCACCGGCATTCCGCCGTCCGGCACCGGCACCGCCACGGCGCCCGCTCATCCCACTCCTGCGGTCGTCGCCGCACAGCAGGCACAGGCACAGCCAGACGGCGGCGTGCTGCCACCGGAGGCGCCCGTGCCAGGCAAGGCGCCGAGCAAGCGGTCGCGCATCGCGCCATGCAGCTGGGCGTCCCGCCTGCTCGTGCTCCCGCCACCTCCGGCGTCGCCGCCGCCGTCCCCGGCGTCCGCAGCCATCTCGCCGTCCGAGTCCGCAACCGCAGCGCCGCCGGCGTTCCCGGCCAAGAAGCCGTCGTCGAAGCCTACGAAGAAGAAGGAGGCGGCGCCGACGACGCCGGTGCAGCCAAACAACAACGCCGCCGCCGCGGCTGCGGCTGCGTCGGCGGCGGCGTCGGGGGACGGGAGACGGTGCCTGCACTGCGAGACCGACAAGACGCCTCAGTGGAGGACGGGGCCGTTCGGCCCCAAGACGCTGTGCAACGCGTGCGGCGTGCGGTACAAGTCGGGGCGCCTCGTGCCGGAGTACCGCCCGGCGGCGAGCCCGACCTTTGTGGTGTCCAAGCACTCCAACTCCCACCGGAAGGTCCTGGAGCTCCGTCGCCAGAAGGAGGGGCACCTGCACCCGCACCCGCACCCGCACCCGCACCACCAGTACCAGCCGCAGCCACAGGCGGCGCTCGCCCACGTCGGCGGTGGTGCCGGTGGCGGCGGGGCATTGATGCACGCGCCGAACCCGCTGATGTTCGACGGGCCGGCGGGGCCGCTCATCGGCGACGACTTCTTGATCCACAACCGCATAGGGCCGGACTTCCGTCAGCTGATCTAGGGACGTCGTCCTCTGGTCTTTGCTCGCTCTAGCTAGAGTTGATCCAATAGCCCAGCCCAGGAAGGAATAATTCAGCAAAACCCAAAAACTGATCTTTTTTAGGGAGTTTTCTCTCAGTTTTTTTTTTCTTTTTTATATTTTCATCAGACAGTCTTTTCGATCGGGAACCTTAATTTTTGTTTCTCTCTTGATTTCTCATCTTCTTTTTTCGAGCCTTTTTTTTTTTCTTAGACTCTTCTCGGATTTTTGAGTTTCTGACACCTTAGAAAAATAATTCTAGGGAGTTGTTTTTTTTTCTTAGCCTCTTTTTTTCCTGTCTTTCTTAGCATCCTTTTGATTTGTATAATGCAGAGCTCCTAGAGGAAGAGTAAACAAGCAGTTTTTAGTTCAAACTTCAAAGCTATAGCTAGTGTGAGACTCCCTACTTGTTTATGTGAATCCCAATCTTGTCTGCATTTCGGCGAGCAAGATGATTCGCTCTCAGTGCTGAATCGATCGGTGTTATGATAAGGAGGGGGCAGAGGTGCGCACAAACTGTCACAACTCACACAGCTCACAAAAAAAGTCACAACTCGACCACAAGCGACTGCGTGCGTGAGTGTGTGGTGTGTGTGCAACCAAACCAAGTACGGAGCACCACTCCTGCTACCTAGCAGTAGGGTGAAAAAGGCGCACGTGATCATCGGAATCTTGCAATGCAAAAACAACAAACCACACCTCTCATGCTCAACCTGATGAATGAATGGTCAAGTTCTTCCCTTTGCTTTTACTCAGCACAAGAAGGGAGAAAAGCATCATGTACACAGTGACTGTTGGGGATATGTTGCCAGGGCCCACATGCCAGGCAGCTGAACATGAGCATTATATACTGACATCATGTACATGGAGATGCAGCAGCGTGGTATGCCATCATGTGGGGTTTGGATATGGTTGCAGGCCGGCGGGCAGAGCATTGGATCCAATTCCTACCACTTCGCTGTAAAAAAAAGGTTTGGTCCGGCGCTGTTGGATTGATCCTCCTCGTTCGGGCCCATTTTTGGGACGGATCGACCGGTGCGTACCTGACCACCGAAAGCTTCGAATTACCTATTGGATGCATGCTACCTGTCCTTGCTACCGCCACCGTACCCCTCGATGTGATGTGATGACGATGTGCTCTACTACTACTCCCACCTGCTTTGCCAAAGCCCTGACGCCTGCGCACTGGCACTGCACCGCACGGAGCGGCCACCGGTAAATGTAATGTCACATGACAGATGCAAGGGCCACCTGCAGGCCACTCCAGGACATGCATGTCCTGACGCCGAGGCATCGACGTCTGATAGATTTCGCCTGAAGCAAAGGCACCCAGTGCTCTGGGGTGTGGGTGTTTAGTTATTGAGGTAAAGTTTAGTTGAAGTGTTAAATATAAAATTAATTATATAGATTGAGGTCCTACTTTCAATACTACTTTTACTTTTCAACGAGTGAACAATATTTTTCTCTCATAGTAGATCAACATAATTATTGAGCATAAACTAAATTTCAGCACAATGAACAGTGAGAATATTTTACGAGATAAATTTATTAAGCCTAATTAGTTCATAACTTAATAATATTTATATAGTGTGACACCCGGTTTTAAAAACAAAACCAGATATACACCATATGTGAGTCCAGAAAGTCAAATCTCACATATAGTCACAAATTAAGGTGATATCAAAAGACAATACTTAAATATATAACATATAAGGTCAAAGGATAACCTCAACACAACGAACAGCGGAAAGACGACTCCGATCTTCGGGTGAAGACTCCACTTCCACAGGGACCAACTGACTGGTTGACCATAAACCTATCTTTTCCAACTCTTGCAAACTAGTACCCATCCAGGATTTTTATCCAAGTATTAAAAATAAAGCAAGCGTAAGTACATGTCGTACTCAACAAGATAACATGGGGTTCATGAGGCTCAAAAAGGATAGACATGGGTTTAACTGCATCAGCTTTTAGTAAGTCATGATTTTAGCGGTTGAGTAGCATCAAGTTCAACATAAGCCCAAATAACCACATGATCAAGTGAACAAGGTATAATGCTTATATGAAAGTCACAATAATCAATAACAAATAACAACTGATGAGTCATGACATAAGGACATCACACAGTAAGGAGCCCAAGCCACTCGTAACCGTAAGCACGACTATCATGATAGTTTTTAACTCTGCGCGGAGGTTACATCTTTACCCACAAGTCGTGAATTGCCCTTTCGCCCTGAGGACGCGACCCTCTTAACCCACTTCCAAGGTAGGTCGGCAGGGTTCACTACGAGACCGTTCACAGATTCCACTAATAGGTAACAACCCGCTACAAGTTTTTTTTAACGAGATTGTAAGAACTCCCCTCCCAGAAGTCACTGCAGCGCACCTTCCGGCAGGCCAAGTCCCCACTTTCTCAGAGCCCTTCTTGCGCCCTCTCGGGTAAGTTGCCACAAACTAGCAAAAGCCTAATACTAAGTCAAGCCAGAGCCCATTAGCTTATGGTAGTACTGTTTTCTCGGGGTAATCTCTTACAGAAATATCCCTATGAGTGAGAACACAGGTGTGAGTTCCTGATGTTCCACCTATAGTCTGCGTTGCTAAAAAGTCATCTTTTATCGTTATTGCATATATCATTAGTCAAGTTACAAGATCATGGTTATTCTTTATGAGCACTAGCATAAGCTACCCATATGCAAACCCTCAAAGGTGACAAGGCACAGGATATCAAATCTAGGTAATCCTTACGGGTAACAAGGTAGACACATGCATATGAATTAAGTATTTAAGGTGAATAGGACAACAAGGAAGATCCCATGCTATACTTGCCTTAAACGCTTAGATCCTTTCTTCAACTGATTCTCAAACTTCTTGATGGCTTCTTCTTGATCTCCACGTAACACTCACCGATTGGACAAGATAGTAAACACCACACAAGCAGCTGAACAAACATGCATAACATACAATAGATCTATTTAGAACAATACACCAATCAATGAAAAGAGCTTTAAAAGAAATCTACGTCTTTCTACGATCACACAGACGCGAGAACCTCGCTAATCGGATCTATAGCGGAAAAGAAACGACTACCGAAAAATTAGCTTTAAAAAGAAAACTAGGCTTCATTTATTTTATCTATATAAAAAGCATGTATTGGATACTTCAGAGAAATACCCAACTGAATTAATTCACATTATATTTTTTTGGAAAACAAGATTAAACTAGGTATATACTATTTTTTATGAAAAGCCGAGGTGGAAACCCTAATTTATTTTAATTGGAAAACCATTGCTTATAGATTAATCAATTATCATTTTACTTGAAAGAATAAAACATATTTAATATTGTTACTAACAGGTAGATCTTATCGTTACGAAACCAACGCAACTCGAACGGATCGGATCGGATCTAAAACGTAGAGGTTATAAATTAAACTAGATTTTCTATATAAGATTAACTCATTAAAAAGGATTAATCTAAACTTTATTTTCAAAAGACTTTAACATAGATGAAAAATGTACCATTAGATAGATCATGAAATTACGAAGCTAACGCAACTTGTTTGGGTCAAAACGGATTTAAAACGAGAGAGTTATAGGGTTTTGAAATCAAGTGACAAAGCTATAAATATAGATTTTCTTTTTATTTTCGAAATAAAACAATTCCGGTAGAAACTACGCCATCCCGAGGAGAAAGCGTAAAGAGGAAGTACGCCTCTGGACTGCGGGTTGAGAGGGGAAGAAAGTCAGGGGCTCTTTAGCAAAATTACCCGCGAAGGGGTATCTTCTAATCCGATCCATTGATCTGAGATCCGACGGCTTGGAAAGAAAGGGGAAAGGAGAGAGGGGGTGTGAAAGGATCAAGATGCCCAAGAGGGGGGGGGGGTGAATTGGGCTTGTTTTAAATTTCTAAAGCAAATATAAAAACCTATCAAATGCCAATCACCCCCTAGTGCCTACCGTCCGTGTGTCCTAGCTAGAAAGCGGTAGCAGTTCATAGGAAATAAAAACAACCTAAACAATTCTAGTAGGAAAAGAAGAAACACAACGGAAAGTAATGCGGAAAAGTAAAGAGCTAGGGAAAAGAAAATCTCATGAACGCAGCGATTTTTTCCCGAGGTATCGAGGTGTCGACACCCCCCTAGTCCTCGTTGGAGCACCTCGCAAGGTATCGCTCCCCCTCTACCCGCGCAAGGGTAGAGTGCTCTCTACGGGCTGATTCTTCGCCACTCCGGCTCGGTGAATCGCCCACAACCGATCACAAGAGCTTGGAGAAGAGCCGCCAACAATCTCCCGGCGGTCACTTCCTCCGAACACCACCAAACCGTTTAGGTGCTGTCGAACACCAAGAGTAACAAGCACAAGACCTTCACTTGACCCACTCAAGGCTAGGAAGGTGGATGGATGCACACAAGTCACTCCTAATCACTCTAGGAGAGAAGAACAAGATGAACTCTCTCTAATCTCTCCCTCACTAGTCTCTTGGCTCTCCAAAAGATTTCTCAAGGTGTCACCAGCTGAAACAATGGCCAAGAGAGCCTCTAAGGACCAAGGGGACAACTATAAATAGTCCTCACCTCCAAAACTAGCCGTTTTTTACTTTTTCTTCTCTCTGCGTAGCCACCGGACTAGTCTGGAGCTCACACCACCGGACCATGCACACTGGTCCGGAGCTCACTCTCGTTTCAAACTCAGGCACCGTCGGACTACTCTGCTTGGTCCGACGCACTGGTCCAACGCTCTGGTTCGGAGCCTCGGTGCTCTCTGAGTGAAAACCTTTCTCTCTTTTACACACCACCGGACCACTCTCCTTGGTCCGGTGCCCTGGTCCGACGCTCTGGTCCGGAGCCAGGGTGCTCTCTGCATAAACCCAAACCCCTGTCATGAGGCGTCGGACTAACCGTCGGACTAGTCCGGAGCCTTCTGTCTCTCTGAACCAAGCCACCGAACCACTCTCCTATGGTCCGGTGCCTACCAGACAGGTGGTCCGGAGCTCCTCGAGCTGGAAAACTGCCTAAGTCAGGGACCACCGGACCACTCTCCTTGGTCCGACACCCACTTAGCAGAGTGGTCTGGAGCCTCTTTCTCCCTCTTTTTCAACCGTTTTCGCTGAGGTTTCTTAAGGGATTTTGCTCCTACCATATCTAGGGTTTATCAAGGGCTGAAAGCAAGGTCTCTAGGACTAGTTGTGACAAGTGTGCATATACCCATTTTCCTAAACTCTCCTAGGTCAATCTACTAACCTCATACCCCTCTTTATAGAACGGTCAAAGGAAAAAACAAAAGCCCTAGCTATACTTAGTTCCCTTCTCAACCTTATGGCACTAAGAACTAGCCTAGTCTTCGTCGTGTATCTCCATCCTTTGCAACCGAAATGATTTCCATCTTGGGGGCATGAATATCCATTAAGCCCATTCAAAATGCATCACTCATGACCTAACATAAATGACTTTGTCTCTGCAAAACACACGTTAGTCATAGTGATCTAGTATTGTCGTTAATCGCCTAAACACAAGGGTCCATGATTCTACAATCTCCCCCTTTTAGGTGATTGACGACAATACAAGCTCGAGTAGAGAATAATGAGTGAATTTTGATAAGAGAAAACATGACTTGACATGAGATAGGCATGGGTTAGTTATAAGAAAGACAAGTACATGCCTAACCATTCAAGCCATGACAAGCACAATAGATATGAATTGAGCATAGTACTTGATTTCAAAAAGGATATGCTATAGCCAAAAGATCAGAGATTAGCGCGGAAGAAATATAGCATAACCAAGTGACATGATATATAAAAATCGATGAAAGTCCACACATGTCACACAACCATCAAGTCTCAACCATCACACATATCATATAATGCATTAAGACGGTAAACGTGATGCATGATGCAATAGAGTTTATACACAACAAAAGAACGAGTCCTACTAGCTCCCCCTAAAGCTAGCCCATCTACTCGACTCTCCCTCTCCCCCTTTGGCGTCGAAACACCTAAACTAAGCGTCAGGAGGTGGAGTGGAAGCAGCCATGGACCGGTCGAGCACCCTGAAAGCTGCCAGATAAGTCTCTTCATCTGAATCCTCCCCCTGAGTGTCTGTAGTCGGTAGTGAAGCGGTCTGGGGGTCGGAAGCTGACAGGGCTGCTGCGGTCGAAGACTCGGGAGCAGAAGCTGGAGTAGCATAGTAGGATCGGTAACCGGTGCCAGTGTCTCTGCGGGAGCCTCAGGAGCTGCGGTGACCGGTGGTGCCCCATGCACTGACTCAACGGGAGTCTGAAGAACCGGAGACTGCACAGGTTGTACTGGAGTGGATGGTGACAACTGTAGCATCGGTAGCGACTGCAGCTGTCGGAGGAGTAGACATGGCTGGCGCCCGACTGTCGTGTGTAGCCCCTAAGGAAGCTACTGAAGAGCGGTGCTGATCAGCTGTCGGTGCAACAAGCTCGGCCTCAACCTCTGTTGGAATCTGAGGACTAGTGGGGGACGGTTGACCGGTAATGTCACTGAAGGACGCTGACAGATCTCTAGCAGTAGCACCCATCGTAGCGGTAAGAGGAGTGAAACCTGTAGTGAGAGGGGTGAACTGCTGAGTGGGGCCAAAAGTATCCAACCACTGAGTCATCTGAGTCGCCGGTGACTGGAACGGGGTGGGTCAATCCAGCACCCTGAAGTCCACTGGACTGTATGGCTGGGGTGGGAGTGACTGACTGACCGGCGGAGCTCGTAGGGGCCACTGAGGGGCCAACTGAAGGTCCAACTGAGAACTGTGGCCCTCCTAGCTGCCCAACTGACTGTGAGGGCTGAGACGTGCTCATCATCTGTATCTATGGAGTTGCAGGGAACTCGAGAGGAGGAGAGCCAGTCCACTTCATCATGTGGGCCATAAAGGCCAAGTTCTGCTGCTGCAGCTGCTGGGACTATAACTGAAGGCGCTGAGACTCTAGCTGCATGGCAAGCATCTGTCGCTGCATCTCGAAGTGACGCTCCTCTGACTGTCGCTGCATCTCGTCCTGTCGCTGCTGGACCTGTGTAACTGCAGTGACGAGAGAGCTCTGTTGCTCATTCATTATGTCAAGGAGCTTGAGCATCATCGTCTCAGTGGCAGAGGCAGAGCCGCCAGCCTCAGTGTCGTGAGCCCGTGGGGGCATCTGTGGAACTGGCTGGAAATCAGCGTCTGAGCTGTCAGAAGTATCCTCAGGAGTCACATCAGCTCCAGTATCTAGTCCATGGAGCTCCTGCTGCTCAACACCGCGAATTGCCTTATCCTGAGCATCAACCTCTGCTCTGTCAACTGGTGATGTCCTCTCTCTGACAAGACGAAGGACCCGGTTTCCAAACCGGCTATCAAACGACCCTAGGACTCTGTAATCTGGGAAAGTAGTCAGCGACTGATCCAGTAGAGCACGGAGTCCAGGGTGTGCTCCCTCTAGCTCAATAGCAATGATAGAAGAAATCCAGTGAGCATAGGGAAACTGGCGTCGGGCCTTCATACCATCTGCTATCACATCCTCTATCTCTGACACAAGAAAATCTGCAACATCGAATGGTGTCTAAGATACTAGGGCCTGAAGGAGAAGCTGTTGCATGTTGGTCAGACCTTCCTTGTAACCCGTGCGAGGAAGCAGAGTACGACGAAGCACCTCGTTCAACCTGTGAACTGTAGGCCTGAGCTCTGCTGAGCTACGCCTGGAGCCCTCTGAGAAGGGTGGCTTGAAGAGAGGAGCCACCTCCTGCACTGACAAAGTACGGCCTCCTCGAGCTCTGCGAGGCACTGAAGCTCCTCGGTAGCACTCGTAGTGTAAGTCAAGCTCACCACTCTACTGACGGAAGCGAAAGATCTCTCTGAGTCTGGTCAAGTATAGCCTGTACCTCTCGCCTCTGAAGGTGTACTGCACAAACTTGTGCTCTGGATCCACCCAAACTGAAGCATAGAACTCTCTGACCCATCTTTCTATATAGTTACCAGAACGTCCGAGTAAATCGGCGAGTCCCGGTTGGTAAGTCAAGAACGGCCTGATCTCCTCACCTGCTAGCTCAACTATGCTCTCTAGGGAGCAAACCCTGTCTGGTCGTATCTGAATGCTAGTCAACTGAGCTGCTCGGTAGAAATCCTCCATGAGAGGTGTATGCCAACCTGGTGAGGCTCTGGGGTCTCTCTGATCCGGACACCACTTCTCTAGAGCAACAAATCTGAGCTTCTTCACTTGCTTCGTTGTAAGATTCCTCAGATCGAGGTGAACTAAGGCTGAAGCTGCTGTGGGAGCCGCTGACTGAGGTGACTGAGCAGACTGGGAACGTGTGGAACGCCCCCAAGAACTAGGTGCCAACGGTGTCCCCAGAGCTTCAGTGATAAGCTCTGGCTCCTGTGGAGTGTCCTTAGTGTGTGACCCAGCTGAAGGTGAAGAGGGAAGATCCCGCGGAGGGGTGCCGAGTCTCACGGTACCTCGGCGACCGCCTCGCTTTGCGCGGTCCGCTGCATCAGCCACTGCCTCGGCTTTCTCAGCCTCTGTGAGCTTGTGTTTCTTCTTCTTGGCTTTCTCAACAACGGGCTTCTTGCCCTTATCACGGGAAGGACGTGGAGGTGGAGGAGCATCATCACCGGACCCAGCTGCACGAGCACGAGTACTGCGAGTCATACTGAATCAAGCAAAGTACCACTGCCCACTGACAAACACAAGATCACTGTCAACTGTCAGAACCACTGCCCACAACTGAAAGCTGTAAGAACCAACTGTCAACTAATCAAACCACAAGCACAGCTGTCAGAGGGGCCTCCAAGCCACTGGACTGAACCTCTGAGGCTTTGCCTCAATCCTTACTCGGGAGCTTTGCCCCGAGTTCAACTGCCACTGACTGCTGCTGGATAGGATAGACAGGGTATAGATAAGCATATATAGCATCTAGAGATAAGAAAACCTATCGAAGCAAGCATCTAGATAAGTAATAGAATGAAATCTGACATGATACCTGAGGTAAGAAAGCGTAGCTATTCAGAGCAATCTCAAGTACCAAAGCACTCTCCGAACGGGATAAACCAACTGCGAATTACAATTGGCAATAGGATTTAGTGAACTGGATTGAATATGGATTTTCAAGGAATAATCCTAGGCATAATTCAATTAACGACTCGACAAAACGCGATATCGTAAACCGAAACCATACCCTAGTGAGACAATGCGGAGTCGACGGCGACGGAATGGAACCGGTCGCGGACGAAGACGTCGAAGTCGATGACGAGGAAGGCGTTCGGTCGAGGACGAACGCGTCGAAACGGAAATCGTGTAGGGTTAGGGCAAACCCTAGCTCCTCTGAGTTTGCAATGCAAAGGGAATTTGGAGGAGGAAGGGTGAAAACCCTAGGGCTGGTACTAGCTCGGCAGGGAGGTGGAGTGGGAGCAGAGCAAATCGCTGGCGAGGTGGAGAGCGGCGGCGAGGACGGTGGTGCGGTGGACGGCGGCGGCGATTTAGGGCGGTCCTGCTGTGCTGTTGCGAGGGCGAGCAGGCGGGAGTGGTGGCGGCGCAGGTGGAGGAGGGTCCGGCGACAATGGGGTGGCGGCGAGGAGCGGCGGCGGAGCTGCGGCGATGAACGGCTCGGCGGTGTACGGACGAGGAATGAAAGGCACGACAAAAGACAGAGCCGCTCGCGGGGGTGTATCCGCAAATTTTCAAAGCGTCGGACCACTCCGCTTGGTCCGGTGGCTGGTCCGACGGGTGGTCCGACGGTACCAGAGAAGAGAATACAGTGAGCAACCGACCACCGGACTACTGTGCCGGACGACTCACCGGACTAGTCCGATGGAGCACCGGACTGGTCCGACGGTGAACAGATCGATATGACAGAGGCACCGGACAACTTGTCATTGGTCCGGTGCAGCGTCGGACACTGGTCCGACAGATTCTTTAGCTGGAAAAGATTTATCCAGTGAGGGACAGGGCGTCGGACCAATGCAGAGTGGTCCGGAGGGTGGTCCGGTGCTTAATATTGCTCTGAATTTTCCTATTTTTCTCTCCAATCTTTTCTCTTAGCCAAGTACCAACACAAAAGAGCAAAGAGGAACACTTGTTGGACTTAACATAAGAACCATCTCTCAAACCCTTAATTTTAGAAGTAGTTTGCCATAGGATAGAATTAGTTTTCATAAGAAAATAGTTCAATAACGCTCCAAGGGTCACCTTAGGGACACAAGAGGGGTATTAACTGAAGCTAGAGCATTGAATTGCTCCCCCTAAGTGTTGAACCTAAAGATGACCAAAAAACTTAACCGAAAAGAAACGAAGAAGCAACACTTATGCAAATGCAATGCAAAACGGAATTTGAATCTAGGTTGCTTGCAAGTTTAAACCGCGGTTAAGCTTTGTCACACGCTTTGAGAGCGGTTATCTTAACTGCGTTAGCCAAGCCTATGTGCATTACCAAATTAACATGTTATATTACATATGAATGCATGATTCACACAAGCTTATCTTTTAGTGAAGTTAGAGTTATCAAGCACATTCAACTCGTTTCTCAACCTACAAAAGGTTGTTTCATCGAGTGGTTTAGTGAAGATATCCGCCAATTGATCTTCGCTCTTAACTCCAACTAGTGTGATGTCTTTCCTAGCCACATGATTTCTAAGAAAGTGATGGCGAATATCAATGTGCTTGGTGCGAGAGTGTTGAACCGGGTTGTTTGCAAGCTTTACGGCGCTTTTATTATCACACAAAAGTGGAACTTCTTTTAAAAACACGCCGTAATAAAAGAGTGTTTGGGTCATATATAATGTGACACCCTGTGTCAGGCTTGCATTAGGATCATCATTAGCCACTAAGCACATCGTCTCATTGCATTCATGTTTGCATATGCTATCATTTCATGTGTTTGTGTTTATGCTTTGAAACTAGAATTGAATAGGTGTTTCGTGCTTAATCTTGTGTTTAACCTGTTTAGTTAAGCCTTGCTTTGCTTAGAGTAAAAAGTGTGGTTTGTTTATGTTTAGTTACCCTGCTTAGTTTTATCAAATAAAAGAAAATGGAGAAGGAAATCAGAATCGAGACAGGCCGAGTGCCACCCCTCGACCTCGAACCCACCGCTCGATGACGGACCGGGTCCGAGCGAACGACCCCAGGCCAGAGGCTCAACCGAACCAGAGGCTCGATCGGCCAGTCAATCGACGCCCCACCCTCGAGTGCTACCCCTCGACTTCTACCCTCGATATCGCGAACCGAGGCTTGAGCGAACGACCCCGCACGGAAGGCTCGACCGAGTCGGAGGCTCGATCAGCTGATCGACCCTACCCTCGATATCGACCCCTCTTCCGCACGCACGTGTCGCGCACACCCACGCGCACTCACTCGACCGCGGCTGAGCCGTACGTCGGAGTCATCCGCCGCGTGGCCGCCGATGCCTGACCGCGGAAGTGGAACATGCCATCGCCGCCGCTTCGGCTCTGCGCCGACATCGCTGTCGCCGTTCGTGCTGTCTCGCTCAAATCCGAGTTAACGACGCTAGGACCAAGTTAGCACCGCTTTTTCAGCCGCTGACGTCCTGCTTCGCCGCCGCAGACCTGCCAGCCGCGCGCCGCGCCGTCGTTTCGCAATAACGTCGCCGCAGTGCCGCGTCCGATCAGCGCCCCGCCTTGTCTCTTTCGCAGTCAAGCGCGAATCCGCGTTAACGGCGCGTCGACCAAGTTTTGATCCACTCTGCGCCGCTCACCGCAAGCACGCCAGCGCCACTGCCACCACCGCACATCGCGTCACGTCCCCTCTAGCAGCACCGGTCGGCCATGACCAAGCAAGGAGGAGCGCCTATACCTCCTCCCCCTCCCGCACTCGTTTGCATTCATTCGCACTCGCGCAATCGCTCGCATTGCCTCTGTTCTTGCCAGCCGAGAGCTCCAAGCACTGCAAGCGCCCCTTTTCAAATCCACCACCACCCGAGTTCCTTTGCTCAATCCCTCTCTCCCTAGCCTTCGCTTTTGCCCCGCACCCACACTGCTCGCCTCTTCTTCCCCAACCAAGACTCCAGTCACCGGAACGCCTTTCGCCGTTCTTCGACTCCGAGTCGCCACTGCACTGATCAACCAGCGTTCGCCATTCACCGTCTCGTCTCCGACGCCTCCATCTTCGTGGAAGCTTCGCCGGAGTTAACCGAGGTGAGAACGTCATTCCCCTAGCTTCAGTTCGACTCGTGTTGCCACAGCACCGTTGGCCGTGCGCCATTGCCGCCGCCGCGGAGCTTGCACGTGGCCAGGTTTTCACAGAGCCTTTCTGGCTCAGTTAGCCCTCGAGCCGCACTCGCCACTTCACCACGATGCTCACGCACCACAGCGCTGAGCTTCGCATCGCCAGTGATCACTTTGCCGTGTCACACCGCCGTGTTGCACCGCCACCGCACACCGTCGACCCCTCCTCACGATAGCGTCGGTTCAACCAACACCACCAGTGGATGCGCGTAGTCATCCCGAGCCTAGCACAACTAACCCCACCACCGAAGACTTCACCAGCGGCGAGAAAACGTCGATCAGCACCGTTCTCTGTTTTCGATCGACGGTCGCTGGACCTCGAGTAATCGAGGGTCTTGCTCGACAGTCGCCTTGCAAGCCTCGACGTGTCTCGAGCCCATCCCGAAATGTTTTCCTATTCTGTTTTCAGCTGTATGCCATGCTTGTTTGTATCTAGGAGTTGGTAAAGTCTTGTGGCTAGTTTCTGTTTAAGTTATAGCCTGTTTTGTCCTGCTAGCTAGTAGCTCGAGCCTTAGTAGCTTTGTGGTAGTTCTCTTGGGTGTATGCTTAGAATCTCTGTTAGTGTGTTAAATCCTATTCAAGCATCATCCCTGCACCTTTCAGTTATTTATTTATGCATTGCAATCATTTAGGATCCCTGGAGGAACATCAGGAGCCCGCACAGACAGAAGTCCAGGAAGTACAGGAGCTGTACGAGGAGTACCAAGAGCTCGACACTAACCTTCCTGAGTGCCCTGACCACCAACCCTCCACCTTCTCTCAAGGCAAGCCCCGGAGCATTCTTAAGCCTCCCAGTTTTCACAATTTAATCTACTTGAGTATTTTATACTGTGATGCATTAAGTGATAGGAGTTGTTTGAATCCCAAATTGATGCATTACCTTCCTTGATCTTGTTTTACCTACCTTGTTACCCTGTTAATAATAAAGTAAAAGCAACCGCTTAGCATGCTTAGAATAATGGTTACCTTCCTTTTATGTTTCGTATTATCCTTGTGGGTAATACTATCACGGTTGGCTATATTCGCTATCGTGGAAAGAACCTATGGTAGTAATGAAATACGGTCAACTGGAAGGCAAGTGCACCAAGTGGTCAAGACTTGGAGGTAGTCCGTCCGTTGGATCGTGTAGGTTTGTACACGATGGTGTCCCTCTTACATCTTTGAATGCGCCCTTTCACATAGGGGCCGTTGTGAGTATCGACCCCGAAGCCGAGTAAACACTGTCCGGGCCGGAGCTCAATCTGCTGTGAGCACCCCTCTAGACTGTAGGCATGATCTGCCCGTGGTGGCCATCTATTTTCTACAATTGGGGTGGACCAATGCGAGCCCGCGTCGGTTACCACCTGGACTTTGTTGAGCGGTAACCTAATGCTGACCCGACGGGGTAAAGTATGGGCGTGTGTTAAAGGTAATCTTACCAGCTGGTGCATATCGATTCGAATTGCTGCCCCCCACTGGATATGGGGGATTATGCTGAGCTTCACCACGGTACAACTCCATGTGACATCTTAATGGTTCTACTAAAATGTTGATGAAGGAACTGGATATATGTTATTATATTGTTTGAGTAGAATCAAGTGTGTGCTCTAGTGTAGATGCAATAACCTAGAAATAATTAATAAGATAAAAGATTCGCTCATCGTATCATTAAAGTAAACTCCTTTAATTTTAAGCATTTCCGCAAAGTAAAGCTTACCCAACTCCAGATACAGCCATGCATACCTTGGAGTCTTTATTTTCAGTTAGACGGGTAAGTCTAGCTGAGTACATTCTCGTACTCAGGGTTTATCCCGTTTGTTGCAGATGGCCAAGTATACATCGGCTATTGTAAGCACTGTCTCTATCCTTTCTACGGAGAAGATGAGTAGGCCTTGGGCAAGGTTTTCTACAAGCTCACCTTTGCTGTTGTCGGACCTGACGTTGTGGGCACCCCTGTCTTTTAAAACTTCTAGTTCAGTTTCAAACAATGTTTTATTTGGCCGCAAGTGTTGTGGCATAAGTACTACTTTTATTTGGAGCAAAGTGTTGTAATAACTTTATTTCGTACTTTAAGTATCTCCGTTTGAGTTGTGGCTCGTTCGAATGTGTCTCCCTGAATGTACGCGATTCTGAGTTGATGTAAGAAATCCTTCGAGATTTTCGGACTACCGGGATTATATGGGCTCAAGTGTTGTAAGTGGTAGCTAATCAGCTACATTAGCACTTGATCTCTTATAATTTGGGCGGTTCTGTCACATATAAGATTTGTGCACAACTTGCTCCCATGGCAATGTATTCCGCCTTGGCGGTTAACAATGCCACACTATTTTGCTTCTTTGAGGACCAAGAAACAAGTGATCTTCCTAGCATGTGGCACCCACCGGAGGTACTCTTCCTATCAACCTTACACCCGACGTAATCCGAATCAGAATAGCCAACTAGTTGGAAGGGAGCTCCTTTGGGATACCAAAGACCCATGCTAGGGGTGTGCCTTAAGTACCTAAGGATTCTTTTAACCGCACAAAGGTGCGACTCCTTAGGGTTTGCTTGAAACCTAGCACACATACACACACTAAACATGATATCCGGCCTAGAAGCGGTGAGGTAAAGTAAACTATCGATCATAGAACGATAAAGAGTTTGGTCAATCGGTTTACCTCCCTCACCGAGATCGAGATGCCCATTAGTTGGCATTGGGGTCTTGATTGGCTTGCAATCCTCCATCTTGAACTTCTTAAGTAGATCATAAATGTACTTTTCTTGAGAGATGAAGGTCCCTTCTCTCATTTGCTTCACTTGAAAGCCAAGGAAGAAGGTTAGCTCGCCAATCATTGACATCTCGAACTCCTTGGACATCAAGTCACCAAACTCCTTGCAATGGTCTTGGTTTGTTGACCCAAATATAATGTCATCGACATATACTTGGCAAACAAAGATCTCTCCATTAAGCTTCTTGGTGAATAGTGTAGTGTCGATGATCCCGATCTTGAAGCCCTTCTTGATTAGGAAGTCCCTTAGCCTCTCATACCAAGCTCTTGGAGCTTGCTTCAATCCGTAGAGTGCCTTGGACAACCTATACACATGATTAGGCAAGTTTGGGTCTTCAAACCCGGGAGGTTGTGAGACATAGACAAGTTCATTAATGAAACCATTTAAGAAGACGCTCTTCACATCCATTTGAAAGAGCTTCATTTTGTGATGTGAAACATACGCCAAAAGGATACGGATGGCTTCAAGTCTTGCAACCGGAGCAAAGGTCTCTCCAAAATTGAGTCCTTCTACTTGAGAGAACCCTTTGCCACCAATCTTGCTTTGTTCCTCACAACCACGCCTTGATCATCTTGCTTGTTCCTAAACACCCACTTGGTGCCAATGATTCTTGCATCCTTTGGCTTCTCTTCAAGTGTCCACACTTGGTTCCGGGTGAAGTTGTTGAGTTCTTCATGCATGGCATTCACCCAATCCAGATCCGCAAGTGCTTCTTCTACACTAGTAGGCTCAACAAAGGAAACAAACGAGTGATGTTCAACATAAGATGCAAGTCTAGAGCGAGTCATTACTCCCTTTGATGGACTCCATATGATTTGATCATGGGGGTGAGCTTGAAGGATGGATGTTGATTTTCTATTTGTCTCTTGAGGAGGAGGATGCAGTGCTTCAACATTGCTTGCTTCGGCCTCGGCTTGATCTTAAGGAATGTGAGTGTCTTCTTGATCTTCTCTCACTTGATCTCCTTCATCAACTTGAGGCGTGTGAGGTGGTGAAGGATCTTGATTTGCTTCATCTTCAACTTCTTCCACCTCTTGCGGGTTGATAGCACCAATTGGCATATTCTTCATTGCCTCCCTCAAGGGTTCATCACCTACATCAATATCCTCAAGCGCTCCTTGGGAGCCATTAGTTTCATCAAACTCCAAGTCATACGTTTCTTCAACTAAGCCGGTGGCTTTGTTAAATACACGGTATGCCTTGGATTTAAGTGAATAACCAACAAGGAAACCAATGTCACACCGTCGTTGGAATTTACCCAAGTGTTGGCGCTTCTTGTAGATGTACACCTTGCAACCAAACACCGGAAGAATGAAATATACGGCTTCTTTCCGTTGACAAGCTCATAGGGGGTCTTCTTTAATAGCCTTTGGACGAAGAGACGGTTTGCCGCATAGCAAGTGGTGTTGATTGCCTCCGTCCAAAACTTCTCGGGAGTGTTGTACTCATCAAGCATAGACCTTGCTAGAGTTATGAGTGTCCGGTTCTTCCTCTCTACGACACCATTTTGTTGTGGAGTATATGTGGCGGACACCTCATGCTTGATCCCAACTTCATCACAATAATCTTCAATCTTTGTGTTCACAAACTCGGTGCCATTGTCACTTCTAATCTTCTTGATCTTCACATCAAATTCATTTTGAGCTCTTGTAGCAAACTTCTTGAAGATGCCTTGTGTCTCTCCCTTGTCTTGAAGAAAGAACACCCAAGTGTACCGAGAGTAGTCATCCACTATCACCAAGCAATAGAGATTTCCTCCAAGACTAGCATAGGTGGTAGGGCCAAATAGGTCAATGTGTAGCAACTCTAGGACTCTTGAGGTTGACATGGAAGCTTTGGTTGGATGAGTGTTTGCCACTTGCTTGCCGGCTTGACATGCACTACAAAGTTTGTCCTTCTCAAACACCACATCCTTGATTCCTCTAACCATTTCCTTCTTGACAAGTTTCTTCAAGGTTGACATGCCCACATGAGCTAATCTTCTATGCCATAGCCAACCCAAAGAATTCTTGGAGAATAGACAAGCTTGCAAGTTTGCTTCATTTGAAGTGAAGTCCACTAAGTAGAGGTTGTTGTGCCGGAACCCTTTGAATATCATTGATGAATCTTCAATCTTGGTCACAATCACCTCATTTGGTGTGAAGAGACAATGAAACCCGAGATCACAAAGTTGACCAACCGATAGCAAGTTGAAGCTCAATGATTGTACTAGCAAGACATTTGAGATTGATTGATCTTGGGAGATAGCTACTTTGCCTAAGCCTTGAACTTTGCCCTTTGAATTATCCCCAAAAGTAATCTTGTCTTGATTTGCACAATCCTCATCAAGTGTGGTGAACATCCGGGGGTCGCCGGTCATGTGTTGAGTGCAACCACTATCAATTACCCAATGGCTCCCACCGGTCTTGTAGTTCACCTACACACAAGCAACTTGGAGTTAAGCTTGTTGTTTGGGAACCCCTTAGTGCGGGTCCCCATTGCCTTGTCAACCAACTCCTTAGCAACCCAAAGAACCCTAGACTTGTTCTTCATTGGTGGTCCAAGAAACACCACAAGTGGTCTACCCTTGGAATCTTTGTTGATGACATAGTGAGCATCATGAGAAAATGGCCTAGTGTGCTTGGGCAAGGTCTTGGTAAGTGGAGTCTTGCATTGAAATGATA
This sequence comes from Microstegium vimineum, assembly GCA_022036555.1. Taxonomy (NCBI): domain Eukaryota; kingdom Viridiplantae; phylum Streptophyta; class Magnoliopsida; order Poales; family Poaceae; genus Microstegium; species Microstegium vimineum. Next base: position 13,653,795 of record CM039127.1, on the reverse strand, counting down.
GATGACCAATTTTTCCACATCTAAAACACCTCTTAGGCTTCGGTTTTGGCTTCTCTTGATTGTAGCCATTGTACTTGTTCTTGTAGTAGTTCTTGGCTTCAATCTTGACCTTGGCCTTCATCACTTGGTTCTCCTTGTACCCAATACCGGTCTTGTCAATCTTCATGACGGTGCTCATTAGAAGCTCACTTTGGAGATTATGGCCCTTGGTGAACTTTTCAAGGCCACTTGTAAGCTTGGTCTTGTCATTCTTGAGCTTGGCAATTTCTTCTCGAAGAGAGTTGATCAAGGTGATAGCATCTTTGTCTTCTTCTTGAGTCGGCTTGATGGTGAAGGGCTTGTTTGCCTTGAGGTTGATTAGCTCTTCCTTGAGCTTTGAGTTCTCTTCACTCATCTTCACATAATCATCATACTTGTCGGCTTCTACAACTCTCTTGCCCTTGCATTTGGCACTTTGCTCAAGAGCCACATCATCAAGCTTGATATCACAAGAGGTAGCACTTGCACACTTGGCACACGGGTTAGTAGCAACATGTGTAAGATCTTGAGTAAGTAATTCATTTGCTACCACTAGTGTGCCATGATCAATTTTCACTTGGTTGTAGTCATCTTTTAGCAAGTTAAACCTTGTAAGGAGCTCTTGGGATGACCTCTCAAGCTTATCATGTTTCTCATTGGCTTGCTTAAGAGAGGCTTTGAGCTCCCTAGTGCTAGATGTGAGAGAGTTAATCTCAAGCTTCAAATCATCATTAGCAATAGACAAGTTATCAAGCTTATCATGCAAGTTTTCTTTGATTTCAAGAAGTTTGTCATTTTTACTCTTGTACTTCCTTATGATGCTAGCATACTTGTTGCAAATTTTAATTAGCTCATCATAGGAAGGTGCTTCTTCATCATCACTATCATCACTAGAGAGGTCATCACCATCAACCTCTTTTTGTACCTTCTTGTCACCTTTAGCCATAAGGCATATGTGTGTAGAGGATGAGCCCGGCGATGAAGGAGGAGGTGACGGTGGAATAGAGGAACCAATCACCAAAGCGGCCACCTTCTCTTCTTCACTCTCATCATCGGAGGAGTCGCTTGAATCATCAATGTCGGTGAGCCAATCACCCACAATGTAAGCCTTGCCATCCTTCTTCTTCTTGTGGAAGTTGAAGTTCTTCTTCTTCTTGTATGGCTTGTCTTGCTTCTTGTTATCATCACTTGAGTCATCATTGCCGCCCTTGTTCTTCTTGAAGTTCTTGAACTTGTTATTCTTGAACTTGTCTTTCTTCTCTTCGGGACATGCATGGGCTAGATGACCAAGAGTGCCGCAATTGTAGCACTTCATTTGGGAGATTGGATTCCTTGAAGAGCTTGTGAAGAATTTCTTCTTCTTTGAGTCAAACTTGACTCTGTTCTTGTTTAGCCTCTTCAACATCTTGGCGGTCTTCTTCACCATGAGAGCGATGTTGTCTTCATCATCATCATCACTTGTACTCTCAACGACATATTGAATCTTGCACTTCTCCTTGGAAGATGCCTTGAGAGCCAAGTCCTTCTTCTCCTCCTTCTCTTTCTTCTTGGAGGATGATGAAGTTCCATCATTGATCTTCATGTACATCTCATGAGCATTGATCTTGCCCAACACTTGCGTTGGTGTAGTTGCGGAGAGATCGCCTTGATGAAGGACCGTGACGATGTGGCTATACTTGTCTATTGGAAGGACACAAAGTATCTTACGCACCACATCGGCCGGTGTCATTTGAGAGAGTCCAAGGCCATTCAACTCCTCTACAAGCACATTCAAGCGAGAGTACATTTCATTAGCATTTTCATGAGATAGCATGGTGAAAGCATTTAACTTAGCAATGATAAGGTGATAGCGCTCTTCTCTTTCACATTTAGTGCCCTCGTGTAGAGCACAAATGTTTGTCCAAATCTCATGCGCGGTTTTGCAATTCCGCACACGGTTGAACACATCCTTGCAAATGCCACGGAAAAGAATATTCTTTGCCTTAGCATTGTCCTTCTGAAAGTATGGGTCCTCGGCGAACACCGATCCACCTTGGGTGGCGGCTTTGTGAACGCCGACATCCACGGCCTCAAGGTAGGCCTCCATCCGAACTTTCCAATATGGAAAGTCATCCCCATCGAACATGGGTGGCGGTCCATCCCCATAGGACATCTTGCTCTAGGAGGTGAAGCCTAAATTAGAGCAACAAGGCTCTGATACCAATTGAAAGGATCAAGATGCCCAAGAGGGGGGGTGAATTGGGCTTGTTTTAAATTTCTAAAGCAAATATAAAAACCTATCAAATGCCAATCACCCCCTAGTGCCTACCGTCCGTGTGTCCTAGCTAGAAAGCGGTAGCAGTTCATAGGAAATAAAAACAACCTAAACAATTCTAGTAGGAAAAGAAGAAACACAACGGAAAGTAATGCGGAAAAGTAAAGAGCTAGGGAAAAGAAAATCTCATGAACGCGGCGATTTTTTCCCGAGGTATCGAGGTGTCGACACACCCCCCTAGTCCTCGTTGGAGCACCTCGCAAGGTATCGCTCCCCCTCTACCCGCGCAAGGGTAGAGTGCTCTCTATGGGCTGATTCTTCGCCACTCCGGCTCGGTGAATCACCCACAACCGATCACAAGAGCTTGGAGAAGAGCCGCCAACAATCTCCCGGCGGTCACTTCCTCCGAACACCACCAAACCGTCTAGGTGTTGTCGAACACCAAGAGTAACAAGCACAAGACCTTCACTTGACCCACTCAAGGCTAGGAAAGTGTATGGATGCATACAAGTCACTCCTAATCACTCTAGGAGGGAAGAACAAGATGAACTCTCTCTAATCTCTCCCTCACTAGTCTCTTGGCTCTCCAAAAGATTTCTCAAGGTGTCACCAGCTGAAACAATGGCCAAGAGAGCCTCTAAGACCAAGGGGGCAACTATAAATACTCCCCACCTCCAAAACTAGCCGTTTTTTACTTTTTCTTCTCTCTGCGTAGCCACCGGACTAGTCCGGAGCTCACACCACCGGACCATGCACACTGGTCCAGAGCTCACTCTCGTTTCAAACTCAGGCACCGTCGGACTACTCTGCTTGGTCCGACGCACTGGTCCAACGCTCTGGTCCGGAGCCTCGGTACTCTCTGAGTGAAAACCTTTCTCTCTTTTACACACCACCGGGCCACTCTCCTTGGTCTGGTGCCCTGGTCCGACGCTCTGGTCTGAAGCCAGGGTGCTCTCTGCATAAACCCAAATCCCTGTCATGAGGCGTCGGACTAGTCCGGAGCCTTCTGTCTCTCTGAACCAAGCCACCGGACCACTCTCCTATGGTCCGGTGCCTACCAGACAGGTGGTCCGGAGCTCCTCGAGCTGGAAAACTGCCTAAGTCAGGGACCACCGGACCACTCTCCTTGGTCCGATGCCCACTTAGCAGAGTGGTCTAGAGTCTCTTTCTCCCTCTTTTTCAACCGTTTTCGCTGAGGTTTCTTAAGGGATTTTGCTCCTACCATATCTAGGGTTTATCAAGGGCTGAAAGCAAGGTCTCTAGGACTAGTTGTGACAAGTGTGCATATGTCCACTTTCCTAAACTCTCCTAGGTCAAGCTACTAACCTCATACCCCTCTTTATAGAACGGTCAAAGGAAAAACAAAAGCCCTAGCTATACTTAGTGCCCTTCTCAACCTTATGGCACTAAGAACTAGCCTAGTCTTCGTCGTGTATCTCCATCCTTTGCAACCGAAATGATTTCCATCTTGGGGGCATGAATATCCATTAAGCCCATTCAAAATGCATCACTCATGACCTAACATAAATGACTTTGTCTCTGCAAAACACACGTTAGTCATAGTGATCTAGTATTGTCGTTAATCGCTTAAACACAAGGGTCCATGATTCTACATGGTGTCAGCCAGGAACAGAGCTCTGGCACGGTGGTTCCATGGCCGGCGGTGGCCAGTCTCGTCGGCGCGAGCTGATAGGGCTCTACGGGCCACCACTCGGCAAATCGAGAGGTCCGGAAGAACAAGGGGGAGAACACGAGTTCACCTGGGTGTTTCGCGCGTGCAGACGAGGAACAGGGGCGGCTGACGGCGGGGCACGGCGGTGTCGGGTTCCCTGCGAACGGCGACTAGACGGTGAGGCCAAAGAAAAGAGAGATTGAGAGCGGGATGAGGTACAGGGGTGTTCCGCGAACCCACCGAAGGCTTTCGCGCGGACAGAGAAGCCCCAGAGGTGGTGGACGGCACGACGGGGCGGAGCTTCGCACGCTGCAAATGACATCGCGACGGTGTGAGCATGGCAGAGCGAAATTGATCGGATGAGAAGGTTCACGGGGTATCAAACCTTGCCTCGAAGGGAGATGAGAACAGGCGGTTGACAGAGGAGCTCGATCGAGCACCAATGGCGGCAGCGTCGGTTCCCGAGCTCGGGGTCGCGCGGCGGCTTTGCTAGGCGAGGCGGTGGAGCTTGTGCTAGGGTTCGGTATGGGGAGAAGCAACAAGGGGGGGGGATTATGGCCGCTATTTAAAGGAGCCAAGGAGGGGAGTCCGGCGTGCGCACACGCCTGCTCGCGTGGAGGGCGGACGCGGACTCAGAACAGAGTCCCGTATGGGGATGTTTGGAGGTAGGAGATGGAAGCTGACAGGGCGGGACCGGGCTGTCAGAGAGAAGAGAGGGGGAGGAGCTCCTGCTCGGGCATGGGCCATCCTGGCCGAACGGCCCAGGAGAAGGAGGCGGGGTGCGCACGGGCCTAGCAGGCCGTCGGGCTAAAAAAAATAAATAGGAGTGAGGGAGAGAAGGGAGGTTTTTCATTTCTTTTTTTCTTTTTCTGAATTGCAAAACATTTTTCCAATCATTTTAAATTCCTTTTTGCTTTTGGTCAAAACCAACCAATACAATAAATACAATGCAATGGCATGAATGCACAAAAATATTTGTGTCCCTAGGATAATTTTAATATTCCAAAAAAAATTATTTTACTATATTCTCATGAGCACAAAATTCAAATTAAATAAAATTAAATCTATTTTTAAAATTCAAATTTTCGAGTGTTACATATAGTAAACATGTGATTAGCATCTGAATATTAGAGCATCTCCAACAGTTTACCAACCACACTTGCTATCCTTTATTTTTTGACAGAACTAGAAAAATCACCTCTCCAACAGTTTGGCATCCAACTTGGCAAATTTTAGCAACTTAGGAAATCTCCCCCCTCCACGCGCATATATGCGCGCGCGTAAACCAGCGCGCATCGCCGGCAAACGTAGAGGTGAAAGGGCACATAATAGTTTTGTTTCACTCTGAGAGTTTCTGATGCAAGTTTGCTAGAGGTGGAAGAGCATAAAACTAATTTTGTTTCACCTTTGGGGTTTTTGATGTAAGTTTGCTAAAGATTTAACAAACAATTATACTAAATTGTTAAAGAAAGTTCATTTTTTTCACTTGCTATATATTTTAGTAACTTGTCAAATCACGAGATTTACCAAGTAATTTTTGAGATACGACACGAATTAAACTAATCTTCCTAGAGCATCCGATTGTCTTCCTAGTTAGTATCCGATGAAACAGCCAGGGCACTAACTGCTCGTGCTATCTGCTATCTTTAGAAACACTTAGACTTGTGAATCGCGTACCGCTAGCTGTTCGTGTCACTACGTTCATAAGTATGTATACTATAATTGAATTTTTTAAATAAATCTAGGTTCACCCACTCAAACGTCCCCGCTGAGTGATCTAATCTTCGTGCACTCAAGAAATTACATACAATAATTTATCTCAATTAAAATCAAGGGCTCACGACAGATCCAAAGGCTCACAGATGTTTGTCCGAGGCTTGTCACCTGCCTGTCACACCCACGCCCCTGTCACCCACGCCTGACAACGAGCGCACCCTCAAGCTACGGTTCGAATCCTGTGGTTGTTTGTTTTTTCCTTCTCATTTTCGAGCGACCGCAGAAAATAAAAAAAAACAGTAGGCAACTTCGGTCGCCGCGTGACGCGGCTAGGTTTTTGGACGCCGCCGTCTCCGCCATGCATCGTCAGGCCAACAGGGCGTCGGCGATCTCTCCCACATGGATCATCAGGGCAGGCCACCATGGCAACGTATGGGAGCTCGGGCTCCCTGCCGCCGTGGAGCCCGCGGGATCTGCCGCGCCCCGCGCTGTCGGTGAGCGCGGACCGCTGCGTGCCGCGTTGGCGTACGTGGGCCGCCTGTGCGGCTCCGGCTCCGTCCACAAGAAGGGCGCGGCGAGGAAGAGTGGCGCGCTGGGGCCGGCGCCGGCAGCGGGACCCGTGCGAGACTGCCTGGAGAAACCGGCGGACAGCGTGGGCCACCTCCACGACGCGGCGCAGGAGATAGTCGGCGCCGGGATGAGCCACTCCGGGACGCCGCGTTCAAGTGGCACCTCAACAACGTGCAATCCTCGTGCAGCGCCACGCTTATCGACGAGAACACCTGCCTCGACGGCCTCTCCTCCCGCGGCGTCGACGCCGCCACGCGCGCCGCCTTTCGCGGCAAGGTCGTCGAGGTCGCGTAGGTCACCAGCAACGCGCTCGTGCTCGTCAACAAGGTCGGCCCTGGTACTAGCCCAAGACCCAGGTGCAGGCTCAAACCTACGAGCCCACCAGGCCACCACAGGCGCCGTTCAAGGATGCCAGGACGCCGCCGCTGTCCGCCAGCACGATAGTCCAGGGCACCTCTGGGGCGTCCGACAGGCATGGCTACCGTCTCCGTCAACACCAAGGTTGGGCAGAGGAGTGGGTGCTCACTGGCCTCGTCGCCGATGGTGGCAGCAAGCTCAAGATGCTGCTCAGGTTCGTCGATGCGCTGCCCACCGGGTACAACGACACCTCTCCGCCTCCCTCCCCCACCTCACTGCCTTCTTGCCTCCCTGCCACAGGCCGTTGCCTTCAGCCATGTGCGACCTCACGATTCTGTGAGATGATGCGCCTTTTTTTTTCTTCTAAATCTTTTAGAACGCACACAAAATAATGCTTGTTAGCAGAATGAAGTAGTACATTTTAATGATCAGATGGTGTCCTTTGAAACTGTTATTTGATCGTGCTGTCAAAATCCACAATTGAAGAAGCTTTTACTGAAAGAGTGTTGTCCGTAGGTATTTTATCTATTGGGAAAGTACACCTATACAAAGTTTGAACCCCTCTGCTGATACTTCATATGAACAGTGAATGAGTAACAGGGATATGTGCAACATTGATCATGTAGGGTTCAATAGTTTTGAAAAAACTTAAATGATTAGCAGTCGCAGTCTCGGTACATATTGCTCAATGTTAAATGCATAATATTTATTTTTCTTGGAGAAGGATTTCTCTTCCATTTCGGTTTTAACAACTCGTCTTTCATGTTGTTCTAATGTAGGGAATAGCTGGTCGAAGTGATCCGTTGTTTGCATCATCAAGATAAATTTCCATGCATCATCAAGATAAAATGGATCATATTGTTGCCACATATAGGTTGCGTTGAACTATTTTGGTTCAGGTATTTTCATTTCACTCATCTCAGATTGGACTTGGGTTCAGGTATTTTCATTTTACCCTATTCTGGTATGTTTCTGAGATGTCACCAAACACACCTCTACTTGAGAATCCAGAGCAGCAAGTCGTTCATAGTTACTTTTCTAGAACAATTGTTTGTTCAGGTGAGTTATTCTTTTATACCCCAAGAGTTGTACTATTCTAAGATTGTCATGTTTTCCTGAAAGACTTAGCCATTCTTATTAAATTAGAATATAAACATTTGGTGAAAATTTATGTTTGTATATGAAAAGTGAAAATTGTCACATGAATTTGATTGTGTTTTGGATTTTACCATAGCCTTAGATGGTTAAGGCTATTGTCCTTTAGTTTTTTACATATATATCCTTAAAATAAAGTCGTGACGTTAGCACGGACACTATACTTAGACTCAAATATAATTGTGTATAAGTTTTTCACATATATATCCTTAAAATAAAGTCGTGATGTTAGTACGGACACTATACTTAGACTCAAATATAATTGTGTATAAGTTAAACTTTACAAAAAATAAATTGGTTATTTTTTATAATATTTTCTAGATAAAACCGTAACGTTAGCACGGACAAATATACTAGTAGCTAGTAGTAGCAGTGGTAGAATAGTTCGTAGAGAACTAAAGATGGTCTGACACGGTATGTTTGTACGCACGGTACATGTTAGGAAAAACCCCGCTTGCTCCTTATTGTACAAGCGAAGAAACGCTATTAGCGCGCGAGGTGTCCTGGATACCCTTCATACCGGCTTACACGTACCGTACCGGGCGACTTCACTCTCAGGACAGTTGTGACTTGTGAGTATGCACCAGCAGAATGTAGGGCACAGGAGTAGCAGGATCATCGGTTTTCCGGAAGTTTTTATGGTGGTGGGTACCATACCAGACCACTGTCTAACTCTATGACCAAAGCGCATGCAGGGAGACCTTTCAACACTTTGATGACCATGCCACCATTTATGCAGGTTCAGATATAGTTCGATGAAGTTTCTTCTACCACAACTAAAATGTTAGATTTCTTTGAGTGTTTTAAATAGTAAATAAAACACTATCATTAGTCGTACCACATAAAAATCTAATATTTTAGTAAGAAAAGTTTATACTAGATTTTAATTATCAAAAGAGTGGTAGAACTACACTCTCACTAGAAGAAATTTGATATTTTAGTTGTGTACGATCGATCGAGTATAGTCATAGTACTGTATGTGATAATATCTATTACTCTCTCCATCCCAAATTGTAAGTCATTTTAAAAATCTTGGAGAGTCAAAGTTTATAAAGTTTGACCAAATTTATAAAATATAATAATAACATATTTCATACCAAATAAGTATCATTAGATTCTTTATTAGTAATATTTTCATACTATACCTATTTGATGTCATAAATCTTTATGTTTCTCTCTATAATCTTTGGTCAAACTTAAAATGTGTTTTTTTTTCTCGAATACGTAAAAGGTTTGCGTATCTTTGTATTAAGATGGAGAAAGTTTGGATTACAACGACGTGCCACACCCGGGCGCACTAGGGAAGACATAAAGTTATCATGACGCTCATTCCTCTCTAGCGCACTGGGACATAAGGGACTACTCATGTCCTAAACAACTGAGGTGTCGCGCTCTTGCGTCGATCCAAGATTCTTGACTCTCTAAGATTCTTGAAATGACTTATAATTTAGAATGGAGGTACCATATGATTTTCGGATGCCCATCCATGCATCACTGCCGTGCAGGTAGGATCGGATAGCTGTATGAAGCGAACTAGTCATGAAGATAGATAGCTACGTGCAGGGGGGATTCAAATTCAGTCAGCGCTGGGGGAACACCATGGCCGGATTTCTCGTTCCACCAACGGAAAAACAGTTGATGCACAACCAGAAAAAAAATGGCAATGGGTTTACAGGTATGTATCGTCTGTCGTCCACCAATCCCTGCTTCTGTCAGGACTTAGGATGAGTTTTACGGGCCAAAACTCATAACCATATCTATGCCGCGGTAACGGGTACCGTGCCAAGACTCAGATAGGCCAAAATGGTCCGTGCCTTCGCGGTTTCTGGTCGTGGTCGGGCCGGGCTGGCTGCCGTTTAGGGTTTGTTTGGATTGATGGATAGTTGGCTATCCCGGATATTTGGTTGGATGTTTAGGCTGAATCTGGATATCCAGGATATGGAATATTCTGGGTAGATGTTTAATATCGTGGCTCTCAGAAATCTAACGGATAAGCATATTCATGTTTTTCTAATCTGTTATTAACAAATAAATTAAGAATTATTAGTATGTTATATTATTAATTAGTAATTATGATCACAAGATAAGTTATGATAAATATTATTATGTTGATTAGCACGTGTTTTGTGTGACAATTAGACTAGTATAGTGCTAATTAACTTATTTTATATTTTATTAGTGATTATAATGATAAGATTAATGTTTGTGAATATTTATTAGTGTATAATTAGTTGTTGTTATTTTTAAATAATAGATATAATTAGTTAAGTATTCTTATCCATCCAATCTCATCTATTCAACCAAACAGAGAAATAGTTCGTATCAGACATACAATCAAACAGACAACATAGAAATCCATATCCCGAAATCCATGTACCATCCACCTTTGTCCTCAAACCAAACGCACCCTTAATTTGCCCGTTTCACGTGTTGCCAACTTGCCACCCGCGGATGTGCCGCGGCGACTTTGGTTTCGGTGGGAGTCAGCAAATCGGCAGTAGGCCAGCACGCAATAAGTCAAGCGGCCTCGCGTTCCGCTGTTTTCGCCTCGAGGCAGCCTCGGGCCTGGTGGCTCGCTACACGTTGCTCTCCTGCAGCCTGCGCGCTCTGCGGACACCGGGCCGCGGCTTGCGAAGCGTAGCGCCGTAGCGGAGGCTCGGCGTTCGTGTGACTCTGATTCTGAGCCACGGAGCACCTGAGGACACGTGACGACGTGCGCGGGTCCCGGCCCGGCGTTGGCAGGACCAGCCGAAGCAGCCCTGGCGCGGCCGCACCCGCGCACTGCCCAGGCGAAGGCGAGTACCCCATGAGCTACGACGCACGCGACCAGCGCCGCCTAGCAGCCAGCAGGTATAGCTACAGCAACAGCAGCAGGGCGAGGGAGTTGCAGGCAGGCAGGGTTCCTTGGCGTCGCGGCAGCTTTCCCGTGCCGTGCGTCCGTGACTGACGCCTTTAACCGTCCCGTGCCTGCGTGTCCAGTGTACGTACTACAGTAGTAAAACCGTACCAGGCGCCGGCGACGGTGTGCGTGTTCACTGAACCCAGAGCGCTGCATCGACGTGATGTGCCTCTGAATGACTGAATACTTTGATCGGTTACTTCAGTCCAGTCTTCAGTGGCACCACGACAGCAATGCCAGAAAATTAAGGTCACCGTGCCTGAAGCTCTGAAAGGCTGAAATGCTATCTAGAGTGTCATCAGCTCATAGCATCAACCGTTCGTGATTCCAGCGGGGAATCGGTTCCCACGGTTTCCATGGACCAAGAGATCGGAGCAGAAAATAAAGTGTTTCAATCGAAAATTTGATAACATGCAATGGAAAAGAAAAAAAAATGGGCACATGTTTCGGTTCTTCTTAAATCTTCTCAGGGAGAGACTAAAAGCCCACGTAAAGATGCTAACTGTTCGTACGACTGGCCACTGCTTTCGGCCCACCAGAAAAAGGCCTGCTAGTGAATTAGGAGTATCTTGGTGGTTTTATGCGATTTTGTCTTGACGCCGAAACTAGGGCAGAGCACGCCATTTTATGATAGCGGTTTTCACCCCTTCTATCTTTCCAATCCGTGGAGTGGTAGCATCATTGTAGGTGGGAGGAACAGAAGATATCTCATGACCACTTTCAAATAAAGTGAAGAAAGTGAGTGTAAAGAGGCATATATTTGTCACCAGATACATCTCGTGAGTCTTCCCTAGCTCTACACTTTTATTATGAATTGTACGTCTATATGGCTAGACAAGAACCGGTTGTGTGTATGCAAGTAGCATGTCGATGCTTATTTATGATGTAGGTACCTATAAGATTTACACCTTATAACAACTATACATATTCTATGTGCAATAAATATATTCGACAATAATTAGGTTATATAGAAGCTACACTGTCTCTTATCCATGTGGATTCTAAAGGCAGCCCACTTTTGTCTTGACCATGGATTCCACACAATCATGACCACCTTTGTGATATCTCTTTATACCTACTAGGAGTCTAGGACAACTACTTTTTAGGACTAAAGAGATTCGACAAAATCTTGGCAGCTTTTGTCACACTCTTATAGTACTAGGAGTTTAATTCACCTACCTATGGGACTATCTCACTACCATGATACCGTACCATGGGTGGTTGTGAGAAGGACTAGAAACTTTATTATGTGTGGTTTTGTTTTTCACATGTACTATTTTATGCTTATTCAATTTGGGTTCTGTTCATCCTCTTTCTAGTTTTTGGCTTGCACATAAGTCTAGAGCAATAGTTAATGAACATGGTATTAGATGATGAATATGGATCTCATCAGATGTTTCAAAGCATATCTAAATATTTTTTAGATAGATGAGCACACACAATCACTAAAATTTTATTACAATAAGTATCTACATTTTAAGTACATTTTTCTACTCCTACCAAAAGATTTAAGCCACCGTAGCCATAAAAAGTATGCTGTCTAATGGAAATGATACATACCTTTACAAGTAGCCATCTAAATCCTAAATTTAAACCATGGTAGTGTTTTGGCTTTTGCCCATCTTGACTTCTAGGAGAGTTTGGCTTAATTTTGTACATGACTTTCTCTTCCTGCAAATAATTTGTTGATGGGGTAAAAAGTATTTCTTTATTTCTAGCACTGGTTGCAAAAGAGAGCACCAAAACTAAGATGCGTACCATTACCACAAGCTCCAGCATGAGACAATCCTAGAATCGTATTCTGACAATCACTAGCACCCCTTAGCACCTAACGCTGCAGTTGCTCTGAATGTTATTACAAAATCGAAGTGTTATATTGGAAATTTGAGTGGAGAAATTTATATTAGCAAGGTTATGGTGTTATAGATGTAAAGCATAAATTTATATCAGCAAGGTTATGGTGTGTTATAGATGTAAAATATAGCAGTTGGGTGGGGCGGGTACAATTTTTATTTTCTCAGCATGTTTTTCACCGCTAGTTTGGCTAGAACTGACGGAGATAACACGTTTCACTGCCCGTTCAAAAGCCATCGGAGCGCAGGGACAAGAAAAACTAATCGTTTTCACCGCTGAATCATCGGATATATGATCCAAGAATGAAAACGGTGGTGGCCGGTTATCACCGCCGCAGCATATGACGAGCCAGTACTGGAAACAATTAACGTATTTTTCACCGGCTAATAAACCGGTGGTGAAAATTGTTTTCCCCACCGGGCACCGGCTCGTAGGACGATCCGGCGGTGAAAACTGTGGTAGGGATGCTAGTGGAGAAAAACTAATTATCATCCATGTAGAGGTTGCTGCTAGAACAATAATCTCGTCTGCACTGTACACAAACCAAGAAACTGTAGTGTGTGGTTGGTGTTTCTGCAATCGCGTGCATGTATATAGCCCAGTTAGTTTCCATGTTCCACGTGTTTTTCTCATCTTGCATATCTTGGTATGCATGTGATTCCGAAGGATGGGATGTTGTTTGTGCCGGTACATGTATCATACATGTATATGCTTTCCCTATTGCTCTTCGCTGGATGGCGTGATCTGCATAAAAAAACGTCACTAGCTATAGTATTACATGCACCACAAGCAGCAAAGAATAATCATTGCCCTGCTGCTGTTGCAGCGTCCAATTGCAGGGAGCTCCATGCACACCACTTGGGACACTGATCCGATCACACTCTCGTCTCCGGTCGATCCTATGCTAGTGGCTGTTCTTGGCGTCATCGTACGTCAGTCATCATCCGAGGCGAAAGCTTCGTCTCGGCGAGGCGCGCGGCACGCACAGTAGGACAGATGAACGAGGACGACCGACGTAGTTGGTCTGAAAAAGGAAAAGGGAAGAGATGACAGATGAACAGGGAAAAGGCACTCACCGTCCTGCAGGGGAGATGAGGGAGCTCTGTCATGGCAAGGCCCCGCGCCGGCGATGCGCATCCCGTGAGCCGCTCACAGGCGCGCGGATTTCGACAACCCGCTGCTCGATCGATCGATCCTTGTACGTATGCAAATGGCAGCAGAGTCGTAAAGATCGAGCTGATGATGATGATCGAATGAAGCTGCTGCAGGTTGCAACTTGCAAGTGTGTACATACATACGTCCGTGTTCATGCATGTGCAACGAGAGAAAATCACTCGCTCTCTCCACTTCCTGATCTCCCCCTCAGGTATAGCTAGACAGGTTTCGGGGAAGCCTGTGATTGATCGATCGCAAAGATCTTCACCGTGTGGCGTTGCACTTTACCGGCAAATAAAGGAGCAAAGATGATGTGTAGATCAAAGCGATCGAACAGGATATTTTGATCCCGTGGGGGGGAAGAGATGCACTTTTGGGGTAACAATCCCCTGGCTCTAGTTGCTCCAGCGTTTCCCAGGAGGTTCTTCGTCCCCCTTTCCGCCGCACGCGCACACAGGATTTGCAGAGGAGAGATGGTCGAGCCGATTTTCCTGTGATACTACTCTGAATACTGTGGGCGGGACCAATCCTGCCGCCGGCGTCGCGCCTATAAATAGGCCCCTGGGGAGCCCTCGCCACCCATAGCCGGCCATCCCGTGCGCACGACGTACACAGTACACAAGTGGGTGTCCAGGTGTTGGTGAAAGCCTAGCTACCCCCCGTGCGCAGAAGTGACTCACTGATCGGTCAGGCTAACTACCTGCAGCTTCTTCTTGCACACACTGCACGACGACAGTGTTAACAGTCGGTTAAAAGAGAAGCTTCGAGAGAGGCCGTTCCGTCGTCGTTGCTCATCAACAATGCCGTGGCGTCTAGCTAGCAGACAGACGGAGTCCGCCCCCACGGTACGTAATGATCATATGACCACCGTACCTACCATTACCAAGCAACTAAGCAAAGTGGTCTGTCGAGAATTGTCGGACTGACCTGGACGAGATATGTCTTTGCAGCGGTGGGGCTCGTCGGAAGGCGGCGGCGGGGACCCGGCGGTGGACGTGGAGGCGCGGAGCGTGCGGTGCGAGTGCTGCGGGATGGCGGAGGAGTGCACGCCCACGTACATCGGGCGCGTCATGGAGCGGTTCCAGGGGAAGTGGGTGTGCGGGCTGTGCGCCGAGGCCGTCAAGGAGCGGCAGGCGCGTGAGCCGTCGCTCGCCGTGGCCGGCGCCGTGGCGGCGCACGCCGCCATGTGCGAGCGCTTCAACTCCACCGTCCGCCTCAACCCCAAGCTGTCCCTCGCTAGCTCCATGCGCGACATCGCGCGCAAGAGCAGCATGTACCGGAGCCGGAGGAACAGCGTCAACGGCAGCGGTGGCGGCGCCACCGCCACCGTCACCGCTACGCCGCCGTCCTCCTGTGGCGGTGACAAGCTCAGGCGCCGCGTTAACAGCTGCGCGCTCCCCTACGTCTGACACCGGAGATCATTTATTTATATATGCATGGTGCATGCATATATATAGCCCGCCGGCATACTGTATATACGTATGTGCAGTTGTACCACTGTCACGCGGCCTGCATGCTGCCAGCAGTACGCATATGCATCGTATATATATTCAGCAGTACTAGTAGGTAGCATGCACACATCCATGCCATGCTACCAGAAGGATGCAGCATCACCAGAGATCATATATTCGATCAGGTGGTTGTTAGCTCTAGCTAGTACGTATACTTAGCTACAGTTGTACTGTACGTAGTAGGTAGCATGCATTAATCCATCCTGACTGTGTTGTAAGTATATACTCCGTACAAACGTTTGTTTCGACTTGGTTCGCATCCGACCCAGGTACTGTATTGTAAGTATATACTCCGTATATACTACTGTATTGTAAGTACACGTCATCAATCTCTGTCTGTGTCTTTCAGCACATACCCAGGTCCCAGGTTGCGTTGACCATGATTATGGTCTTGCGTTAACTCTATCTTTTATTCTCGGGAGGAGGTTGTATGTTTAGGCCGAGTTGGGCCCGAAAAGGGTGACTGGGTCGGGCTCGTATTAGGCCAAGAAAGTGAAGAGGAGGCTGCACTGTGATGGGCCGAAACGGTCATGAGAGTATGAGACGTCGGTGCAGTAATTTTAGGCACATGCTAACATTAGTTGTTGAGGTCGAGAAGATTATTTAGTACCTCTATTTGGATTAGAGAGTTAAAATATCTCAAATTTGATCAAATTTATGTCATAATAAGTATATGAAAGCATCTCAAATTTTATTAAATTTATATATACACATATATATATAATATTTATGATATTAATTAGTATCATTAGATTTTTCATCAATTATATTTTTATAGTATACTTAATTAATGTTATATTTTTTTATACTTTTTTTATAATTTGATATTAAATTAATATACTTAGAATATGAATTATAGTTTAATTTAGAAGGGAGTGAGTACAGAGTTGCATAACCAGCAGAGTTACATTATAATCAGGAGTAACTTGCTGCTACTAGTACATGGACGAATTGAACTCAACTCAAAATGTTTTTTTTTTCTCACAGCTTATGGCCCTCAACTAAAGGCCTGTGTGGGGAGTGCGGTGGCCATGTATATATGTTCTCGAGAAATTTAAAAAATGTAGTTTAGGGTAACCGCAGCAGCAGAACTACTAAAGCACTTTCTTTCAACGGGAAATGGCACATCATTAAAGTTCAGAAGGGGAACATGACTCGAAGCAATGAAAGAAAGAAAGGAGAGATAAAGTGAAAGAATACACTAAACTCTTTCCGATGAAAGTGATAGAAATAAAGTTCAGACTCACGTTTAAATAACCCTCAAAACAAGATTGAGCAAACCATAATTTCGTTTAAACAGTCCCATTCGGGGGTACGGTTAGGCCTATGCGATTCAGTCCAACAGTAACCAAAGTCTTTTTTTTTTTGGCAGGGTTTAACTTTTTTTAAAACGATGATGAAGCCAGAAGAAGCCAGGTTTTGGCGGCTTTAGCATTTAGAAAAAAAAAAAAGCTTCCGCTTTGCCGTTTTTTACTTTATCTCGTTGCCCAAGAGACAGATCTAGATTAGGCTGGCACATATAGCCGCGTTAGCTTAGGATCAGCCAAACTTGGGTTATTTTTGGTACTTACTGAATGAAACGGTGCATGAATACTGATCAGTCACTTAGCACCCTGGCACCTGTCGGCTGTCGCCATTATGAATCTAGATTGAGATGAGATACGGAGTAGCCTTCAATGAACCAAGCAAATATCTGGCTGATGAAGCTTACATTCTCCAGAGAAACAGTATCCGAGTTGTCCAGCCATACAATGCATGCATGTTTTACATGCCTTGATCGGAGTTGGAGTACATTTGTAGAGTTAGTTACATACAACTTTCAGCAAGAATCGGAGTCGTTACTGCTTGAATCTCTAACAAACTGTATGAGTATGACAGAAACTTCGAATTGTATTATACATGAGTCATATATACTGTAATTCGGGAAGCGAACAGTGGTCCAATTAGTCCTTTTTTTTTTCTGAACGAAATAATTCAGTTAGTATGGGCGGCTCTACCGTGGAAATTGGTGAATGCTGTTGGTCATACTCATCGCTGTTGATTTGAGCTGGCCATTAATTTTTGGACAGTGATATCGAGCTTATGGGTTCCTCCTATTTTTATTACAAATCGTCTGAAAATTAGAACGTAATAATAATGAACAATGACCTGAATAGGACGGCTCCCATCCATGCCTGTTGCCTGCCTCCAGAGTTCGATCGACTTTGTAAAATGAACTCCCTATTTGTTTTTGATTCCCAACAGCTTGGTATATATAGCAGCTCACTAAAAACAAAAAGTTGACAAAGCTCGCGAAGAAGCGCGTATCCGCCCGCCCTGTCTGTCATGCCGGTTTTTAGTTCCCACCACGTTCTTCGTTTCTCTGTTTTGGCGCCGCCCGAGCTGGCCACCCCACCCGGCGACGGCGATGGCGATGGCGATGGCGATGGCGCGTTCGGTGTTGGCGAGCAGAAGGTAGGCGATAACCGCAGCCAA
Organism: Microstegium vimineum; assembly: GCA_022036555.1. Taxonomy (NCBI): domain Eukaryota; kingdom Viridiplantae; phylum Streptophyta; class Magnoliopsida; order Poales; family Poaceae; genus Microstegium; species Microstegium vimineum. The sequence continues at coordinate 13,636,159 of CM039127.1, read as the reverse complement.
GGCGCAGAGCATGGAGAATGTGTTCCTCATCCCAAGCCGCGTCCTCCGCCGAGACGAGCTCGTTCTTCACGCGTCTCCGGGGAGGAACTGCTGGCACTGGCTGGTGGCAGTAGCTGATGAGGCATATGCAGGGCGGGCGAGAGAGACGAGGAGGAATGCAGGCCAGCCATGACCATGAGGAAATGAAACCTACCTCTGCCACACCATACCATCCAACCAACATAACTTAAGTCATAGGCACATAACTTAAGAAACAAATATTGTGAGCATACTAGAGTGACATTTAATTCTTCGTCGTTTATATGCTCGGGTAAAGATATTCATCGCCACTTGACCTAGTCGCGCGTCATAAAAATTTCACTGTTTTCTATGATAATTCAAAAAGCACACGTCTTTCGTTTTTTTTATTATGTTCTGTTCAGTAAAAGCCTTCAAATACAGAATATGTTAATGCAGGTTGTTAATATAATTTGTTCCCTATTCAGTCCTTTTGTTAGTCCTGCTAATGTTTCTTGTCTCTTTTATGACAGTACACCCCTATAGGTTAGTTCAAAATTTTGGTGAAGCCTGGTGTCCCTGTGGCATTGATATTCTTATTTCTCAAATCATTAGATCTTGTTTGGATGTACATATATCTTTCTGAAAGTGGTTTTTTCCCTAAGGGCACATGCCCTCATGATATGGACCGTTAGATTCGCTTCGAGATTCGTGCACAGCAGGAGAGAGATAATTTTTTATTGTCTCTCTCCTGCTGTGTGCACGAATCTCGGAACGAATCTAACGGTTCACACCATGGGGGCATGTGCCCTTAGGGGCAATTTTAACTTTCACTTATCTTTCTCACACAAGTTAGAGTGAATTGGAGTGAAATTTAGTTTAAATACACTTCAATACACGTGGATTGAGATAAATATATGTGCATCCAAACAAGCTCTTAAGGTGGTATTTGCGGATCGTTTTAGGGTGTGGTAATGTTAATGTAAACGGATCACCCTTCGATCGGTTTTTAACCCAACGCAAATCGAGTTTTGTTTGGTTAGCTCTGCAAAGAGTGATTTGTGGGCCATAATCGTTAACGTTGAGGGACGGGCAACTATCTCCAATTGAATGAGTACTCAAGCAAAGGTTGTGCAGGAACCACTCTCAATCATGAATCAAGCAAATTAAACACAAAAGGGAACAAATACAAAGACGTTCTACCAATTTGCGTGGTCCTAAAATACACAAGGGATTTTAGTTTGTCTTAAATTTGCACTAGTAATTCTGCATGTATGGCTACACTAATGCCAAGATTCTCCATTCAACAATGTGGACCAGATGGATGTGCATAATTAATACAAATAGTTGTTCGATATTATTCATCTCGAAAATAGAAGGTATTGAATTTCTTTTGTAATATTGGTGATATTCTAAATTCAGTCCACTACTTTTCAAACTGTTCATCTCTTCATAAAAAAGAGTCTTGTGTGGAGAACATTTTTCAAAATATAAGGTAATTTTATTCCACTAATGATTATATTGAAATAATGTTTGTGTTTACTTTTTTATAACATACTTAGCAATTCAATTTTCAAATTACACATGGGTTATGGGTACGGTGTAGCAATAAACTATAAAAAAATGTTGAAACAAGTTTATAATGAGTATCAAGACTATAAAAACACTGGACTATATACAATAATTATAAGTCACCATATATATATGTTGAGAAAAAAATTACACCATATGGAATACACAACCACGATAATAAAACTAGAAAAATAATTAACTAGAACATATGGAAATACGTGTTGGCTATTCATGTCCGTGCTACTGAATTTTGTTGCGCTTGTTTATTGCGTGCAACAAATCTCTTGGCTGCATTTTTTTTGAAACGAATCAAGCAGGTTTACTTGAGTAACATCTTTATGTGCTTGGCTGCGTCTTTGAGCATTCGGAGATATAGTTATTACCAAAAAAAAGGAAAGAAATAAAGAAAAAAAAATGGAGACAGAGGCCCAACGGCCACCGCTAATGTCGCCTGGTGCCTTTAAATACCTCTCTCACCTCCTATCACCCTCTCCTTGCAGTCATTCATTCCTTCCAATCCCGTCATACACGCACGCACCAATTCCTGAAAGACAAGGCCAAGATCGCCAGCGGTTTCCGAAACGAGAAAAGAAGCAGGGGCGAGACGAGATCGACGATGAGCAGTGGTCAGTCGTCGCCGATGGAGCCAAGCGGTGGAGCATGTCCGCATGGCGACGCCGCCCCGGGGGCGGCGAGCTCCAAGAAGCTGTGGCGCGGGATGCAAGCCGTCTACCTCGTCCTCGTCAAGAAGCACCAACCGAAGCTCGCCGCGCTCGGCGTCCACCTGCACAGCCTCCTGTCCAGCAGCAAGCGCCGCAGCGGCCACCGCCACCGAAGCAGCCTCACCGCGTGGGAGCGGGAGGAGAACCCGGCGTTGATGTACCTGTCGTGCCGGTCCATGGACCCCGCCGCCGCGGTGGTGCACCCGTACCCGCGCGGCCGCGGCCACGGCCACGGCCGGCGCCGCGCGTCGTCGTCGTCGTCGAGGCACGCGGCGGCACCGTCGTCGTCCCTGTCGTGCCGGTCCATGGACCCCGCCGCCGCTGTGTGCAAGTACCAGTACCGTCCCCGCGAGGTGGAGTTCAGCTGCAAGAGCACGCCAATGCACAAGCGCCGGCGCGAGAACAAGCGTCGCCTGCGCCTGCAGAGCCGCGCCGCCGCCGCAGCCGACCAGGGACACGACCACCACCACCCGTCGTCGGAGCCGGAGCCGGAGCGCTACGGCTCGGCCGCGGTGGTGACGAGTCTGTTCGCGCTCATGGACGTCGAGGAGGTGGCCGAGGGCGAGGCGGCGGCGGACGACGTCGTCTTCGGCTACGACGACGGCGATCTGGACCCGGACCTGGACGCCGCGGCGACGTGGCCGGCGCTTGCGGCGTTGGGGTCGGCGCCGCGTCAGGTGCGGATCACGGACTCGCCGTACCTGCTGGCGAGGGAGGAGGACAACGAGGAGCTGAAGAGCGCGGTGGACCGGCGCGCCGACGAGTTCATCATGTGGTTCCACGAGCAGCTGCGGACGCAGCAGCAGCAGCGCAGCACGCTCCACTGGGTCAGATAAGGTAGTACATGGTGCAGAAGCAGCAGACCATTGCCTCGATCTACTAGTTGTCTTATGATTCTGTGAATAGTTCATGCATGCATCAATCGCATGGATTAATTACGTATTATTTAGAACCTGTCAAAAACAAGATATATTACGTATTATTAGATGAGGGTCGTACATTCCTTGGAGATGCGCACTCATGAAACAATTTCAGACGGCAGTAAGTAGTAGTAGTTTTTTGACGGTTTTTTTGATGTATATGAATTGCAGTGCTTGGTTTTTGTTACCTTGAATTGAAGGCTTGAACATGATAGTCCCTGTCAACTTGTTTGTCATTCTTTTAGTTTCTCTTAGACTTGCTACTTCAATTTTACATATCCACAGGCGAAGGCTAAATGTGTGCTGAAACGTATTGCGTACTGTATTTAGATTGTCCGAGGGAGTTGGGTGAGCTAGGGCCTAGGGGTGGTTTTTGAGTTTTGACTTGACTTGTGCCTGCATTTTTATTTTTATTTTGCGAGTAAACTGAAAGGTTTTGCACCTGTTTATTTCCTTCCGGTATTATGGGAGAAAATCGCAGTTTGCAGTCACTTTTGGCCTATAAATGTTGATGTTACAGCATTGACATTAGCAGTGGCGTAGCCAGGATTTTAACGTAGGGTGGTCCAGTTCAATAATTTTTTATTATTAATATAGTTTCGTTAACACGTCAAGAAATATTTTGATTTTTTAGTTACAACACACAGAGAAGCTAGAACCAATGAAACAAAAATAGTGATTCTCATAAAAATCTTGATTCATTTTAAAAGAAAAAATAGCTTCTTATTCTAGTGTACAAAGAAGCTGACACCAAAGTCGAACAAAGATCTATCAAACAAGGTCTAAATATATCATGCAAAAATATAATTTAATAAAACATAAAACAAATATATTTTAAAAGTTTTACAAGTATTTTTAAAATAAAAAATTAATTAAAATCTAAATATTTATGTATTTTTCCCCAAAATTCTAGGGTACGGACCACCTTTTAGCTATGCCCCTGGACATCAGGGCTAAGGAAGATGTGCATGCTTTTCTGAATGAAAGCGTGCTTCGGAATTCTGGGTTAGCTGCGTCGATAGGATTGAGGCTGCTGCATTCACCGAGTTGCCGTCCAAAATTTGCACTGAATTTGTGTCGACTTCAGGGTAATCACGTATGTTGATACGACACCACACACATAGTACCGAATAGCAATCCTGCTCATAGTATCAAGCTACTCCCTCCTCCCAAATGCATGTCACCCGGACCCGGCCTAAGATTCAAAATCTGTCCCATATCTGCATATCTCCTCCTTGATCTGGAGACAGTGATGTACATGATCTGTTATCACCTACTCCCAGTACTAAAATCTGAATATACTTTTGTCAAGTACTATATATTACCATGCATGAACGAGGATAGTATAGTATTGTAACTTCTCATGGAAGTGCCTTCGGTAAAAAAAGAAGCATCTTTCTGTATGTTAATAAGAGGCGTGTGAAAACATCAGTAGGTTGAAATGAAAATGATGGCCTATCATGATCATAGATCATACTATTATCTGCAGCAAGTGAAATCGTGTGTTTCCGCTGAAAGGAAGTCACTGTCTCCGCAGATTATTTTCTGATCCGTGATTCCTAACCAGTGCAGTAAACTAATACACTAACATTTCCGTCGCAATTTCGTAAGAAGCTAGTTTATATCCGTTGCTTTCCCTGATTCGTGACGAGTTGAAAGTTTCACGGCATAATAATGGTCCGTGCTTCTTTCGTTTGCTCATTCACGAAGAAATGGAGGAGCTGCTGTTGCTCAGTACCTGTTTGTTTACAGGATCTGTCCACTGCCGGATGACTAAACAGCAATTTCAACAGGATAATTGCTTCGTAAACAGACCAGCAGGTTTCTCTTCACACTGGGAAATTGCTTGCTTGGTAAACAGATGTAAGTTTCCACTACTCCATGCCCGGGTTTCCAGTTCCAGCTCAGTGTTCTGAGTAGCAGTTAGTTTCTGACGTTGAAGCTGATGGCGAGCCGTCCTCTTTGAGAGCCTATCAGAATTCATTCCGAGCTTATCATGAAGTAGACGAGATTTAACTCTGATGGTTCTGCCGGACCTACAGTATCACCTGCAGAAGCAAACTGCAAAGAGATCATTCCAATCTCGTCCATCGCCACTTGCCAGGACCACAGCCCACTAGCATGACCAGTTGCCTCTCAATTAGCTGGAGCAAAGCACTAGTCACCTGGCGATAAGTATGAAATTTCACAAATTATATATTATGAAAAATGTCAGATCAAAATTCAAATCGATTTTTTATATAAAAAAATAGCATCATTTCACTTGAAACACACTCAAATACTCTATCACAGAAGTAGAAATTCAGGTCTTTGGCGAGGGTTATGGACGGCCATTTCAGGGAGTGCAAATAGGGCAGGAGATGAATTCAACCGATAAAAAAAGATTTAGACCCCGGCATATTTTGCTGAAATTGTGAACCCTGCTGGCAATCATTGGCCAGACGTCGCGTCAACCATTGCAGCCGGGTGAATTGTCGCGGAATCATTGTCGCTAGGCCCCCAACATTAATTTCATTCCAAAGACGCACCAAGAAAGTTCGTTCAGGCATCGTTCATGTTCAACCTTGGCTGCCTGAGCGCGCGGCCAGCAGCAGCAGGTCGGTCCTCGTCCCGGCAGAAACCATGACAGGCGGCCCCGCCGGCTTGCTGCAGGAGTTGGACGGGAATTGATGAGCGGAAAGGGATCGGCACGACAGGTTACCCGCGCAAACCACTACGTCAAAATCAAGCTTCCGCAGCGTTGTTTAAAAGCCCTCCGTGACGGACAGTTGTTTTGCCCGCTGCGGAAAATCCCATGTTTTTCCGTGACGGTACCGCAACGGACACATTAAATTTACCGCAGCGGACGTCTTAATGTGTCCGCTACGGTAAATTTCAATTTACCGCATCGGACATCCTATAAGGTCCGCCACGGTTAAGGCCGAGGCCCATAGCGTGTACTAGTATAAATTCAACACTTAGGGTTTGAGTCCACTGCCTCTCTCATCCCCCAGGTGCCGCTCCCACTCCCCACTCTGCCTCTCCCTCCGTTACTCCGAATCCCGAATCCCTCCGTCTCCCACTCCCTTCCTCTCTCTCCCTCTCCCTCTCTGTCTCCCTCACCGGCGTGTGAAGGACAACGGCGGCGCAACGACTAGCTCGCGGCGCGGCGCGGGCGGCGGCAGGCGGGACCCCGGCGCGCGGGGCCACGACTTCGAGCGGCGGCGCGTTGGGCCCTGGCGCGGGTCGCGCGGACGGCAGGGCACGGAGCTGCGACGCGGGCGACGCGCGGACGGCGAAGAACGGAGCGGCGGCGCCACTCGCGTGGAGCCCCGGCGGCGCGGGGCCCAGGCCCGGGTCGTCGGTGGGCTCGGGAATGGGCTCTCCGGCGGGTTTCTGTTTTTTTTAAATTTTTTTAAATGTTTAACCGCAGCGGACGTCCTAATGTACCCGCTGTGGGAAATCGGTTAACCCCGCTGCGGGAAGGTAACCATTTACCTTGACCTTCTAATGGTGACGGACGGGATTGTCCGCTGCGTAAAAGGAAATTTGGCCGCCACGGAAAAACGATCCAGCCAGCGGCGCGGCGCGGCATTGGGCGGGCCGGCGGGCGGCCTCGCCCTCGAAGCGGGGAAAAGGGCCCGTGCGAGTGCGCGTTACGGTCACGGCCTCACGGGCCAGGCCGGGTCCCAGCTCGTCGGGTCGGCACGCGCCGGAGGGCGGGTTCGGACGCAAGAACCAACCGTCGGGCTGACGGGTTAGCCGCGACGCACGGTGCATATATCCAAGTGTGGTTAGGAGACGTGATGCTAGTTGCTGGAGCCCAAGCACCAACTTTCCGATAGAGTTAGACGCATCTGTTGAGGTGTGACTGCCTATCAATTCGACAGGCGGCAATCGGAAACTGCAGAAGATTAGCTTTTTTTAATGTCACACGATAACTAGGTACTGTACGCCTGTTTAATGTGTCCACACCAGGGTTTTTCAAACCGTACGCTAACCGCGGTTACCGACCGGTTACCGGCAAACCGCCCGGGACCGATTCGGTTTCGGTACCGGTATGAATTCAAATTTCAAATTTGAAAAAAAAAAATCAAAAATGCTGAAAAAATTCCTAAAAATAGTTCATGATTTATAGAGTCGAATGGTGTACAAATTTTTTAAATTGGAGTTCGTTTGCTATTTATTTTGACGTGTACAAATTTGAAAAAAAAAAAAAGATCTTTTTTATTTTTTTTCAAACTTGTACGCGTCAAAATAAATAGCAAACGAACTCCAATTTGAAAAAAATTTGCACCATTCGACTCTATAAATCATGAACTATTTTTAGGAATTTTTTCAGCATTTTCGATTTTTTTTTCAAATTTGAAATTTGGTTTGGGGCGGTTTGGGGCGATACCGTCGGTAACCGCCCAAACCGGACGGTAACCGGCCCTAACCGACTGGTTACCGGTCCCAAACCGTTTAAACTGCGTCGTTTGAATTTAAAATGCAAACCGTTCGGTTTGGGGCCGGTTTGGGCGGTTACTGTCGGTAACTGCCAAACCGCCCGTGGACGATTCCCGGTTGCGAAACGGTTAGTAAAACCCTGGTCCACACAGTGTTACACAGTAACCGGTCTTCTTTGATCAACAGCAGATAGATCCCGTGTTCCTGAGTGAGACGGTGATAGTTGCGGAGCTAGAAATCACAGGTAGAGGAGAGGAGGCCAATCAGAGAAATTCGATATATACGAGCTAAGTGTAGCAACTCATTTTATTTTGGTTTTGTGGTGGCAAATGTCTTTAAATCCACCAGTATACTATTTTAAAGTTGTCACGCAGAGTAGGACATGCGCAGTGGCGGATCCAGAAACTGACCAAATGTGGGGGCCACTGCACAGGTCCGTCAATATAGCTCTTTTTCAAAAAATACTATAAAAAAGTACAAAAAATAAGGAGCCTTCCATCTTTAAGAATTCACACCACTTGAAGCAATACCACTTGAACCATCACGCTCAATGCTACGTAATTTTAAATGTCAAACATCTCTTTGATAATCAAGATAACAAACAAAAATATAAGTACTAAAACAATACGCACCTCAGGACCTTGCGTGACAAGTTTGTCTTATGGTTTCTTAAGCTTTGAAAGCGCTACATGAGAAGTGAACGATGTGATGTGTTTTTTTTAGGAAGCGACGTGCCTGTTGGTGCCCGGTGGGCTATGCTCGGCTGAAAACCTGTTAAAAATTTTGCGAAGAAGAAAGGAAGTAGAGGAAGAGCGTCTCGTACGGCAGAGGAATGATCAGTTCTGTTTACAAATCAATTGCCTTCTCTCTCTCTCTCTCTCTCTCTCAGATGCTTGCCTTTCAAAGGTTTACAGAGGCATTGCCCCCATCTCAGGCACGCAGGCGCTTACGCTTGGACCCAATTGGAACCAGCTAGCATTGCGTTGGGCCTTCTCTGTCTCGTGGTTCGCCTGGGCTTGCTACTGGATTTGGCCTGGGGTGCTGTTGTCGGCCCGGCAACAGTAGCAGCATCAGTAACACACCACCTCTGTCATCTCTATGCCTCTATCTTGTTGCCATCGGAGTTTCGGACACCATTCAGCTAGGCACCTGCTGTGTGCTACGATAATGCTGTGGCTGGAGTCATCAAACTCGGGAGCCTGAGGACGACTACAGCACTCAGTTGTTGTGGGTCCTGTACAAGGTGATCAATGTTTGTTCCTCGTCGCCACCGCCGCCACCCTTTGCATCCTGCACTCCATCTTCACATACAAGTATGACACTCGCTCTCACTGTCATTAGACAAGATGTTGAAACAATATATACCGGAGTATATGACATTAATTAAAATAGCCTCTCACCATGATAACGTTCTACAATAGATTGTGTTTGATAATATCTGTATTCATTGTATATTAATCATCAGATATTTGAACAGTGCAAAGTAACTTGTTTTTAGTAAGAGGCTGTTTGGTATAGCTCACAACAGTTTTATGAAGTTGTTGTGAGCTGTTTGTTTTTTTTTTTGCCAACCATCTCTTTTTAAAGCAGCTTCTCTCATGAAGCTGTTTTTCTTCTCCTCTCACAAAGATATGAAGTGGGATGAAGATGAAAATAATAGCTTATCATAGCTCTCCCTCCCTTTTCTCTCTCATATCCATGCATAAAGTTGTTAGTGAAGCTGTTTTGCCAAACACTTTTTCCAAAATAGCTCAACTTCACCTAGAGAGTTGCACATGAAGCTATTTTCTAAAAAAAACAGCTTCACTAGTGAAGTAGAACTGTACCAAACATGCCCTAAATAGGTTTCAAAGTGAACTGAAAATAATTCTATGAAAATTGTGCATCATCAACGGCCACCAATTTGAGTTATTCTTGAAAGTTCCAATGCTTTTCATAATAAACAGTGAAGAGTAGCCTGTTTTGATAATATTAAAGATTAGTGAAAAGTAGCCTGGTCCAATATATATATATATATATATATATATATATATATATATATATATATATATATATATATATATATATATATATATATATATAGTGAAACGTAGCCTGTTTTTTCATAATATTAAAGAAGAACCTTGAATCCTAATTATCTACATTATTTAGGTAATAAATTACTCAACCCAATTTAATAATCATATATTTGTTCTTATCCGTATCATTTACTTTGCTATAGGAAAACATACGTATCTATTCTTTTTAATTATGCCATCATTTTTAATAATCGCACACTACCAAAATCTAAAACTTCTCCTAGTGAGGTGGAGTTCTTCTAGTGTTTTTGGTTTTCAAAATTTAGTACAAACTTTTCCTACTAAATGTCTCCTAGTGGGATTCTCATGTGCCATGACTAGTGGTAGTGTTTTCCTACTAATTAAAAACACTAGGAGAAGTCTACCATTCTAATAGTGACACGTCCCAAAGCTTGATAACAATAGATACGTGGTTGCCGTACATGCATTGCCACTAATATACTGAAAAGAAGCTAACAAGAGACTTTGTATTGGTAACCCTGAAGTCTAGGTAAATCTTGAGATTAACTTTTAATCTTTTCGTCTTTATATTTCTATGCATTTTTTAACCTGGAACCCTCCACTTTTTTCTGCCTTGCTATAAGGTCCTTTCTGAATTATTAGATCAGGAACTGAGCTCCGGGACTCGATTCCGAACAGGACAGTTTAGGCCATGTTCGCTTTCTTCCGAATAAAGATTCGAAACCAATCCGACTAGAAATATACGTAGAATTTGTATAAGGGCCAGAATAGTTTTGGCCAGAACAAATCCATTCCATTCTGAAGAAACCGAACAAGCCCTTGGTGGGCGAGGGTGTGAGTGTATTTACCGAACGACGTATCATGGGCGAGGTTACCATATTGTTGGGTGTTTTACGGTAACGGGCGTGTCTACGCTCGGGTGTTCTAGGGTAGGGGACACCCGAGCGTGGGATGCCCCTAAAACACCCGATTCACAATAGAACAAAAATCAAGTGTCTTTTTTATCAATACAACACCCAATTATCATGATCATTGGATCTAGTTCAAATAATCCAAAAAATAGTATAAAATATTAAACATACAAAAATAGCTAATCATTTTTAAAAATTCGAAGGAGAACCAAACAAAACATACAGAATTAAAAAACAAAAAATGATTAGATAAATGTTTGAGTAATTCTGATCATTATTATTTTAAATAATTAATTTATATCAATTAAATACATAATTTACGTCTAAACAGAATAGTAAAATATAATCTAATAAGATGTAATCTGCTCCTGCTAATCTAAATGAGGGCGGCTAATAAGTGACTGATGGATCAACAGGCCTACAGGCCCACAGGGTGTGTCAGGAAGGCCGACAGCAAGCAGGATGAAGCACAGCCGCACAGGCACGTGAGATGCATGGCGTGAGGTGGTGCCGGCCGTGGTGCGGTGGTGCAGAGCTGATGCATGGGTGCACGTGCTCCTGCACTCGGGCACTCGATCGGCAGGCGATGTGACGCCGCACATACAGGCACAGGGACAGCGTGTGATCGGACGGCCTCTCGGTTGACAACGCATGATCGGACGGCCAAAGAATCAACGCGTCATCGGTAGGCCTCAGCTCCCGCTCGCCCACGTGGCCACTTCCCAGCTCGTTTCGGACACAGAAACCGTTTCCTTCTCCGATCAGTAAACACTCGTACCATATGGAAACCAAATCATCGATCAGCACTTCCTGATTCCTATTTCTCGGCCGACGCCTACACACAACCCTGAGTCCTTGATCCGGTGATCTTCGCAAGTGTACATGGCGCTGACCAGCAAGAGGTTGACGAGCCGCGCGCTCCACGTCCACCGTTTCGTGAAGCGAAACCTCGCCGCGGGCCTCCGCCGCTGCTCCCGTGGCGCGGCAACCACCGCCGTAGTACCGGCAGCAGCAGCAGCGCCGCCGCCGTCGCCGCCTCCGGCATTGCGCCAGCTAGGCGAGAACGCGTTCGCGGTCGACGCGGACGCGCTGCTCCTGAATCCGTCGCATGGCGCCGCGTTCCCGCCCTACTTCCTCGCCGCCGTCGAGGCGGGCGGCTACGCCCGGGGCCTCGTGCTGCTCGCGCTCTACCCGGTCCTGCGCGCGCTGCCCCACGGCGCGCGCGTGAGGGCCATGGCCATGGTCTCCTTCTGCGGCCTCCGCCGCGACGAGGCGGCCAGGGTCGGCAGGGTCGTGCTCCCCAAGCTCTTCTCCCGTGAGGCCCCGGGCGGCGGTGCGCACGCCGTCGTCGAGGCGCTCCTCCGCGCGTTGCCGGAGGAGGCGAAGGTGGTGGCCGTGAGCCAGACGTTCCCGACGGTGATGGTGGAGGCGTTCTTGAAGGAGTACGTGGGCGGGTTCGACGCGGTGGCCGGGAGAGAGCTCAAGGGAGGCCCACGGTACCTCACCGGAGCCATGGCCGAGCTCGACACGGAGAGTGTTGCGCGTGCTCTCCTGATGAAGCAAACCGAGAAGACGACGACCTCCTCGTGCGGCGGCTACGCCGCCCCGAAGCCCGTTATGTTCCACGACGGCCGTCTGGCGTTCACGCCGACGGCGGCGGCCGCGCTCGCCATGTACATCTACTTCCCGTTCGGCGTCGTGCTCGCCGTCATCCGCATCGCCATCTACATCCTCCTCCCGTGGCGCGTGTCGGCCGTCGCCGCCGCGCTCACCGGCGTGAGGGTGCGCGTCACCGGGGCCACCGCAGCAGCGGACGACGACAGCGGCAAGCCTCACGGCGGTCGGCTCTACGCCTGCAACCACCGCACGCTCCTCGACGCGGTTGGCGTCGCGAGCGCGCTCGGGAGGCCCGTCGCGTCGGTGTCGTACAGCCTTGGCCGGCTCTCGGAGGTGCTCTCGCCGATCCCGCTGCGGCGGCTGACCCGCGACCGCGACGAGGACCGACGCCGCATGTCGTCGATGCTGGCGCGGGGCGACGTGGTGGTGTGCCCCGAGGGGACGACGTGCCGGGAGCCGTACCTGCTCCGGTTCAGCCCGCTGTTCGCCGAGCTCGCCGCCGAGGCCACCCCCGTGGCGGTCGACGCCCGGACGAGCGTGTTCTACGCGACGTCCACGTCGCCGCTCGCCAAGAGCTTGGACTCCGTCTACTTCCTCATGAACCCTCGACCGGAGTACAGCGTCCAGTTCTTGGAGCCGGTGAGCACCGAGGGTGGTAAGAGCAGCATCGAGGTGGCGAACGAGGTGCAGCGTGACCTCGCCTCCGCGCTCGGGTTCCAAGGGACAGCTCTCACGAGGAAGGACAAGTACCTCCTCCTCGCCGGGAACGAAGGGGTCCTCAAGACCACCAAGTAGTACGTACGTTGATGTTCGTGCATTGCTACGGCCTGCTGGTTGTACATTTCGATTTGAATCTTTGTTTTTCAGAATGATTTGAATCTATTTATTGGTCTAACAAGTGATCTATATTATGTAATCTTCCAATGCGTTGCTACGTTGAAGGTTAAATATAGGTTCTCTTATTTTCTTTAGGAACTCACAAATCCATGTTTAAAAAAGTTTTCAACTGACTTTCAAAGCAACAGGTTACCTAAATAATGAATTTCAATTATCATCAAAACTTGATGTAAATATACAAAGCAACAGGTTACTATATATATTGCTATTGTTCTTTATCAATGATTATTATTATTATTTAAGTAGAGAGGTAATGTTGCCTAAATTTGTTTTAGAACCTAAATATTTTTTTGTTGTCTTAACCTCTATTAAAAAAAGATAGGTTACTTCGGTTAGAAGCGGGAATCAATCAAAATAATTAAAAACTAAAATGTTGGGTTCACAAAAAATTCTTACAACCGAACGGTTCCTGTTTTTAGCAACCAAATTTCTTCAAGAACTAAGAAACCGAACGAAGTGAGCACTCCCTAGACACAAGCATCATACCAAACTAGCCTAACTACCCATATGCTTACACGCGCGCGCACACACACATGTCTCTTCCTCTCATTCATTTTCTAGGCTGACCTACCTTTTAACGAGCAACACCCGACATCTTGTCTTCTCCTCCATCTCCTAATAAGTAATAACACTAATTAATGGCATTGAGTTGAAGCACCATGCGTGCATCGTCATCTGGTGCATCCTATATCCTCTAAGAGACTGTTTGGTTCTCTTGTGAAACGATCCAGACTGCAGGCAGAGGCAGCTAGGTTGAGCGCATGCACATGCGTGGTGTTTGGTTATTGTACTTATGGAGTCTGGCTGTTCAGAGATTTTTTTTTTGTTTGGTTAGCTACATGCAAGTATCGAAGCAAAAATTCCATTTTTCATTGCGGCCACAGAGACTATTCAGTTGATTCTATCAAGACATGTGCAAAAAGTTCTAACATAACTAATATATAAATCAGGGTGAGGTCCAACAATCAAATCAGTGTGGCTTTATCGAATCCCAAGATAAATAAGGACGATTCAGATAAGCTCCTCATCCGCTACTAGAACCGGTGATGCATTTCTGATGCAAGCATCACTTGTCTCACTAACATGTCCGGTCCGCACGCTTGTTATGCTCTCACGAGCCAAGCTGCGAAGAAACGAGAATTTTTAATATAGATAAGTTTAGTCTGGTTAAAAAAAAAGAATCTTGCACCGTATGGGATAGATCCTAAACTTCGATCAGGCAACCAAACGTTACGCAACTACATCTATAGAGCCTGGCCACGGCGTATGCAGCCAACCAAAGACGCCCTAAATTTGGGATCTCACATCGTCCATCTGGTATATATGGTACCTAAAAAGGAATCAGCCAGATACGCTAGAGAGAGGCCATTTAAATGTGATACAGTATTTATGAAAGCGTACTCGTAAAATCCCTGCCAGACTCGCTAAAAGCATGTACCTAACATGCACAGGAAAAATGGTTTGCTGGTTACTTGGTTATAGGATTTTTCTTCTTTTCTTCTCTGTCACATATCCGACCAGACGGCGACGAGCGGAAACAGCAGCAAGCACGCAGATTATTTTTTAAAGGGTTAAGTCCATTTTAGAACTATAACTATCACAAAAGTCTAGATTTCAACCTTAAACTTTAAAACCGGATAACATTGGCCCTCTAACTCTTGAAAAAGTTCACTTTTCAACATTGGACGGTTTTGCAGGCTATTTCGGCGCGTGAACAATAACTTTTGACATTTTTTCATAGTATTAATATTTGTTTATTTCATAACTAATTATTGGTGCATGTTAAATTCATGAAAAATTTTGTGTAACCTCTTCATGATGTTCTCTACCTAGGAAAAATATGAAACCTAGAAAATAAATAGTTTTTGCATGTTTTAAAATTACCTCTTTTAATTAATAAATGCAACTTCTATGATTTTTTGTAGGGCCAAAATAAATATCCAAAAATTATGAAAATTGATTTGTAGCTGTTTTATGATGATATCAACCTATACAAAAAGTTTAGGATGAATTTGAAATGTTTAAATAAATTCTTATTTTATGTTTAATTAATTATTTAATTAAGAAAAGGGATTAGGATTAATCCCTATGTTTAAATAAATTCTTATTTCATGTTTTATTTAATTAATAAAAGAGGATTATGATTAGTCGAAGATGATGGAGAATTGTGGGGGTGGTAATGAGTCGTCTACTTGTGTAGAATTGATGTTAGTTTTTTGGGCATCTAAGGATATGAGTAGGAGAAAGGAAGTGGAAATGAGAGGAGCAAGGGGAGGAGCTACGTGCTGCTGCTATTTGCAGCTGAGGCCATGATAGCTTCAAGGTTTTTTCAGGCACAAGTGACAGGGAGGTGCCCCAGTGCTATCAGATGTGTATTAAGCAGCTGTGAACACAACTGCGATGAGTCAATGTCTCCATCAGCTTCGACTAATCCTAATCCCCTTTTCTTAATTAAATGAAACATGAAATAAGAATTTATTTAAACATAGGGATTAATCCTAATCCCCCTTTCTTAATTAAATAATCAATTAAATATGAAATAAGAATTTATTTAAACATTTAAAATTCATTCTAAACTTTTTTCTACAGGTTGATATCATCATAAAACAACTACAAATCAATTTTCATAATTTTTGGATATTTATTTTGGCCTACAAAAAATCATAGAAGTTGCATTTATTAATTAAAAGAGGTAATTTTAAAACATACAAAAACTATTCATTTTATAGGTTTCATATTTTTCCTAGGTAGAGAACATCATGAAGAGGCTATAAAAAAAATTTCATGAATTTAACATGCACCAATAATTAGTTATGAAATAAACAAATACCAATACTATGAAAAAATGTCAAAAGTTACTGTTCACGTACCAAAATAGTCTGCAAAACGGTTCAAGGTTGAAAAGTGAATTTTTTCAAGAATTAGAGGGCCAATGTTATCTGGTTTTGAAGTTAAAAATTAAAATCTGGACTTTTGTGGGTCCTAAAGTGGACTTAACCCTTTTTTTAAAGTCTTCATGTCACGCTTTAAGTAAGCACACCTCCTTAATGTGTTTACAGTGCGTGACGAGCAGATTATTACTTCCCGTCTTCCTGAGATGGTGACGTACGGCGTAGTCATCCACACATGAACACATTTCTCTCTAGCTTGCTTGCTCCCGTACGTACCTACCTTCGCGCATGTCACGTACATGACTCAATTCTCTTGCTCTCTGAACACGCCTGGAGGCAAAAACCAAGACGTGTGTTTAGCTTGTGTGTTCAGGTCAGCGTGGACGCAGCAGGGGGGTCACAAGGCGGTAGCGGCGGCGGTCTGGTGCAGCTCTACGGCTACGGGCTGCCTGTGGCGAACTCCGCCGCTGGACGTGCCGACCGGCCGAGTGGCCAGCCGGAGGCTGGTCGCGGCGTCGTGCGCGCCCGCCAACTCTAGCTCACAGGATAACGCCCGCGTTGTGGTGTCGTTCTCGTTCGTTCTCGCGCCGGTTGCTACTGTCAGGCAGTGCGTCTTTCAGAATTATGAATCTCTGTCTCGCCTAAATAGTGTTGTATCGTGCAGCAATGGGCATATTTCCTCAACAAGCGGGGGCCCGACTTCAGGCCGCTTGCAGCTAGTGTCAAGTCTGAAGATGGCCTGTGCCTCTTCCACTCTGCATCATATATCACTGCACGAGGTAAGGTACCTTCAGATATAAACTGAAGATCTAATGGTACCTGAAAAGAAATAACTGTCATCTAGATTTTGTTAAATCGTATGAACAACTTAGGTAGATGAATAACGAGGAGGTACAAGTAAGTCTGTTCGTACTAAGATAAACCACTGACCACTCATCATCTTCCTTTTACTTCCTGAAACTTCTGCTCGTGTGATCTCTGGCGGTGGCTCCACAGGCAAGCAAAGCTTTATGCGGTGGACTGAGATGCCATCACTCCAGAACAGCACATTACTTTGGCGCTTGGAGCAGGGTAAGTACTGTACTAACAAATAAACTAAAAATAAACAGTTCAGTGAACGAAATGGAACAATCGAGCAGACCGTCAATCTCTCCTCTGAGTACTACATTGCCGTGCGCAACTTAAAAACGATCATCATGACACGACGGTAAATCAAGTAGCCATATGCATCTTGAATTGAAAGCCTGGTGGAGTTCATGAATGCCGCGCAACAGCATCGGCATTTGTTCTCAAGGTTTCATCCGGCAGGTGCAGCTGGAATTCAGAATCAGCACCCTGCTCTACAACACTAGCGGAGCAGATTACAGCTGCTCACCGGGACCGGGTCACGGTCCCTGCATCTACAGATTTACCATTATTTCTTGTACGGAATGTCGCGGCCATGTCATCCGGCCACGAAAAGGTAAGCTGCACATTCTTGTGATCTTCAGGTACCCAACCTCCTTGTCTACCGGTCTGTTCGCTTGACTTTTCAGCCGGCTTAAATCCAGCCAGAACAGTGTTTTCTCTCACAAGAAATCAGTCAGCAGTGCATAATCCTGCCAGAACAGTGTTTTTCTCTCACAAAAAATCAGCCAGCAATACATAATCCTTCCAGGACAATGCATAATCCTGCCAAGCGAACAGTCCAGAACAGTTGCAGCCACTGATGTAAACTTTTCTTCAGAGACTGAATTCTGATGCACAGCACGTGAAACTGTCATACGAACCACGCTGGACGGTGTACATGGTTGGATCAGGTACTAGCTCAAAGAGAAACCTGTAAAATGTTCACACGTCCTTCTGATTACAGTTCGTCGCATCTGCCTTTTCCAGGCTGTTGTGCTGCTGCTCCTGTACGAGATACTGGACCTGCACCTGCTGTTCGGCCCCTGCAGCACCGGAGGCGACGGCGGTGCGGACGGGACGGGAGGAGGCCACTGCTGAGTGCTGACGAACAAAGAGGATGACGCCGCGAGCCTGGGCTCGTCGTACGACTCCGTCTTGCACGATTGCAGCGACAACCGGGAGCCGTAGGAGAGGGGCGAGGGCGGCGGCGGATGCGTGCCCTGCTGCGACGCCCCGAAGGACTGCTCCTTCGTCCCGTGCGGCCATTCCGCCACCTGCTACGCAAACTGACTGCGGATCCAAAAAAAAAAAAAAATACAAACGCCCACCGTGGGGAGCCCCACGACCACAAGGTTAAGAGCCTTGCGCTCTACCAACTGAGCTAGACGGGCAATTGTGACGGCATGTAACAGAAGTGATGTATTGAGTGATATGCGATTCACTACAGCAGCGGTAAGAAAAACCAGAAAACAGGTATCAAGAGATGGAAGTGAAAGAAAAACTGTTGATGGACCCGTAGTTCGGGTCTTGCCGTTTAGGATTCGGATTCAGTTTTCAGTCAAATTGGATATGGTAGGAAAGTAAGAATAAGAAACAGTGAGATAGAGCAAACGCGATGCAAGTACTGTTTTAGAAAGAAGGAATAGTTTCAGTCACTACTATGGTTGTTCATTCCTTCACTCTAAGTAAGCACATGGGTACGGCAAACATGACCTGCCTGTCTTTCATAGTTCTTGAGGTGAAAAATGAAATGTGTGCATTTACAAGCTTGTAGGATGTGTCGAAAACATGTTCGAAAGAAATCAAATAAATTCAAATTCTTAAATAAATTCGCTATCAAAATATAGTTTGTAATGCATCTAATAAATCTTGTTTATGTTGTACATTCATGCATTTTGTCTATAAACTCAGAAGCTCTATCAAAATATATTTTGTGGTGAGTGTTTTGTGGTAAGCAAAACACTTACAAACACTCACCACAACTTATCCATATGAGCACATCCAAACAACTAAGCCTACGAATGAAGGGTGCATTTGCTTAGGGGCATGCGATCTAAACATGGATAGACTAAGCACCCCCTAAGCCCCCCCCCCCCCCCCCCCCCCCCTAGCCATGGAGGAGGAAGAAGAAGGGAATGAGGGGCTGCAAGAAGAAGAAGAGAGGAATTATCCACCGCTTGGGATTATACTGGCTTCGTTGCTGATTCTAGCCGATGGTAGACGACGACTCTTGTTTCTGTTTTTTCTGTAATACTTTTCATTGTTTTTTCTGTAATATTTTTCTAGACGACAGCTCAATTGGAAGAACGTTATACTGAAAGGTGCATGTGTTAGCAGCTTGGAACCAATGTCTGAAGGTGAAACCGTTCTGAAGGCTATTGAAGCTGATCCGGCTCGCAAGCAAGATGGCGCCGCAGCACTAAAGAAGAGCGACCGTGTCAAGCGCCTGAACCTGCTCATCACAGGACCAGAGTGGGCATGAGCTGTAGGCCTAGACACAGCTGCCTCTGTGCGGCTTACGCGCGCACCGGCACAGCACCACCGATGTATTAAAGGGATGTGAGAGAGATGAGAGGGGGAAGACATTTTTACAAAACAATTATCAGAACTAAACTGAATATAAGCCTTCCTCTGATATCGCCTGCCTTGTATGCTTGCTCTTCTTCCTTCTTACTTCTACTTCTTCCCCAATCCTACCTCTCCAATCTAGTCTGATAACAGCATGTTGGATCCACGCTCAAAGCATTCTATTGTCATAAGTTCCTTTTATGTTAACCTTTTCAGCCTTTTCCTCTAACAAATTATTTGTACTAGTGGCAGTTCTGAACAAATTTGTTGCCAGAAACAGAAACGTCTATCAAGAAAACTGAAAACGGAAATGCTTCTTATGTGCTGGTAGCAGAATACGAGACTCGTGAGAAAAAAGCTCAATATTTCCAGAATGCATCAAACTGAGAATTTTCAGTCGACAATTTGGTGGTATATATACAACTCCGAGGCGCACCAACCTCTTCAAATGGTCACAGTTCAGAATGTTTCACATACAATCGAGCATTGTTGGTGTTTTGCTCGGCATGAGCAAATGATCATACAAAGGTCTCGAATCTTCTGCCAGCAGAATGTCTCACATTTTCTAAAGTTACA
This sequence comes from Microstegium vimineum, assembly GCA_022036555.1. Lineage (NCBI taxonomy): Eukaryota > Viridiplantae > Streptophyta > Magnoliopsida > Poales > Poaceae > Microstegium > Microstegium vimineum. The sequence goes on along the minus strand of CM039127.1, from coordinate 13,616,133 downwards.
ATCAGAAAATGGTCCTACATCTACCCAGAAAATTCACATTTCAATTACAATGCACATCAAAACGAGCAACATGACATGATCGTGCTTTGCTACTGCCATCTTTTAGACCCCCTGACTGAAGATCCTCCTGTCAGCTGGCTCGATGGAGCTTTTGTATTACCTACTCAATCAGTATATAACTTTTGTTAGAATGAACTGTAGCCTAACGTGCTAAAGTAGTTGTATGCCTGATTGGCCTAGAATACATACTTGGAGTCTTAGCATCCTTCGATTTTGATCTAGACATAGATGGCTGCCCATTTTTTGTGAGAGTGAATCTGCTTATTCTTGATGGAAATCTATGCCTGCAATTTTTTTAACATTGTCAAATAAGTTATCATTCTTCCTATTGTTATGATGCTACAGTGAATATAATGAATAAAGAGAGAGAATTCAAAACTAAATGGTATTTTACAAGAAGTGAACAAAAGTCTAGATGACTTACAGCCGGTCCACTGTCATCTCAGCAGTTGAATTGTAGTTCTCGGTTTCACCTGATAAACCATCATCGGATGCATTGTCCTCATATTCTGCTTCATCTAAGCTCACTGGTGCAGTATCCGTCAAATCATGGTTAGAATCTCCATTCACCTCACCATAACTCTTAGGATCTGATAGAACTCTGTCACTAGACTTCAGCATTTGTTCGCCTGATAATAGTTGGCTAGGTTGGTTCAAGCCAGGCCCATTTCTATCTAACAATAAATTTGGGGATTTTACTTTGTCTTTGATGACTTGGAGCTGCTCTATTTCCACATCTTTGCGTGAAATTGTGTCTTTCAAAGACGCAACCTGGATAAAATGTGTAAAATACTGCTGTTTCAATACTGCTGCAGTTTCAAAACGGAGATAATCACAGCAAAAGACAGGCATCACATGCAAAATGTATTATTAAAATATTATTACATCGTTATCAGTGTCCTTACTATTAGCCCTGGTTATCCATAAACTATACAAACTTTGGAAATTTAAATGGTATGAATAAGGTTCAGACTTGACATTCAAGAGTATGGTTTCACAAAGAAAAAAGGATATGCCAGTAACTTAGTACATATGTACCATTGTGGATGTTCTGTGACTGGTGACTGGTCTACCCGTTATGAAACAAATACTAGAAAAAATAAACTATAGAAAACTCAGATAGCAAGAGCCTAGAAAGATTCTACAATAGTTTTTTTTTTTAAAAAAAAAAAAGTGTCCCACAAATACTACATTAACACCAGCTGATAGTGTGAAGATTAATCAAAACCAGTTTATGCACACCATACCTTTGAGTAACAAACTACTAAAATCACTTGTTTAAACTTGATTCAAGAGCTGGGACAAGAAGTGATCGTAGTATGCAAACCATGCTTTGGTATAAATACTAACATAACATTTATAGAAAAGTTCGGACAAGTCGAACCTTGGTAAATACTAACATAGCATTCATATAAAGTTTGCCCTTTTTAGCATACTATTTTTGAAAAAGGAAATAAAATTGCTCAGACAGTCAAACATAATAAGAAACAAACTCCAGTTAGTGACAAGTCAAAAAGAAAAAGTACAAGAACCTGTTCCAATAACTCTTTTATATCCTTTCCCTCCTTGTTACTTCTCGCAGCACCTAATTCTACTCCAGACACCCTTTCAGCAAACTTTAAAGTGCTTATAGTTTCTGAATATGACTCAACATCAGGATTTATTTGAACAAACATTAGAGTTTTTGCTTGTCCACCTGGAAGAAAACAAAAGGTAATATAAATATTTACAAGATTCACATAAATCTATTTAACATATATAATTTACTGGTAGTAAATAAATACTTGATTACCTAAAGAACTTTGAAGAACTTGTGTTAGCTTGCTATTTCTATAAGGCACATGGGCACTTTTCTGTGACAAAGCAAAAATCACATCACCTAATGCAGAGAGTGATTTGTTAATGTATTGAGCTTCTTTTAATCTATCCCCTGTTACTTCAGACTTCTCCACCCTCTCACTACCAGCAAGATCAATAAGATGCAAACAACCCCTAGAGGTGGATCTGTTCTTCAAATCCAACCCTCGAACATGTACAGTTAGAATACTGCAGATAAAATATTCAAAATAAGATACAATGCTAAATCACATGTAGGGAAAAAACTAGTTATTGGTATGACTAACCTGTGTGACCGACTACTTCGCTCATTTAACGCTGTTGAACCAACTGCTCTATTTGCTTGACCAATTTCCATCAAGTCTAATACATCAGATGTCGACTTAACTGAGTGCAGGCTTGCATCTGGAACAACAAGCCCATTGGGTTGAGAAGTGCTCCAAATCCCAAGTGTTTCTTTATGTTAAGGGAAAAATATTTTCCCACATGCAAGAATAACATCAATGTTTCATAGAATATTTTGAAGATAATAAATGTAATGAAAAATGCTAAAGTGATAGTTCAAAAAGGATATCTTCTCTGTGCAATATCATTTGATAGGAGATCACGGACTTGTTCATTGTATATCTCAACCATTTGTACCCCACCTCATATGAGAAGACATTTCTCCTACTCAGTGAAATATCAAACAAATCATTTAAAGCTCGATAATTGACACCCCAATCTTGCTTCGATGTGCTAGGCCCACTCTAAAGAATAAATAGCAACAACAAAACGAATACCATAATTAGAAACATTACTATTGTAGTGATAACAATGTTTTTATTATGATTGATCCTACAGTACCATAGTATAAGTTTTGCCAGAACCAGTCTGACCATATGCGAAAATACAAACGTTGAATCCATCCAGGACTGATCGGATTAGTGATTGTATGTCAGAATAAACCTCAGCTGTGAAATTACAGAGAATAATCAGACTATAACACTATAAATGTGATAATAAATAATCAGCTAGTTTCAGATTTAAAGAAAACATACCTTGAGAAGAAAATGGACTAAACACTTTATTAAACTTGAACATTCTGTGTCCGTCCTTTCCTTGCTTAAATGGATTTGATATAAGCAGCTCACCGTTTTCGCCCATATAGTCAATTGTGGTAGACTTTTTATCTTGACCGGAAAGAAATGGCCTGACACGACAATATACTCTTATATTACCTGAAAGAAAAGTGACAAGATTGAAACATGACTATGACTATCATATCTATACTTAGAATTTAGGGTAAAAAAACATTTGGAAACAAATACCTTTTAGTTCTTGCACTTCATTAAATAACTTTTGGTTCTCCGCCAAGACTTTATGGTAATTTTCAGCGGCATCAACCAAACATTTTAACCCAGATCCTACACAGGTTTTTAAGAGCGAAGGGATAAACATATTAAATCGGCTTTACTATGAATCTTGTATACCATATTACAAAAGAAAACATACCTAAGTTAGAGATCTCATTTCTCCACTGCATTTGAAATGAATACATATCATTTTCATATGATCGTGACAATATTCTTATGTCCTGCATTTTTTAAGTAATGCAATGTGAAGAAAACAAGACACAAAAACTGGATTAAACATAAAACAAAAGGAAACACTACTGGTAAACAAACCTTGATAATTAATTGTTGATTATCCATATAACTTTGAAAATTGTTCTCTTTCTTATCCCATAACTGTGATTTTAGCCTGGAAGCAGTCTCAACTTCTTCAACTTTCTTATTCGACTGTAGCAAGAGATACTCTACTTCTTTTACTCTGGTGGTTAGTTGCTCCTCCATTTCCTTTGCCTTTCTTTCAATTTGCTCAAGTTGCTGCTTGTGCAATCTATTCATGGCTTCCATATCTTCCTTTAGGTTTGCTATGATGTTTTCAGAATTTTCTTTCTCTTTCATCAATCGATGAACATCTTGCTCACTCAGTTTCCTTCTCTCTTCAATTTTCGATTTCTCATTCTGAATGAAGAAAAGATAAAATATCATTAATCATATTCATAGACCATCACAATTTCTACAAATTACTAACTTGAAAAACATAGATGTTTATTGTGTCAAATCTTGGTTTGACATCATATACATAATATATGACAATTTGAGGATACGTCATTTTATATATTACTATATCTGCCACCATAAATTCTACTAACAATAGAAGTGGTAAAAGTAAAATAGTGGTGTTTATTGGCTCATCTTTTTTATCACATCAGATATTATGTATTTGACAATCCGAAGATCTTTATGTTATTACTGAAGCATACATAATGCATGGAATAAAGAGAAAAGTTTCAAACCATAGGAAATTATAATCTATTGGATGAGGATCAAACCTTGACTATCTCAAGCCTGTTTATTGCCATCTGAAGAGAGAAACTACATGTCAATATTAAACAAAGTAAAAACTTTTAAACACACATAATTTGTCTAACTAATCAACCAAATGAAATATTACCTGGTTTTCTTCATTTGTGCCATTTACCAATATTTCAAGTGCTTTAATTTTTGAGCAGTACTTCTGTTCTCTTGTCTTGATGATAACATTTTGCTGCAGCATAGGGTATTTGATTCATTGTAAATGTGTGTGCCCAAAAGAGAAAAAAAATCATGTTTTAAGCAGATTCGCTTACGCTTCTTATGTGCTCTGCTTGAATACAGAGACGGCGCTCAATCTCTTGAACGACTTTCCTCAGTAAGTAAACTACACGCTGAGATGATGCAGTCAAAGTTAAGCACTATTGTAAACAATCATCAATGGAAAGATAGTGATGTAGTTCAAAATGAACACATACATGTGGTATCTCTCCCTTTTTCCTTTCTATGCTTTCATCCAAAATGCCATTAACAACACTAATAAGTGACTGTGTGGATGCATTCTGCAAGAAGATTACTAACATTATGACAAGGACACCAAATAGCAGGGTAGCATAATTCAACAACTTCGGGCAGTATCCTTGACTAACTTACATCTAAGCTATTAGAGTGCATCATCTCTGAAATCTTGGCAGCAGGAAGATCAGAGTATGATCCGCGTTTTGATTGGAAAACTTCACGAAACTTTTGTCCTGCAGGATATATAACAACCTCCATACATTAAACAGATATGAAATCTGCACCCCGATGCAATTGATGGCACTATACAAAGTAGGAAATGCTATAATATTGTCGATGTGCACCCTGGAAATGATATTAAAATAATCGTGATTATCGAGTTTGCAATTTGTAATTAATTAAAAACTATATAAGGTGTAATCTGAATCTGAATATCATTTCTGGATGATTCTTGAAAGCTTGTGTGTGAATAAATCTACCAGAAAAGACAGAAGTTTTCTGATGGGCTTTGGGATCTGCAACACCGTTTCCCTTGTCCTCTACAGAGAATCTTTTCCCTAGTGCTGCACCAAGAACTTGAGGCTTGTCCATTTCCGGAACTCCCCATTGTTTTCTCAAAGGAGTTCTGGCAACATCTGGTGGAATATCACCACCTAATCTAGGATCCACACTGTCCCTCAAAACCAAGAGACATTCCACTACAGAAGACATTAATCCCTGTAATCATCAAGCCAATGAGTTAACACTTACAGAATGTGACAACCAGGAGTGCAGGAACTAGGGAAATAGTATGTCACATCTACGAGTACTCCTATCTTATGGTGCGTAAAAAGATAAATTGTGCAACTTTAGTCCATGTTCCCGTGCTCGTGAGACTCAGCAACATAAAAACATTCGAACAAAACGACATGTTACAAGGTTGTATAGCTATGTTGTGACAAAAGATTTAAAGCAACAATCCAATATTTGTAGTTGAAGGCCTCCTTCATGAAAGCAATCAGCAAAGTACAAAAAAGCAACTAACAAATCAAGTATATTTACTGTGGAATCAGATCTTTAAGTTATTGCTGCAGTTCAATCATTGTTACACATTGCGACGATATCAAGAACACATTTATCACCAAAAATAATGGAAAGGAATCACATATAGATGTACATTTTCCAAACTTCTATTTGTCTGTGCATAGATGACTGGAAAATGTCAAAAGTTCAAAAACATGATCTACAATGTGTCAGCAACCTGGGCACGACCGGTGATACAACGCAAGAGGATGACGTCGACAAGGTGCTACTGAAGAGGAGCAAACGCGAAAGGCGACCGAACCAGCTCATCTCCGGTCCAGAGTGGGCGTGAGCACGAATCCACGCAGCTGCGCCTGCCGTGCTCACGTTGGCTTCGTGCCATGTATAAGTTGGGTGACCCAAGGGGAAAAAGAAGGGAGGCATCAAACATAAAACAGAAAAATACAACTCAATCCTTCCTCGCTATTCTCCTGTCTCACGGCTCCTCCCGTGCTCCTTTTCCTACCTCGCGTCTCCGTGCTCTTCAATCCCCAACTCTCTGCTCCTACCCCAAATTCACTGCTAACACCTGGTATCAGACTTCAATTCGATCCCGGCCGGCGTCAATTTCGCATCCCATCGGCCGCTTTGCAAACGCTCCTTGGTTGGATCGAGTTCGCCGGCGTCAGTGAGCTGCTGCGCCGTCGAGTTCTCTGTAATTCCAGAGCACGCGAATTGGCTTGTGGAGGAATTGCACCACCGCTTCCGTGAACCAACCTGGCTTCACCACCACCCCTGCCACCTAAACCTCCAGTCCGCATCCACTACGCACGGAGAGCCCCTACCGCCGCCATGCCTGCCGATATGGATACGCTGCTGAAGGAGATCCAAAAGTTGGCCGCCTCTACGGAGAAGCAGATCGGCGAGGTCAACTCCAACATCGAGCGCCGTTTTCTCGCCATGGACGTGGCCCTGGAGGAGCGCTTCCAGGCGGTGGACCTCAACATCGAGCGTCGCATCGCCGAGTCGGAGTTGCGCCAGTACGGCCGGCTCGAGTCCATCGAGAAGCTCACCGCCGACTTCAACGACTGGCGCATGGGCCACGATGGCCTGGTCGACGACCTACGCCTTCGCGTCACCAAGCTCGACAAGTATTGGACTCGCGCGGTCGTCGACACCAAGGGCGTCCTCCATGAGCCGTTGATCTACGCCGAGGCGCCGTTCCCCGCGTCGCCAAGCGCGGCCCCGACGTTCGACGCCGAGGCGATGCCCAATGCGACGCCCAGCGCGGCGCCGTCACTCAAGGGGGAGGACACGGCACCAGGGCGCGTCGACCCACCGTTCAAGTTCGAGCAGACACCGGTGGCGTTTCACACTGAAGCGCCGCCAACATCGGAGCAGTACGCCGCGTTCAAGTCTGCGAGCTACATGGCTGCTCGGCCCAGCGGGCACCGCGACGAACATTGGCACCGGGAAGGTGAGCACGGGGTTGTCACCACCCTGGTTCATCCCCCGGTCACGGATATGAACTCCATCCATTCCCCTCCTATAAGGATCTCGTTCAATTCCATAATCGGCCACCAGATCCCCAACATAATTACTCTGGGAAAATACCTAAGACGGATTTTCCTTCCTTCGACGGCACCGATCTCTGTTTATGGATCGATTGTGCTGAAGACTACTTTCGCATCAATTTTGTTGATCCTGCCATTTGGATTCAGTGTTCCCGCATGCGTTTCACTGGGACAGCAAAGAGCTGGGTTCAGTCCATGTCCACTAAACTCAAGACCATGTCATGGCCCGATTTTTGTTCTGCATTGCATCTTAGGTTTGACAGAGATCAGCATGAGTCGCTGCTTCGCCAGCTTGATCGCATCCACCAAACTGCAGCAGTCCAACCATACATAGATAAATTTGCTCATCTTATTGACCAGCTCACCACATATGATCCTACCACAAACCCTCTTCGCTACATCAATCGATTCATTGGGGGCTTAATTCCTGAGATCCGAGCTAGCATTATGGTCCTTCGTCCCAATTCCCTCGATACTGCGTATTCTCTGGCACTATTGCAGGAAGAGGCGATCAACCCACCACCACGTCGGAGTTTCGACGGGGAGATGGCCAGTACCAGCGCTGGAATCAGCGGCCGCCAAGCCATCAACCGGGCGACAAGAAGGAGGGCGCAGCAGCTGAACCCAGACAGCCATTCGACCGCAAGCTGGCTGATCTGAAGGCCTACAGGCGTGCTCAAGGCTTGTGTGACTACTGTGGTGAAAAGTGGACTCGAGGACACAAATGTGCCCAGAAAGTTGATCTCCATGTCCTGGATGAGGTATATGCAGTTCTCTCTCCTGATGAAACCCCTGCCCCACAGGATCATGCAGAAGAATCAGAGGAAGAGAATTTCTGTGCACTTGCTGAGTCTGGCCAGGCCAGCAAAAAGGTGAATACACTACAGTTTCAAGGCTTTATTCAGGGCAGTCCTGTTATAATTCTGCTGGATTCGGGGAGCTCTGCTTCTTTTGTCAGTCAATCTGCAGTGGGGAAGCTTAACTTGCACACGATGCCAGGACCAGTTACCAGGGTTCGTGTGGCAAATGGTGCAACCATGCAGTGTTCTTCTTATGTGCCTCAAGCCCAGTGGTTCATTGGTCAGTATGGTTTTCACCATGACTTGAAGGTGCTGCCCCTCAGTTCCTATGACATTATATTGGGCAATGACTGGCTTCAGTTATTCAGTCCTATGAAAGTGGATTGGCGTCGTCATTGGTTGGTGATCCCGTATCAAGGCCGCTCTGTAAAACTCTTTGGGGTGTCAGCTGACGATAATGAGGAAGAGGAGGAATATATGGTCAGAATTTGACAACTCTGTTCATCCAGCAGTACTGCAACTTCTGCAGGAATTCTCAGCCGTGTTCGAACCACCAACTGAACTACCTCCCCCAAGGGATTGTGATCACTCTATTCCTCTCATTGCAGGGGCACAACCGGTCAATATCAGGGCCTATCGCTATCCCCCAACACTCAAAGATGAGATTGAAGCACAAGTTGATGCAATGTTAAAGTAGGGGCTCATTCAACCAAGCACATCTCCTTTCAACTCCCCAGTCTTGTTAGTACGCAAGAAGGATAAATTATGGAGGTTCTGTGTGGACTACCACTATCTCAATGCAACGACGGTGAAGACAGCCTTCCCAATTCCAGTATTTGAGCAGCTTATGGATGAAATTGCTGGGGCTCAATGGTTTTCCACGCTGGATCTGTTAGCTAGCTATCATCAGATTCGAATGAAACCTGGGGAGGAATACAAAACAGCGTTCTCTACGCATGTCGGGCATTATGAGTTCAAGGTGGTAGCATTTGGTCTCTCAGGGGCGCCCAGTACGTTCCAAGGGGCTATGAATTCTACACTCAAACCAGTGCTTCGCCGTTGTGCTCTTGTTTTCTTCGATGATATATTGGTCTTCAGTCGAACACTCTCTGAACATCTAGACCACTTGAGAGAGGTGCTGAAACTCTTAGCCAAGGATCAGTGGCATGTTAAGCTTTCTAAGTGCAAATTCGCCCTAAATGAGATTTCTTACCTGGGTCATGTCATCACCAAGGAGGGCGTTGCTACTGACCCAGCCAAGATAGCAGATGTTGTATCTTGGCCCGAACCGACCAATGTCAAGGAACTGCGCAGCTTCTTGGGGTTCTCTGGATTCTATAGGCGCTTTGTGCGCCATTATGCCATCATCGCAAAACCACTCACAGAGTTATTGAAGAAGAACACACTGTTCATCTAGACGTCGGAGCACGCAGTTGCATTTCAGACACTCAAAGAGAGGCTGACAAGAGCGAATTGGGTATATCTTAAACTCCAACCATATGTCGGAGCACGCAGTTGCATTGGCGACTGGGTATATCTTAAACTCCAACCATATGTTCAGGCTTCTCTGGCGCCAAGAGCGAATCAAAAGCTGGCTTTCAAATTCTTCGGACCATATCAGGTCATTGACAAGATAAGTGTTGTTGCTTACAAACTGGATCTTCCTTCTTCCACATCCATCTACCCGGTTTTTCATGTGTCACAATTGAAGATTGCTATTCCTGCTAATCATCCTGTCGCACCATTGCCTGAGTCACTTGATGGCCTCCACTTCCCACTGAAAGTGTTGCAGCGTCGAGTTTCTACTACGGCCAGTGCTGTTGTACCCCAGGTACTGATTCAATGGTCAGGTCTACCTCGCTCACTCGCGACATGGGAGGACCTTGAAGCCCTGAAGCAGAAATTCCCACGCGCACCTGCTTGGGGTCAAGCAATATCTCAACAGAGGGGGGGTGTCAGCAACCTGGGCACGACCGGTGATACAACGCAAGAGGATGACGTCGACAAGGTGCTACTGAAGAGGAGCAAACGCGAAAGGCGACCGAACCAGTTCATCTCCGGTCCAGAGTGGGCGTGAGCACGAATCCACGCAGCTGCGCCTGCGGTGCTCACGTTGGCTTCGTGCCATGTATAAGTTGGGTGACCCAAGGGGAAAAAGAAGGGAGGCATCAAACATAAAACAGAAAAATACAACTCAATCCTTCCTCGCTATTCTCCTGTCTCACGGCTCCTCCCGTGCTCCTTTTCCTACCTCGCGTCTCCGTGCTCTTCAATCCCCAACTCTCTGCTCCTACCCCAAATTCACTGCTAACACAATGCTAGGCACCCTACTATGAAATACTGCATCAAAAACAGCATACCAACTTTTGTATGTGTGACAACTAATAATGGAACGCTCACCTCATCAAGATCTTTCACACTGAAACCTGGCAGACCCATATCAGCAACCACTGAGAGAAATTTCTTCACATTGCCTAACCTCTGATCCGACGGTGCATAACCCTCCCAGGATCCCTGAACAAAAATGACCACACTCAAAGCACAGACATCAGCATCTCCGCAGCTTAACAAAAAAACAAACAAAAGCAACACATATTATCCAAGAAAAAAGAAGACTTGCCTCAAGAACCCCCGGGATGAGTGTGTGCACAAGACGGCACAGGACCACGCCGTCACTGAGCAGCTCTCGCAGCTCTTCATCCGATGAATCCGGAGGCAAACTGAATTCCGGGAGCAAGGAATTCATCCATTCGATCAACTGCGCACGCCGATTAGCTACAAGAATTTTACAGCACCGTGTGATATAAATATGACCCCCCAAAAAAAGAAGGAACTTGCAACTCCGAGCTCGACAGCTCCAAACTAAAATCTCAGAACAAACAGAAGCACGACAGCAGCTAAGGTCAGCCATACACACTGATGCTACTTCAATAAACATAGGTAAACAGCCAAACACTGAGATCCAAACAACGAGACCGTCAAGCTAAAATTCAGCTCAAGAAACAGAAAACAAGAGCTGTCCATTGGCGACCAAAACCATGAGAACCCAACCCAGACATTTGAGCTGCCTGGCTCGAGTTCCACAACCCAAAGTGCATCATCCAGATCAGCACACGGCTCACCTTCATGGATCCCCTCGACCCCGCCGTCGACGCTCCCCATTCCTCGCGGGGCGCGCGACGCGGCCACGGCTCAGATCGAGACCGGCGGCGGCGAGATTGCGCGGATTCGAGCTCGGCCCGGGCCTAATCGGAGGGTTTTGGGGCAATGCGGCGCGGGGGTTTTGCCTCCCTCCGCCACGGGTCGCCGGCCTGCGCCCTCGCCTTTCGCTCTCCTTGAGCGGCTGAGCGCTTTGTTTCGTTTCGGAATGGTTTGTTTGTTTTCTCCTCTCCTCGCGTAAAAAGGTCGTGGGGTTTTCGATTTCGAATTGTTTTTTGGCCTCGCGTGTTGAATTGCGGCAGGCGGAAGCGGAATTGCCTCTCGCTGACTCGCTCTTCCTGAACTCGCGCGCCCCGTCACTGTTACCGTTAGCTGGTAGGGGGGGCCACAAGAGTGTGGTGCCGTTTTTTATTTTCTCCATTCTGTTTTCTTTTCCACCGAAAATTCGGATTAAATTTATTTCTCTTGGTTTTTGCAAGGAAAAAATAGTGTGGTGTCTGACCTCATCCGCACCCACCAAAATAGAATCGTGAAAAAAGTTATGCTTGAAAGGAGTACAGTAGGTTTGAATTTTGAAATCAGTATGTCATCAAGTAGAATCGTTATCATCATCATCGTCATGACGTGAACGCCTTGAGATGATTACTCCACTGCAATGATGTGGTATCATACTCCTTCCATTGGTGATGAATGAACGGAATGGGTAGATGCTTGAGTTCATGTGGGATTTAGCAACAAGTACCGATTCAAATGTTACACGCTTCATTCACTGTTTAATTCTACACATTTCATTCATGGTCTCATCTCATTGGGATTTTTTTTATACTACTAAAACTGAACAAGTTGGATTGTTTTTTTTTTTAAGGAAGGAAGGACTGTTGGATTGGTGTAACTGACGACGTCAGATTGCTCCGGCCGTCGGGCGATCCCGCCGAACCGTACGTACGCGACGGCGGCAGCAACATCCAGACAACGTGCGCGCGTGACGCTTTTGAAGCTTCGGGGAGTACAAAATTGAGAGAGCCCTCGGTTCCTCAAAGAATCACGGGAATGCCCTCTCGAAGCTCTGTCTGTCACCGAGTCACGCAAATGGCACTCCCGTTAATCTATCCAGTCGGCGGGCTAATTTGTCTTAACCATGGTGACAGATACAGTGGGGCCCATTTGGTGGCCGGCACGTTCGGCAGCGTCGACACCGTCAAACGATTCCAATTCCAATCATGCTCCCGCCTCGCCTACTCGTGGCAGCTTGTGAACCTTTTTTCGTCTTTCGAATGAAGCCGGCCGTGCTGAGCCAAATCTCTCCCCGGTCTGCGCTGCAGGCTTCGACTGTTCTAAACTGTCTAAACTGGAGTACGCGTGATACTTGGCATTTTTTAAGTGGTTGCAACCGTAGGATGTGAGCCGCGAAATCAGCGGATATTCAGGGCCTGTTAGAATTGAAGGGATCCAAATATTATCGGATTGTTGAAGAGATGGTTTCTACGGCTAATAAATTAGATAATATTATTTTAAGATCTATTTTTTTTTAGCATCTCTCGTTCTTTTATGAAAAAAAAAACATGCTTCTCTCTCATTGTTCTTACTAATTCCTAAGTATTGATACTGCTCATGGATACGAAGATATTCATGACATAGCTAAGAGCAGGTTCAATAAGCTTGGCTTTAAGCCAAGCCAGATCATCTTGAGACAAGTTTAAAAGACAAGTTGTACAATAGTTAGATTTTTTATGTAACTTAAAATTTTATTTTTTATTAAACAAAGCCACATGATGCAGGGAAAGGAGTCAATAGCAAGTATGAGAGGGGTGGTGGGGACTTGCATGCAGCCTAGGGGAATGTGATGAGTTTGGTGCCAAGTTTAGAGCCTATTTCATTCTTTCTCCTCAATTTCTCTCTTCCACATAGGATTTTACTAAGTTGGCTTGACTATAAGCCAAACTGAGGTGTAATATTGTACTTGCTCTAACTTCAATAGAGTTGGTAAACCGGGACGTATAGCTAAAATGTGTCATCCATGTTTTTTAGCTCAAAGAAAAATCTCCAACAAAAGATACAGATGGAGGGACTCATTTTGCGCAGCGAGCGAAGCGGGAGGCAAAAAAGCATCTCCTCTCTCCTCAGACGCAAATCTCTAACCTCTCTCTCCTCCAACCATTTCTTCCCCATCCGCATCTTCTAGTAGCGGTGAAGCTCCGCCGACCGCCGCCGTCATGCTCCGTGGGTGTGGAAGCCTTGACAGGCCACGCGCAGCCGCCGTGGTCTCCTAGTCCTCGCCCTCGGATTCCGCCATGGCCCAGAAGTACTCGTCGGTGAGGTCGTCGAGGTTGACCTCCGACGAGAACCCGCCCCCACCCCTGCCCCGCAGGGGCCCACACCTTGGCGATAACGATGTTGTCGCATCCTCAGGGCGAAGGCGGAGGTCGGTGACAGGAGGGCGAGGCGGCGGGGTTGGGGTGGAGTGGCTAGAAGAACTCTAGGGGGGCACATTGCTCCTCCTCGCCTCGGCGGCGTCCATGGCTGCCTGGGAGTGGGAGGAGCCGGTGCTCCGATGAGAGATAGATAAAGTTGTTGTTGCGTTCGCTGTTGGAGCGGGGAATTTTGATCACGCTGCCTCTCACTGCGTGCTACCCAAACTCTCGAATGCCTGTGGTGTTTGGGTATCCTTTGTTGGAGACAGTCTAATGAGCTAAGATATGCATGTCAGATGGGTGAATGGATTAGAGGGCCACCACATTATTATTTTTATTACTAGAATATATTTGTAGTTGTATTATGCCAACATCTAATGATCCTATGTTAAAGCATCTCTAAAAGCTTCATAAAATTCACTAAGTAAATCAATGATTATGCGAATGGATAATGTAATAGTAGTATTTTTCAAAAATTTGTCATAGTTATTACTCTGTCCGTTCCAAATTATAAGACGCTGAAAAAAGTTAAAGCATTTTTTAATACTCCCTCCGTATCCTAATTAGATGACGTTTTAGACAAGCTTTGGATCAAACATTGGGAATATAAATCATCAATAACTTTTAAGTTGTTGAGATTTCAAATGTTAAAATTATATGAATAGATTTGTCTTGAAAAATACTTTTATAAAAGTATACATATATCATTATTTCATAATTATTTTTATAAAAACAAGAGGTCAAAGTTGTGTTTGGGAGACCGTGTCACTATCCAAAACGTCTTCTAATTAGGATACGGAGGAAGTATAGAACTGATAGAGTAGCTCTCAAAAACTCAAAAATAAGACATGAGTAAGCGTGGAAGTCACACACATATATATCTAGGAGCTGAGGAGATTTACCAATTGCTTATCTTTACAAATTAAGTTTATTCTACCAAACTCTTGGATCTTTTATTCAATTTTTAAACACAATTCGAATTAATTCAACTTTCTATCCATATGTTTTGGAATCTTGTAGTTTTCGCTTTTTTATTTCACCTCATTCCAATATTTTTCATGTGCCTTCGTTCCAAAGTATCTCATATAGTACTTTTTTATGGCAATGAAAGCCTTATTATGTTTATATATATGTTCTAGTTATCCCACATGCTCGTCGGTCGTCACAAAGATATCGATTGCATCCATCGAGTTACCGACACGGTGACACGGATGGTCGCGTCACGTCCTAGTCCAATCCATGTTAGTTCAGTAATGTCCATCAGGTGTTTGTTTGCACCCATCGCAACATCGAGTCGGTCTCGATGGTTACCGACAGTTCTGAGCAACAACACATCACAAATCACACAACACTCGAGACATCGCAATCTGCGTGACAGAATGGACAAAATCAGGGCGAAAAGCAGAAGAGATCGCATGATGCAAACATGCAAACTCCATCGAGTTTATTTGACCAAAATATATAGGCACGCATGGCACAGCACGTCCGCCGGAGCCGGACCACATCACTCTAGGATGTTCTTATAAACATGCCGGCCTAGTACTAGTAGTCGGCAGCACCAGCTTAAGGGCCCAGATTTTGAAGCCTGTACAGAACTCACTCCCCCGTCGCAAACGGGGAAAATTCTTATTCGTGGCCCGTCGTTACCCGCTAGCTCAACAACAGCGTAGTGGAGCACCCTGCACGTCACCACTCACCACGCCAACAGCCGTTCTTTACATGCCTCTAGGCCTGGTTGCAGTCACAGCAGGGCCGGCTTGTCGCAGCAGCTGCACGCAGGCGAGAATAGCAAGCAAGGTGATGAAAAGGTATGGTTATCGAGAGATGAAGCTGGGCGTGCTGATTGGTCAAGAAATATCACCTGGAAGTAGGATTCCAGATTCTGCTTGAGGACTCCATGCTCCCTCTTCAAGTTCTGGAAGGACCTCATACATCTGCGACAACAAAAGGCAGGTGTATCAGTAATGGCTGATTAACAAGTCTCGCTCAGAGAGAAAAGTTAGTGCCCATCCATCAAAGACAAAAGGATAACCAGCCCGTGAAACTGTCAATGGCCAAGAAGGGCTGAACCGCCAAAGCCAATCCAACTGTCCTAACTGTTAGCATGTGTACCTAGTACGGTTCCACATGGCATGGCCAAAGCAATGCTGAGTGCATCAAGGTGACATTGGCTGTACTGGTGCTTTCTGCAAAGTGCTCAAATATCAATGGGAACTAGAGCAGTACTTTTACATTCCTTTTTTTCAAGGGGGTGGGAAATTTTGCTTCAGCATTCATCTTAAGATTCACGGCCCAAAGTTATCAATTCAAAGCCTAAAAAGGAAATCATTGTGCAAATTACAGAGTGGGAGGGAGATACCCTTCAGCATTCTCGTCTCCACAACTATTCCTGAATGAGGTGCACTCGTTCTTCATCCTAGAAGCACCAATGCTGTCACCAGTAGTGTTATGTTAGGCATGAATAGATCATACAGAGACATGAAGTTGTTACAGTGTAAACACATTGTCAAAATGTCCATGTAATCACACATTCACATAATATAAGATGTGACAGTAATATCACGATATCTTCTATACAACATTGATATATGCATGAACACAATTTTTAGTTTGTATGTAAGGACGTACATATTTAGAATGGGACTGATCAAACTGATATTTGCCTCTGAGTAGCAGATCTCCTCAAAACAAAATATGCTTACAAGTTTTCTGAGCATTGTTACCTACCATTTTGCCAGGCAATGCATTTCAAATCAACCAAAAATATAAAAGCGTCCACGCAAATGTAAGAAGTAACAGATGGGGATGAAGACTTGTTCAGGTTTTTTTGCCTATCCAAGCTTTATAAAGGGTAGAAAAAATTAAGCTGTTTTATAATCCAGTTTAGTTTTGGCTTCTGTGTTGGTTTCTTGGCAAAATAAATTAGGTTTGATGATAACTTAGTTGAACACTTGTTAACATTTCAGAATTAACAGTATAGGTAACACATGAACAAGAGCATCAGTACAAAACATAAACATTATCATTCCCAATTCCCAATCCATGAAAACGCCCTGGGTATATGTGGCTCTCCTCCACCTGGCAGTGTGTTTCAAATCTTAAGTTGGATCAGTAGTTAGAGAAGTGAATTTTCTCTCCCCCACCAAAGAGGTGACCAGCATTTATAATGAACTCGCCTAAAGAGCAAACAAGTTCAAACAACCTCTAAAGTCCATCGTCTATACTTCTGTCACATACTCACATAGCCATGCATGATATATGCAGTCAAACAAAGACAGAAGCAACTATATAGATGGACAAACCTACAACAACTTCCTTTCAATTGCTGCATGTTCACATCCCATCTACTGAAATCTCGGGGGTTCTTCTCCCTGCATAGTGTTGTTAGAAACAACAAAAGTTGATGTCATGGAACATGTAAACAGAACAAAGTGTTGTCCTAGTTTATGACATCGCAGCTCTCCTGCGTGTTCAAGAAAAAAGACATTGCCAACACTTACATAGCTTGCTCAATATTTGTCATTAGCCTAGTTGAGTTCTTGAAGAACAAGGAAACAACTTCTTCTGTAAAATTAGGGCTTGCTTCATCCTGCAAGTCCTCAATCTGACAAAATTGGTCATCCAAGTATCCCTGTCATTACAATATGGAAGATCAGCAAACATTTTAACAGCACATATTAAAGTAAGGCAGATAGCAGAATTTGATAAAAAAAACCCAATGTGGCCATGAATACTTTAGCATCAGTTTGCCTAGTAAAGGTCCACACTGACATTTAGTGGAATTCTAAATTCTATATAAATAATGTTGACACACTTAATTCAACATTTATGTTTCAGGTTCTTAGCTTTCTGTCAACTAATATGAAATGATGCAAACGATTTCCACAAAACACTCTTTTGTACTCCCCGCTCAATGCTGAACAGAAGATATCACATAGTAATTATAGATAGCTAGAAAGGATTGAGAAGTAGAGTTGCTCAGCCTCCAAAATGAGTTGTTCCTGTGGTACAGAGTATTTTGGTACGTATACTGCAACATTTGAACAAACAGGAAACACACTATTGACTGGACCAATATAAGAACATAAACCTGATCAAAGAGGCTCTTTTTCAAGGATGCTGCCTGGCGTTGCAAATTTGAATACTCCATTTATAAATGAATTCCTTCAAGATAGAGTAGGCATAAAATGCATATGCAACTGGTTGGTCACCTTGATTGTAAAATAGTTGGCTACGGGATCTATTTATATAGCCGAGGAGGCTATTGCTATCATCCAACATGAGTAAAGGTGAAGATATTTCAAAGTATGAACAACAAATATTAGCATGCCACGTACAGAAGGGATTTTATTGCCAAGGTGTGCAACATCTATCCACATTTTGGACAATGACTTAAACTGCTGTGTATCTGATGCTCCTTTGAGGTGCATGTTGTGCACATTCGGCCTGAAGAAACAATAATTGCTCTTCAACTAAGCAGAGTGACTAGTACACAATCCAAGAAGATTGGCATTTCATTGGTTATCCATAAGTAATCCTCCTGGCCAATGTTTATTATTCATTGTGATGAAAAATTACTAACATTTCACATGGTCAATAATACATTAGTATCTCAGGTTGTACTCTATTCCTCATCAACTCTAGCTCTCTGCCTTTGACTAACTCTAGTCAGCAGAGTTTTTATTCCTCAGATATTACTTTAGTTCCTACTTGTTCTATCCTTTTTTGTACTGGGCAGGTCTTCAATCACTGGAGAACAAGGAGATGGTGGAACTTGAAGCAGAGGTACCAAAAGGGTTGGCACTGCACTTTCACCAGCAGGAAGCAGAACATGGTCAAGAAGTGGCATTGATAACTCTGAATGGTGTTGGATCTTAAAAGATGGAGTCTGTCTTGTGAAGCTGGTTCTGGAATGTGTCAGTGGAGTTTAAGTAGCTGTTATCTCGTCTCTTGTGTTGCAGACTTGCTGTCTATGTTTGTAGTAGTCAAAGTGAAGGGAGCTTTTGTTCTGGAAGTTTGCTTGCTGTTGTCGTGTGGATGCGTTTGGCCAGAGGCATGTGTGCATCTTTGCAAGCTTGGTATATCATTGGTGGTAGTCATGTGACAAACAATGTTGGTTGTTATATCTCTTTAATTTCATCGTTTGTTTGAGTAATGAAATTTGGGGATACCCCTTTGTGCAGAAAAAAAACTCTGAGTTGTTGTTCACAGAGAGAAAATGAAATGGAATATAGCAATCCTATATTATAACTACCCAAAGATGTTAATATGTTAATATTCTTCAAATTGTGAAGAAGAATAAGTGAACCCCTTTCAAAACAAATTAGTTGGGCATGGATAGCCAAATCGAAAAATTGGAAAGCCCCTACCCCCGACTTGAGGGCTTTGACTAGCGTCTAGACTCTAGACAATCTAGATGCATGCCAGGGTAAAACTTCTGTCCAAATGATTCAAGAATTGGAACCATTAAACTCAGATTAGAAAAGCAGAAGTAAATCAACCATCGTGGGATGGTAAAGGAAAACCGCGGCATTTGATCTTGTGCCACTCTTATGAAGTATCAACTTACCTCTCTAACTGTCTTATGGGTCCATTTGAGTTACTGACAGTGGCCGAGGGTGCCAGATTGTATGCTACTCACCCCCTCATGATCTCATCTAGGTTCAATTTACAGTGGTCCTGACCAAGTTTTACACAACGTCATGTGGCTAGGTCAAGTGTCTGCTACAGATTTGTAAAAGCAAAACAATTATCAGAAAAAGTGTTTGTACATTATAATATTTCATATGATGATGTCCTTTTAGATTCAAATGATCTGTGTATCCAAGTTTATGAAATATTCTAGCTTCTATAGGGAGACACATTGCTGCAATGAATATGTTATTTGAACGACACAAGGAGGCTTCAGTTTTTGCCTCCTCATCAAAGTTCAAGAATAATATTGCCGTAAAAATCCAAGACAACGGTGGAGAATTAGAATAGTACCAAGAGATGCCTGCTTTTTGCACTGACAAAAAAAAGTTGGACAAAGAAAATGACTTCAATAGTTTCTTTCAGCAGTTAAGAACCATAAATCTCTCAGGTCATTGGAGACTGGATCATATAGCAGAAGGGGTAAAACAGATTCACTATGATTGGTCCGGCGAGTGCCCTTCACACCTCCAATCATCTTCACATCTTGATAAGAGAATCTGATGTGGAGTGAAACAACCAGAAAGCCTACTGATGGAACAGATCCAAAAAAGCAAATTCTAGTAGATCAAATTCATGACAATGAAGGTTGAAATGAACGGATAAAATTGTCTGGATGCAAATTAAGCAGTTGCCACTGTCCCTAATGATAAATCTGTTCATAAAAGATCCTACAAAATGTTTTCAATATACAACCCGACAGTGATATCACTTTCCCTTTATCAATGGAACATTCTCATGACAACATTCTTACAATAGTTTACCTACCTCAACATACAATAGGTAATGAAATATCTCGGTATAAATTGCACGAGCAAACAATAGTTGTTTAGTATTCCCCGTGTTCCAAATTGTAAGTTGTTCTGGTTTACTATTTGGAATGGAGGGAGCAGTTATATTTTTGTATCACACTAAAGATTTGAAAAGTGCATTTCCATCTGCTGTGTTTCTTAAAAAAACAGCAGCACCAAAACCATTATGATACATGCTTACAACAATGCTTCGTATTTATACCTAGAAACAGATGAAATATATGACTTGATTTAGAGTATGTGACATGTCATTTATGGTGTGGTCTGATATGAAACGTATGATTAATTAATCATAATAAATGTGATACAGTCTCATGGTCATCATACTGAAATATTGACACCATGTGGTAAACTGGTAATTGCTTGCTACCTATTGTAGGTTAAAATAATAATCAGTCCACTATCCACCCTTTGAGATAGTGGTCAGTTTTCGTTTGTTCATTTCAGTTTTCTGAAAAGTGTAAGAGAATGGTTTTCCTGGACGTTTGGGCAATTCTTGAAGTGTTAAATGTTACACACTTCATATAAGATTTTACTTGATGCATCCAATGAGAAGGATATCATAGATGGTGGACCACTGTCATACGATGAGAGTATGAGATTCTCTGATTGTGGCCTGAAGCACCATATACACGGCACACATGGCATACATATCCTCTTGCGTACGTGTAACGAGTCTATCACTCTATCTATAGCAAATTAGCAATGGCTTATACCAGCTGAAGATTATAGGTATTCAGCATGCCCCTTCATAGCACCATAGTAGGCTAGCAACCACAAATGCAACTTCCCATAACATAAGCAGCATCACTTAATGCAATAATGTGAGTGTGTGACATAAGCTTTTTACAGTCGAGAATTGGCACTACCCTCCAAAAAGGCAAAATTCTCTAGTCTGTTTTCCCTTTGGGAGATCCTTGTTTATTTCATATATATGTTCAATTGCCTTCTGAAACTAAGATTTCAATCCTAAAGCCTAACTGAATCTGCAGGCATACTAATAAATGGTGTATGTTCCACAAACAAGGAGTATTGTATCATGCAATTGTATCGCTTAGTAAGAACTCAGAACCATCCATGTCCAAGCATCACCAAAAGGAGCTACAAGCTACATAGCACACAAGCTGATAATTTATTCAGCGATGCACACAGCATGCTTCTAGGTGCATTGCAAGGCTAGCTAGATGTCCTATTAACTGAAAAAAAAAAACACAAACGAATATCCAAGTTGGGCAATCTTGTCGCGTTGGTATTAGCAATGTGTGTCGAGTGAATACACTGCCTCTTTTTAGATATCTTGATTCCTTGGTTGATGTGAAGGCACACAGCAACACATTCTCTCCAGTGACATCCATATTGGGGGGCAAAGTGGCAGCGATGGCTACACAAGGCTACACACGATTCTTGGACCGGGGCCAGTACCCTCCATAAACGACTGGTCCCCGATTCGCCCAGCAATCCGGCCATCACCTGCTCAGTTCATTACGGATCAGCGTGGAGCCGTGGACGCAACCGCACCAGAATCTCGAAAAAATAACCACACAAATGCTTGGGAAAGAAAATAGAACATGGTTGAAGTTGACCTAACACAAACCCGGACAGGAGCACGGGTGAGAGTGCACGTCCCCCGTCCAGCCTTCCAGTTTCAGGAGAGGAAATGGGAAGGCGAAGCGCGCGGAGTGGTAACAAGCTTGAGGCGGTCGCCGGCTCGACGGCGCCGAGTGGACGGACGCCGCGCATGGGATTGCGTAGCAGCGGATGGGCGCCGCGGCGGAGGACAGATGGGCCGCAGTTTGTTTGTTTTTTTCTGAGAGGAGGCGGGCCACAGAATAGGGCTGCCGGGACAGGAGCAGAACGAGTGATGGTTGGGCCGTATAGACGTGGGCCTGATGCTAAAGGGGAAAAGAGCTTGACCGCGTCGAGAAGTGTCTACGGAAAAGTGGGCCGCGACCTCCATACAGCGCAACAGAAAGGCGAGGAGACGAACCGAAGAATCCTTCGTCCAAATCTCGCTTGCGTTTCTAGCGTGGTGTCTCTGTCTCCGTCCCCGGCACCGGCGGCGTGATGGCGGACTGGGAGGGGATCCCGGCGCGGGAGCGGCGGCAGATGGAGGAGATCCTGCAGCTCGACATGGAGGAGCTCAACGTCGAGGTCGTCGAAGACAACGACGAGGAAGAGGAGGAAGAGGAGGGTGACGGCAACGAGGAAGACGACGACGTCGATGATTTCCTCAGGTGACTCGAAGGCCACAAGGCCACCGCACAACCTTTCCTTCCTTCGACTCCATTTGTGTATTTTACCCTCATCCTCCTTCTCCAACATAGGGGACCCACTGTGCTGCTCCGTGTATTTTCCCTTTGTCATATACTCGTGTGGATGCTACTTATCCATTTTCTGTACAGTTGGTTTACCAAAGGACTGCCCAGTGCAATTAATGTTCCGGAGCATTCCAAGGTGGTAATCTGGAGGCTGTGGTCGGAGATCGTTAATCTTATGAAGATCTTAAGGCTCCAAATTCAGCCTCGAAGAACTAGTGTATTTTTCTAGTAGGATGAGGAGTTGGGGATTTCATCTTAAAGGGACAACTCTGGAAAACCGGGGCCGGGGCAGTATTAACTCTTGGTCACTTTGTGATTATTTATTCATTCTTGCAGTGCTTTGTGGTTTGTTTCAATTGGATCATGATCAAGTGTGGTGACCGCTGAAAATTGCAATGTAGCTTAGAGAAATGCTAAGTTTGGCCTTACAATTTTTGTGCTTATTCACTTCAATCTTATATACAGAGATTGGTGCCTTTGGAGACCACCTGCAAGCTTTTTCATAGTATTTTTGAGATGTTTATCCGAATTCGTTTAACCATTTGAATGTTTCTATTTATCAGAGATAACAATGGGGATGGAGTGGCTAGGACCTCTGGACCATTCACGTTCAATACATCTCTAGCCTCATTGCACACCTACCTTGGTGGTAAATGTGCTACCTAGTCTTAAGTCTTAACATATTTATCATGCCGATTGCAAACTGTGAAGTTCTCTTTTTATATCACTCAGAGGTTGACGATACTCGGGGTAGAGTTACTCTCTTAGATGGTGGCACAGTCCTCAACTTACCAATGTTTTATCTTCAAGGTAATGATTGATTCTAGTATTCTCTCTCCTACATCTCCTACATTCTTTCTTTTGATCATCTTGTCGATCTTTAGTCTTTATATTTTTTTTCTTCATTATGGTTAATCTTTATAGTAAGGGAGGTATAAGTACACTTGCTCCAATTCCACCATACTTTCATTTAATCATATTTTTTATCTGCTCTTCTAAGTTGCTGTTTGCATTTGCCTTTTTACATTATTCTCATCCAAGCTGGCTGGATACAATTTTTTCATATAGTTGCTGGTACTGTTTGTGAGTATGTGGAAAGTTGTCTTGTTTTGTAGTAGTATTATCATGTCACAAATGTATTCATAAAGCAACATAAAGCGTGCAAAATTCAACATGTTCATGCATGGTGCCCAATAGAAACGTCCATAAGGATTCGGGATTCTTTTGATAATCAAGAATGTTTTGTGATTTATACTAGTTCTGCATGATCCTTGAATGGATATGGATATGGATATCAGTTATGTGAAAAAACTTTGCCTTAGCTGCAAAGCCTGTGCATTAGAAATGAGACACACATTCACTGATCTTTCACTTGACTATGCAGAACTATGCATTAACAGATTGCAACTATAATTTAAAACTGTCAGCTCTCATAAATAGTGTATAAAAATAAGGGTCCTATGCATTTTGGTTTTGCAGGTGTTGTTCTATTTCCTGGAGCTACCCTGCCTCTCAGAGTAATTCAGGATAGATTAGTAGTAACTATCGAGAAAGCTTTGAGCCTGGCTGATGCTCCATGCACAATTGGTGTGGTGCGTGCTAATCATGTTAAATTCAGCTGCTAGCTTGCTACTTTTTCTTGTGGATTTTATTTGTAGTGATTATGATCCAATTGTCCAGGTTCTCATGCGTCGACTCCCAAATCATCGACATCATGCTACTGCTTCTGTTGGAACAACTGCAGAGGTCTTGCACACCTGTTTCTATTGTGATTTTTGTTTCGTTTTGCAGACCAATTAACAATTGTTTACAAATCTTTCATGTGGTAGGATGACTTTTAGAGAGCAACTGAATCATATGTATCATGTATGCACTGCCATGTCTCCATCATGTGTCCCCTGGCTAAATATTGTTGATCTTGCATGCATAAAGCTTCAGGATTATCTCATGCATAGTATGATTATGAACATTAACATGTTAATAGGCATATTGCGGGCTTCATTCCCTTTTAGTTATTTAGTCAACATCATAAGTTTCAACAATTTTCTCTTAAAATACCCTATTCAGCTCAGCTTATACTATTTTGGGTAACGTTATAGATACGTCAATTTGGAAGGTTGGATGATGGTTCATTAAATGTTGTTGCCCGTGGGCAGCAACGATTTCGTCTTAGGAGGCATTGGATTGATGTTGATCGGGTGGTAAGTCCAAGCATGTTCTTATTCTTTTGAAATAGTAACATTTTAAGAATATAGCTAACTTCATTTTTCTCTTCTCAACAGGTGTGGGGTGAGGTACAAATTATTGAAGAAGATACTCCCTTGAGAACTCCTAGAGATGCATTTGCTCAGCTAGCTGCATGTAATAGCTCCAATCTGCACGCTTCATCATCAGTCATCAGTTTTGATATGTCTCCTATCAAACAAGACCATATAATTTCAGAACTAGAGTGTGATACTCCATCACCAAACAGTAATAGAAGCAACCGTTCATCAATGGATACAAGGTTGTGCCATCTAGGTTCGCAGTCAAGTGACTCGATGAAATCATCCTCAGATGAAGACGGAGATTTGATGCACACACAATTTTGGAGGCAGAAGCAACATTCTGTGAGGGAAAGTGGTGCATCAAGTCATTCAGACAGGAAGACCAGCATGAGCACTGAGAACGATCTTTGCTCGACGCCTCTCCAATCATTGCCAATAGAAAAAACAAGAGATGCTAAAAGGCGGCGACAGTACCATGCTTATTCAAAGCAGACTTCTCAGGCACCATTATCATTTTGGCCTCGGTGGGTATATGAAATGTATGATTCATATACACTTGCTCGCAGCGCTGCAGGTATAGAAATCCAATCTCATCAACCTATTTTGTATGTCTTCAGTTTTGTAAAACTCTTTTCCTGTTACTCTAAGATAAGTGCAAGCTTAGGTGTCCTTGGAATGTTTGGTCAATTGTTTGAATTACACTGTTACCTTTGTTTCAGAGTTATGGAGACAGATAATTGCAAACCAAAACTCTTTTCCTGTTACTCTAAGATAAGTGCAAGCTTAGGTGTCCTTGGAATGTTTGGTCAATTGTTTGAAATACACTGTCACCTTTGTTTCAGAGTTATGGAGACAGATAATTGCAAACCCAAGCATGGACGATCTTGTAAGAAAGCCAGATATTTTGTCATTTCACATCGGAAGTAAACTTCCAGTCTCGGAATCTGTGAGACAAAAACTTCTGGAGATTGATGGAATTTCATATCGCCTACAGAAAGAAATTCAGCTTCTCAAGGCCTTTAATCATATTAAATGCAAAATTTGCCAGGTAATGGTCTACTGTATCTGGAAGGGCTATTTTAACGAAGTATCCTCACTAATGAACCTTTTAATTGGATTTTCTCTGTAGTTTCCGTAACAAAAGGTTTTTCTGTAGTAAATTGGTATTACAGCTATGATCTTGTTGGATTAGCTTTTTAGACCTTTTGGGTTTTGGCTGCCCTTGTCTGTTCATCATAAGGTCTAGTTTAAAGTTGGAGGCAGAGGCACTAGGTCTTATTGGTTAGCTGGTGCATGCTCCATGATGATAGTGAAAATGACATATAGATCAAGCTGGTTGATACTTCTTATGGCAAATGTTGGCCGTTGCCATACTACAAAGTAAAACATACATATTTGAATCTGTGATTTATTTAGATTACTTTTACCACCCCATTTTGCTGACTCGTTTGTTTCTTCTACAGTCTCGTATAGCAAAACGTAGTGACATGGTGGTGATGTCTACTGATGGGCCTCTCGGTGCCTATGTCAACCCTCATGGTTGTGTCCATGAGACAATTACAGTCAGCAATGCAACTGGGCTAGCTCTCATTGGCGATCCTTCTAAGGTTCACAGCTGGTTTCCTGGGTATGATCTTGTCTCTGTTGTTTGAATGTTTGTTTTAGTGTCTGGCTTTTTCTGTAACTCAAGTTAATTATGAAATTAAATTGGACAATGCCACTTGCAATTTCAGTCAGCACTTCGTTTTGCTGTGCAGATACTCGTGGACGATAGCAGCATGCATGGACTGCGAGTCCCATATAGGCTGGCTATTCAGAGCCACCAAGAAGAATCTACGGCCTAGGTCATTTTGGGGGATCAGCAGCTCACAAATTGCAGATGACACACAAGGAGATCAGAGCGACTGATGCTCCAAACGTCCATTCATATAAGGCCATAGTAGCAGTGAACTGCTAAGCCATGTATGACCTGGTGTTCCCAATCCACCTCTTCCTGTCAGCTCTAGTTTATACGGACCAGTGACTGCCTGCCTTTTATCTCTTGGCATAGTAGTGAGTAGTGACAGTGAAGTTCCTTGTAAAATATTGTAGTGCCCTGCACTAAAGGGTTTCACAGAATCTTTTTTGTTGTCTAAATAAGATATCTGTTTCCGTATTATATGCATGATTTTCAATTACAGTTTCCCATGGTGTGGCATGGATGAAGGCAGATATCTTTTCTGTTTGGAGCCAGAAAGGTTTATGTCACTTCTAAGAAGATGCAGCCCGGATCACTGAAGGGCCAGTGAGAAAATAGGCCCGACCCAATTTCCATAGCCCTGCAAGGTGAGAAGCTGACTAGCTCGATCCGCACTGTCACCGTTGTTGGCAGAAAGGATTACGATGGCACCATTGAGCCGTTTGAGATGATCGATGTGAAGAGGATTCAAGAAATAATTGACTCCATGGAGGTGGCTGAGGATGGACCGGCTTATTTATCAAGGCAAACGAAATCCTTTGGTACCGGGGATCAGTACACTGGAATGATTGTACAGGCCTGGTTTGATCCAACAACAACAAGGTGTCTACCATGGTAGGCAGTAGGCCTGTCTCCAGTTCGCTGCTCAGTATTCAGGTGTGCATATTTCACTCTGCAGAAAAACTGTAGGGGTGTTTGCTGCAGTGATTTGAAGAGAAGGGGGAAAGCCAAAGTTGCAGCAGCAGGTGCTTTTTGTATGCAGTGAACTGTGAACACCAGATGTGCTTGTACGCTAAAGCTGGGGGCAATGGCAAATTAGCATGGCAACAGTATCAGCCTGACAGCCTAGCTAGGTCCCAAGTGTTAACAGATAACAGTAGAGGTCGTATGGCATGGCATCTAGCGATTCTAGGTACTGTCGGCACTATCCTTTTCTTTCTTTTGAGCCAGAATCTAGTATGGAGTCACTAGCGGCTGCGCAGAGGCAGCTGACGCTCACGGGTGGGTGGCACAAAAGCACGGAGGAGCCAGCGAGCACTGCTGACCGGAGGGGGATCAGGATGCATCAGATGGGGAAAAAAATAAGGCAGGAATGCAATTCCGTGCATTGACTAGTAACCTAAAATATAATATCTATTTGTGCATTGGATTGCGCTACAAATAAAAAGTTTAATACACAATTGTAGTCTTCTTTTCAATAACACGACTCAAAAGATAACTATATGTGTAAATGAGTTTTCAAGAGAGATGATATTCAGATTTGGATTATATCTTCACTAGCACTCAAAATATGTCTTCTTCTAAATAAATAGTATGTTGAAGGCTATAAATATCCTGAAGACCTATTTTATATTTAGGTATAGCATTAAATTTCCTGTTGGAGACAGTCACTCAAAGGTGCTGCAGAGAGATATGATGATGATGATGATCCACCGGACTATACTGAGATACGTGACATCTGACGACTTGACTTGGGGGCTTTTTCGCTGGTTCACTGCATGATTAGCTTTTGCTGATGCTAGTGCTCCATGCTAACATAAATTCTTCAATTTATTCGATTTTACGGTGGCATGGTAGAGAAAAAACGTGCTGTCACACTAAACATCTAATTGTGGGGAGTTCTGTATCTATCTTCATTGGAAGTTTTGCATATGTGGTGCTCTAGCATGTCTTGCTCACTGTCCGCTTTGCATACAGGTACTAACACTAAGGCCCTGTACGATAGACTCTTAGGAGTGAGAGAATTAGCACTAGAGTTTAACCTACAATGCAAACTATTGTCTGATAGACGTTTAGCAACGCAAGACGGCAACACAATGCAAAAATGGATAATTAACGGGCAAGGTTGTGCTCGGTTCGCTGTACAAGTGGAACACTGCTCCAAACAAATTTAATCCGAGACTTCATTAAAAAAATAACTATTACAAACAAGCCATTTAAAAAGACGAGGCTTTTACATTCGATCCCCATATTGTACTCCATACAATTATCCTTATTTGTTCTAGGTTTACAAAAAAGTATTTTCATGTTCAAAAAAATCTAGTCAGAACAGGCGTTTTATTTTCAGAAAAAAACACTGTCTGCACAAAAATTACTTCAGGTTTATAAGAACGATTGAATTTTGGACCAACCTGTTCCAGGATTATGAGGAAATTGTTCCATGTTCAAAAGAAAATTGTTCTAGGTTCATGAGAACAGTTGGTCCATATTTAGGGAAAAGAATCTTCTAGATTCACGAAAAATTGCCCATGTTAAAAAAAAAGTTCTAGGACAAAGAATTGTGTTCGAGCTTCATTAGTATAATTCTAGTTTCGTTGAAAATTATTTCATGTTCAAAGAAGTGTTATGCTTTGTCTGTTTTTTAAAACCAAATACAATTTACAAACCAGCAAAAATAAAAAAGTTTTTTTTTTAAAAAAAACAGAACAAGGAACGGCCCATGTCCCAGGAGAAGGCCCGTGCGGGTGCGCTTGCTCCACGCCTCCCTCCAAAGCGGCCGCCGTTCTCCCCTCCCCGCGTGCTCTCTCGCGTCGACAACTCCGCTACCGCCCCCGCCGCCAGTCCTGGCCGCCGCCCTACGCCAGCTTGCCATAATCCAGGTCTTCGTCAGGCCCTTCTCCGGCAAGAGCACCCAGGTATGCCCGCCCCTTCTCTTACCACCCTGCAGTGTGAAACCGAGCACCCAAAGCCTAACCAAAGTGCGTAGTTGGCCTCGAGGGAGGTCAGGCGTTGGTAACGCCGGTGACCGCTGGATCTGGAAGGAGGGACTAGATGACGACGAGGGGTCGCTCGAGCGCGTCGGTGGCAGCCGTGTGCGATGACTCGAGAGTGAGGATGCGGGAATCGACGAAGGCGGAGCGGTCGGCGAACCGGCGATCACAATCGTCGAGGCGGCGCTCGAATTCGTCGAATCGGCTGTTCGACGCATCGAGCACGCGCTGCAGCGAGGGTTCCACCATGCCACTATGGCGCTGAAGACGAGTATAGTGGTGGTGAGAGGAAGGAAGGGCCCGTATGTGCGAACAAGACTGCCAATACCAATTGTTTGAGTAAAACATGGATTTGTTGATGATAGATTGATAACTAGGAGACAAATTAGAAAAAGGCACCACCATCACTAGTGCAGCTTCGTCTTCTGTCTATAATGCCAAAGATTAACCGTCAATCCATTTGTGTGCTCAAGGGGAAATAATAAGCACTGAAACTGAAAGTTATGTTTCATGATAATAACATACTCAATCTTCTATTCTCCATAGTAATGTAATAATAACAACAATGGCTGTTTTTAATAAGTTATAAACAAATTTAATACTGGAAAAAAATAGCATTTAGGTTAAGAAGTCATGTTAGAAAACACAATACATAAGTGAATGCTGCTGTAACCCGTCCAAAAGCTCCAAGCTAACTGATGCTAACAGTCAATTGTTAGGTTTACAATAGTCATGTATGCTGTCAACCGGATCAACAAAGACAAGAGAATTAGCAATAGAGTGAAGACACTGAAGCATTAAGGATACGCTTCCGATACGTCGCGAATACGTATCGGCGGAGTATCTGATTTTTATTATTTTTGCGAAATTTCGATATGCGTATCTGCGTAAAAGGATACGGCCTGGCCCAGCAGGGAACACATATCCCGTCGCCCTAGCACCCAGGCGCGCCCGCGCCGCATCCCTTCGGCCTTCGCCCGCAGCCGCAACGCGACTCACACGGTGACGCCGCGAGCCGCCCGCCGCACCGGCGACGAGCCTTCCCTCGCCGGAGACGAGCATCCCGGCGAGGATCTTCCGTCCCTGCTCGCCGGCAGCCGCAGCCGCCCGCAGCGGGATTCCTCCCCGCGCGGTGACGCCGTGCCGCAAGTTGTCTGCCGCCCGCTGCGCGCCCGCCGGCGACGAGCGTCCGTCCCTGCTCGCCACTTCGCCCACCAGGCTGCGACGGTGAGCTTCCTTCCTCCATTCTATCTCCTGATTCTCCTCTGCAACTCTGCTTCAGTTCGTAGTCGTAGGCTTATTCCATCTCTGCCTCATCTTATGCTCCCCATTCTCGATCTATGCAGTAGATGGCGTCTCCCAATTTGAGCGCTGCTA
Source organism: Microstegium vimineum (assembly GCA_022036555.1). Classification (NCBI taxonomy): domain Eukaryota; kingdom Viridiplantae; phylum Streptophyta; class Magnoliopsida; order Poales; family Poaceae; genus Microstegium; species Microstegium vimineum. Next base: position 13,585,279 of record CM039127.1, on the reverse strand, counting down.
GTGGAAGTGCAAGTGCATGATTTGTGTCTCCCAATTATCTATTTTATTTTATTTTATTTTATTTTATTTTATTTTTAATATCAAACGTATCCGTGTATCGGGTTTTTTGGATATTGGCGTATCGTATCTGTATCCGTGTAACTTAGAACTACCCTAGCTAACTACCAGCGGTTGCCAGCAGCAAGTTACATGAATAAGTAATGAGTGAGATTTATAGCTACCATAGAGTACCATGATCCTCATTGCAAAAACAAAGCAAAACTTGGACCAGACAGAAAATGAAAAGAATATGTTGCATAATTACTTCTGCCTAGCTAGTTGATAAACAGTTGTGCGGACCATCCATTTCGGACCAGATACTTTTCACACCCATTCCATTTCTAGCAGATTTAGTTAAGCAGAAGAAAACCACAACCTTTTGTTTTCAGCTTTAGCAAAAGCAGCATGAGATATAATAAGGGGAAAGCAACAAGCGCAAGGGCAACATGGCATAGTAAGATTAGAGATACCTCTAAGACATTTCATTTCTTATAACCATATAAGGGCAGATTCTTGATCCCCATCACAAGCACTCAAAAAAAAATCCCTGTTTTCTGGATACTTGAAGACCCCATATGCTTTGGCCTTCTCCACCTTTGTCATTTTCAATGTGTTGGGAACCCTCTTGATTGAGAAATCATTGCCTGGAGAAATCTCCTTGTCTTTTGCTAATTGTGCAGCCTCATCCTCAGATTGTTTGGTCATCATTTGAAGATATCTCTCCATCAGTCCTATGTACCACTCTTTCTGTCTTTTTGGTTCTTTTTTATGGCTGTTTCTTGATGCAACATCAACACTTCTTGGTAGACTTGCAGCTTCTTCCTCTTCAGTTGGCTGCGCACTTGCATAAGCTTCTCCCGTATTATACATACTCTGTCCTTTGCTTTGATGCTATTGTGAGTTAATGTAAAACTCTTTAGCTGCTAGTGGATCATAGTCTGTTAGAGAAGCACACCATGGATTTCATACTATCAGTTGTATTTTGCTGTAAGAAATGTCAAGTGATGATGACTGGAGTGAATACTGTCATACTATCTATCTAGTCACATTTCATCTGCAATTCATCAACATTTGTCATGTACTCGCACATGTTGCTGATTTTGTCCACATAATAACATGTTGTTTGCCTTCATGTCCTGCTGCACAGATCGAACCTCTACAGCTTAAGTCATGGCGGGATTTGGAAGCCTTGCACCCAAGACCAGGAACCTGGTGGTGGCTGGGGGACTGTCCGCCTTCGTGCTGGGGGTCTACTACTACACCATGAGAGCGGTGGGAGGCACGGACGAGCTGCAGGTGGCGATTGACAAGTTTGAGGAGATGAAGAAGAAGGATGCTGCCAGAAACTCCAACGCAGGAGGATCATAAAACGCGCCTTATCCCTTCTCTGTAGTCTGTACTAAACTTGGATCTGCAGGCTGACATGGTTCGATAGTCAAGTTGCTCAATAGGCCAAGACCATGCATGCTTCTAGTTCTACTGTGTAATAAGTGATGGGTGGTCCTCTTTATCAGATAGAGCTTGACAGCTTGTCCTTTGAGGAGAGATGTACACTCGGAGTGTTTTGGTCCTAATATAATAGTGGCTGCAATGTCTTAGTTTTTCTGATATAACTTGGCGAGATGGAAATTTTGTGAGTAATACGTGCACCCTCTGTTTCAATTTATATATGGTTTTGGATTTTCTAGATACATAACTTTTATTATATGTGTATATCTAGATGCATAGTAAAACTAAAACGGCCTATAATTTGGAAGCTTGTGTGATTACCTTTCTCCAGCTCTCCGTGACCACGCATTCCATTGCATATTTGCTGCATTGGTAAAGATCAGCTCTCTGCGAAGGAATGGAACGAACAACTGGTCACTGGTGGTTCAATTTCATAACCGGTGGTTTTGGTTCATTTGCATCCGTGCACTCGGACGCACGGTGGATAACAGATAGGACAGTCGGACACCGAAGTGAGAGTCATGAAAGCCTATCAATTACAAACTACTACTAGTATACTACTTTAACTACTCCTATGTCCTAGCAGGGACTGAGTACTGACCCGACCCATGGCCATGAGTCCACCCGTGAAACCAAAGTGTACCTGTTAGTTTACCGCGGGTTTTCTGTGAATTGACAAGTGAGCAATTATACCAAAACTTCGCGTGAGGATAGATTGAAGAACGCAGCAAAATACAAGAACAGTGCTCCGAACAAATCCGATCACGGGGTGAGAACGGGCTATTTAACTTATTGTCACTTTTACGGTTGTCACTCCTTTAGTTGTCATCGTTAAAAGTGCTCCTACGTATTTGCCACTGCATACAATTCGTCTCCTACGTATTTGCCATCTTTGCTGAGGTGTCACGCCACGCGGTCAGCTAACGTGACAGCGTCTCTCCTCCCGCTGCTGCTTCTCTCTCCCTCCCCTCACTGACATGTGGGCCCCACATGTCATATTCATCTTCAACCTTGGGTGGCACGCGGCTGCCGGGTCGATCAAGCGGGGCGAAGCGCTCGCGCGCGTCAAGGCCACCATGCCCTGTGCGAGACCTCCAGCGCTACCACGGTTGCTAGCTCGGCAACTGACCCAGCCCAACGACTGGTTGGCCATGGTAATAAACACGGACTAGTGATGGAGCTAGCACTAGCTCGGCGCTGCGCGCTGAGGCCACCCAACCAGCTGGACGACAAGGCCGCAACCACCCATGCAGCCACGCGCCATGGCTATTGCACGCCTGGGATGCAGCTGCTGCTCTGTGCACCTTCCTCGCCTACAGCCCGCCGTGCCGTGCAAGTCTCCCGCACCGCCCGATCCGCAGCCCCCGCGCCTCGGCCGGCGTGCACGCGCTGCCCACGCCGCCCGGACAGCTGCGCATCCCGGCCACCCAGCCGCCCTCCCCTTGCCCACCGGAGTGGCTCCGCCATCCGTGCACTGCCACACTCGATGCTGCCGTCAATATGTGATGCGAAACTTTGCCGGCCACAACCACCCCATCCTCCGTTGCTATGCATGTCAAACTCCATTGCACACACGGATGCACCCTCATGGTCACACTCACGAACGCCCTTTCCATGGCCGGGGAGGTGCAAAGCAATGAGCCTCCGTGTTGATGGCTGGAGGATGAAGACAGATCTGACGGGTGAGGCTCACATGTCAGTGAGAGGAGGGAGAGAGAAGCAGCAACGGGAGGAGAGATGCTGCCACGTTGGCAGACCACGTGGCGTGACATCTCAGAAAAATGACAAATGCGTAAGAGACGAATTACATACAGTAACAAATACATAGGAGTACTTTTAACGATGAGACAACCATAAAAATAACAATAAATTAAATAGCCCAGTACAGGGTGTCAGTCCCCTGCGCACACCAAACCCCATCCGAGAATTTTTACTTCACTTGCCGGCACAGTCTCCGAGACAATTCCAGCACGAGAAATTCTGCCGAGGCAGGCACACAGGCAGTGCGGCGCAACTGTGCCGTGCGCGTACATCTGTCCGGATGCCATCTCCCCTAATGCGACACGGCGAGCTGAGTGAGCCCCTCCCCTGCCCACCCCGGACGCGACCACCTTGCATGTGCCACGCGCCCACGCCACCGGCTAGATGCATGCGCATGCGGCGCCACAAAACCAACCAACATAACAGCTTCTCGCTCTCGCCCGCCCCCGGCGCGGCTCGTCGTCACTTCACTCGTGAGCCGCGTCATTCCGTCCGCCGTCCGTCCGTCCGTCCGCGCACGCCCGTGATCTCCATAAATTGGTCCCCGACGCTACGCCCTCCGGAATTATAACCCCGCAGGCCGGTAGCTAGTTATTGCGGGCAGAGGCAGCAAGCGCAGCGCCTAGTGATCACCACAGCCACAGGCTGACAGGCCACCGCCACCGCCACCGCGCGACGACCGCAGCTGACCATGGCCGTGCCATCGCGGGCGCGGCTCCTCTTGTTCTGCGTCGTCGCCGTGGCGCTGCTCGTCGCGTCGGTGGAGGTATCCGCCGCCGCGGAGCACGGGAAGCGGCGGCACGACACGCGCACGCACACGCACACGCACACGAGGCGGCTGCGGCCCGGGAAGGGCGCGGTCGCGGTAGCGAAGCCGTTGCCGTACCCGTTGAACGCGACGCGGGTGGAGGCGATCGAGCGGCAGTTCACGCGGTGGGTAAGCTTCATGGGCGGCCTCGGCGGCGGCGGCCACAGCAGCTACAACCGTGCGCTGAACCGCGCGCTCCTGCCCACGCGCACGCTCGTCGTCGACAAGAACCCCGCCGCCGGGAACTTCACGTCTATCCAGGCCGCCGTCGACTCGCTCCCTCTCATCAACCTCGCCCGCGTCGTCATCAGGGTCAATGCCGGCACGTACACGTACGTACATTCTGCATTGCATTGCATTGCGCGGTGAGCGCCCGACCCTCCTTGCTTGCTTGCCCATCTGTAACCGCGCGGCGCGCTGGACGTGCAGGGAGAAGGTGAACATCTCGCCGATGCGCGCGTTCGTGACCGTGGAGGGCGCCGGCGCCGACAAGACAGTAGTGCAGTGGGGGGACACGGCGGACACGGCCGGGTCATGGGGCAGGCCCATGGGCACGTTCGGCTCCGCCACGTTCGCCGTCAACGCCATGTTCTTCGTCGCCAAGAACATCACCTTCAAGGTAGGTTCATTCCTCGATCGACGAAGCAGCATCAGCAACACCAACCTTCACTTCTTTCTCCTCTGTTGGCACGAGCACGAGCACGAGCCTGACGACGTCCATTGCCCTGTACGGACTATTTCCAGAACACGGCCCCCGTGCCGAGGCCCGGCGCGCTGGGCAAGCAGGGGGTGGCGCTGCGGATATCGGCGGACAACGCCGCGTTCGTGGGGTGCAACTTCCTGGGCGCGCAGGACACGCTGTACGACCACCTCGGCCGCCACTACTACCGCGACTGCTACATCGAGGGCTCCGTCGACTTCATCTTCGGCAACGCGCTCTCCCTCTACGAGGTCAGTCACTGTCACAGTGTCACTACGCAGCTCATGCACAACACTGTCCCGTGAAGAACTCCATCTATTATCTCTGCACGTTTCTTCCGTTACACAAAACCAATGCAGCTCCAGGCTCCACCAGCTTGCCACAGCTTCCGCACTGAGCATCTCGTTGGCCTATGTGGCAGCATCGATATCCGTGTCCCGGCCAGCAGTCGCAGAGGCCCTCATTGCAGTATTCCCACTGCTATTGTAGGACACTAGTAGGACAGACTACAGACACTGTTAAACCCGGGAGTTCCTCGTTCCTACGCAGGGTGGGACTGTGAATCTGTGTTGATGCTGTCCTCCCAGCACCCACCATTCTGGTTCTGAGACAACATGCCATTCCGCAAGCTGCGCGGCGGCATGTCCATTGTCCACGCACAGAACAGCGCCACAGATCGCTCTGCTGCTGCTGCTGCTGTTGTTCACTGAATCACATCCTCTCGTGCTCTGCCCTCGTTTGGCCTCATCTTGTGACTGGCCGGCCCTACACTCTACCTACAACACCCGTCCAGGTCCGGCCATGACCCTACAGTCTAGTAGGCTAGTACGAGCACATTTTGCCATTGCCAGGAGTACAGCAGGCTATAGTAGTGTGTACTAGCTGTGCGTGCTCCTACCACGGTTACTGCCAAGGAATCGCTGAAGAGCAGGTGCAAACGGAATGTCGATGCACATTAACTAATCGACCCCTCTTTCAGTTTTTAATGGGGTACAGTAGTAAAGTGAGACGAACCTGTTCATATGTCGCCGCCCCCTTGTCGTTGGCGCCGGCACGGTTGCGGAATGCGCTTTCCTTCTACCTACAGGTTCCCTGGGGTGCCCGGCCGGCATGCCGGCGCGCCGATGGAGCCCAGCTAGCCCGGGCGCCCGTGACGCCTGCCATCGCAGGACGTTGTAGTACGCCTAGCTCGTCGTCATCTCATCTCATCTCCTCGTGCCTGCCTGCTTTGCTTTGCCTTGCCTGCCCTGCCTTTCACGTACACTGTAGTGCCACTTCCTTTTGTCCCCGTGGCTGGCTGTATAACAACAACGTGAGACGACATCGCAGAAAGAGCGTAGTATAGGTACACCGTACACGCGCGGAAATGAAAGGAATCAATGGTTGGATGATGGTGATGATGATGAAAAAAACATGAATTGCAGGGGTGTCATGTGCACGCGATCGCGCGGAACTACGGGGCGCTGACGGCGCAGAACAGGCAGAGCCTGCTGGAGGACACGGGGTTCTCGTTCGTGAACTGCCGGGTGACGGGGTCCGGCGCGCTCTACCTGGGCCGCGCATGGGGCACCTTCTCCCGCGTCGTCTTCGCCTACACCTACATGGACAACATCATCATCCCGCGCGGCTGGTACAACTGGGGCGACCCCACACGGGAGATGTCAGTGCTCCGATCCTCGGTTCTTCTTCCTCCTCTTCCTTTTTCCAGCCGCCGCCGCTGACGCCGGTTGGTTCGCGTGCGTGCATGCAGGACGGTGTTCTACGGGCAGTACAAGTGCACGGGGCCGGGCGCGAACTACGCCGGCAGGGTGCAGTGGTCGCGGGAGCTTACCGACGAGGAGGCCAAGCCCTTCATCTCGCTCGACTTCATCGACGGCTTCGAGTGGCTCCGGTTGTAGCACTAGTTGTTGACATGGAGCCCACGTTGTTGACACACCATGACCTTGATTAATTAATTGCTGTGAAGAGAAAAAAACGAAAACATAATGCAAATACTAATTCAATTTGTTGCAGTTGCTGAGTAAGATAGAGATTGGTCATTGGTGATTGGTGACTGCAGACTTCAGTAGTGCAGTGCAGTCTCTCACTACGGGCTATTGTGGGCTCAAAAGGCCCAATACCTGGCCTACTCATTTAAAGAGGCTTTCATGAACCTGGCCTGGCTTGGCCCAGGTTTGGTGCGCGCGCTGACGTGCTAGTGCAGCCAAGCCCATTACTCTTTCCGAGCATTCGTTCATATTTACAGTCAAGCCCAGTACCGTTTACTGGCACGCGTAACTGTGTGAAGCACTGGTGTTTTCCGCGGTATAACGGGAACGCTAGTAAATCCAGGCATTCATGTTTACAAAGTAAAACTGAACTTCCCTCGTTGTCCTCCCTTCCAAGTCCCATCTCGTTCCGTCATTCCAAACACAAAAAGACTCCACAGATTTCACTGAACTCGTCGACGGTACAACTACTGTTACATTCGATTCTAAAAAGGAGCAACGATACGATATGATACGATACTGCATTTCTGCGACTACTACAGCAGTACTAGCATTTACTTCCTTTGGTTCAGAAACGATAGTCTACCACAACACGACACGACACGATCTTTTGAATTACACTTTATTTATTTATATTATACTATTTATAAATATTTGGCAGTACATTTAATTTATAAAATTCAATAATTTTAATAATATTTTAAAAATAATTTCGTATTAACCAAACTATTAGCCAAAAAATATAAAAGTAACCTTTAACGTATGTTAAATGCCTTATATAAATTGAAAGGTGACAAGGCTCTAACTCTCTCGTCACTCTTTACAAGGTTTACAGCGAGCTCTAAACAACCTTTTTAAATACAGCTCCTTGCATGGAGGTGAAGGAATCAGAGCTCGTTTTTTGGAGCTTGAAATATAACTTCTCCCGCTTCTTCTAATAAAGCTATTTTTGTCAAGTGTTTTTGGGGGTGAAGCTAGGCTTTGCTGTTGGGTTGAATCGATCCCGATGAATTTTTGCAAAATTAATAAAAAATACTGATTTGTACTGTTCATCAAAGACAAAGACCCAACATGTAGTAGTATTGACCCCGATGCCACTATTATCTGTTTTCGCTCTTGCAAATAAGTTTCTTCACATGAGGAGGCTTAGCTGGAGCCCTTTTAGAAGGGAGCGTATATTATGCAAACCTCCTAGATATGCAAACTGTAATCAAACGCGCACGATTGTAATCCAATGGTTTCAGATAGAGGTGGAACAATTATTCACTTCAACCCTGCCACCAAAAACTTTCTAATCACTTAAACCCACCCTCTATTACTCCGTTACTCCGATCTCCCGTTACTTCAAGGCGCCGTGGAAAAAAAACTCCCCGACGCGCCGCCGCCCGCGATCCCAGACGCGCGATGCCCTCGGACCTCGCCCGCGAGTCCCCGACGCACGACCCCGCCGACGCGGCACCCCCGACGCCTCACGCGGCGGCCCCGGACTCATCTGCATGCTACTGTTCTTTTTTCACGTTTCGCTAGTTTGCAATTAAATCACGAAAGAGCTAGTTTGCTACTGCAGTACGTAGTACTTGAATGGACTCCGCCCGATGGATATGATCCATGTGCGTTGGTACGTAGGCCTTCAATTGGGAGTCGTGGAACAAGCAGGGAGGAGCCGGATGGTACGACTACCTGCAGAGTCAGGTCGAAGACATCGTCGCCGCCGGGATCACCCATGTGTGGCTACCACCGCCGTCGCACTCCGTCGACGCGCAAGGTTATCTTCCGGGGCGGCTGCACGATCTGAACGTTTCCCTCCCAGTACGGGAACGAGACGCAGCTGAGGGCCCTCATCGCGGCGTTCCACGGTAAGGGCGTCAAGTGCATCGCCGACATTGTCATCAACCACCGCACGGCGGAGAGCAAGGATAGCCGCGGCATCTACTGCATCTTCGAGGGCGGCACGCCGGACGGGCGCCTCGACTGGGGCCCCCACATGATCTGCCGCAACGACAGCTACTCGGACGGCACGGGCAACGCCGACACCGGCCTGGACTACAAACCGGCGCCGGACATCGACCACTTGAACGACGTCGTCTGGAGCGACCTCACGGGGTGACTCCAGTGGATGAAGAGCGACGCCGTCGGCTTCGATGGCTGGCGCCTCGACTTCGCCAACGGCTACTCCCGGTCGTCGCCGGCAGGTACATCAACAGCACAACGCCCGACCTCGCGGTGGCGGAGATATGGATGGACTTGGCGTACGAGCAGGATGTGTCCGAGGGCGTCGCGCGTCTGGGATCGCGGGCGGCGGCGCGTTGGGGGTCGGGGGTGGCGCGTCGGGGAGTTTTTTTTCTACGGCGCCTCGAAGCAACGGGAGATCGGAGTAACGAAGTAGTAGAGGGTGGGTTTAAGTGATTAGAAAGTTTTTGGGTGGGAGGATTGAAGTGAATAATTGTCCCACCTCCATCTGAAATCATTGGATTACAATCGTACGCGCTTGATTACAGTTTGCATAGTTTGCATAGCTACGCTCCTCTTTTAGAAAGAGCAAGAGACCCTATCAAATGAGGCCAAAGTACTATCTTATAAATAGTCTACTATTCCATCAGTATGTTAATAATTGACATTTTTGTTTTAGTATAAGAGTAAGAAAATATAATATACACGATGAGAAGGAAAAGTAGAGCTAAAAATATATAGAAAAAATAGAGCTATAGTCTATATTTGCTTGAACATCTATCACCTTTTTCAGTTCATTTCAGCTTATTCTCTCTCACGAAACACTGTTCAATCAGCCGATTAGAGAGTACTAACTGATTTAGAATAAATATAGAAAACTAAAAGGCACAACTCCTTTGGTCCACGAGAGAATATATTTATTGAATTAATACCGGTCAAAATAGTTTAACTTTAGCAAAGTTTTTAATAATTAGTATTAACATTTATGTTCTAAGAAAATGTAATAAAAATATACTTCATATTTAATTTAATATCTAATGATATTTTTTTATCATTGTATTCCTTGTATAAATTTAGTAAAAAATTAAATTGTTTGACTTTAAAAAGAGAGAATTACATTTTTTTTCACAGACAGTCAGACAGAGTACCGTGGAACAGAGGAGTGGTAAACAGGTCACCACTGTATTTGACCCTCGCCGATCACTGACAGTCGTCAAGAGCTTGCGTATGCGTACACGCTTCACAGCGCAGCAAAGCTTTCCCCGAGCACGTACGGGCCGCGGTACGCCTGCACAGGCGCAGGCAGATCGGGCCACGGCCACGCCGGGCTGTCGAGGGGCGCTGCACTGCAGGATCGATCCAGATCGAGCAGAGCAGAGCAGCACGCAGACGCAAACAAATCTCAACTCCGAACGCCTCCGAGTCACGCCATCGGCTCAAACAAAAATCGACAGCTGCGGGGTCATGTGGGTGTCGTCTGCATCTGCGACGCCCTAGCCTTTCGGCCGTGTCATTCATGCGCCCGTGCCCCCGGCCCCGGCGTCGAATCCACGCGTCATACCAATGCCCTCAAAGGCAGGGGCGACAGCTTGGCGAATGGCGAGGCTGCAGGAACACAGATAAAACTTTGCTGCATCTGCATATGCAGTGCTTTGCTCGAAAATGTGTTTGGTACTGTCGCTTCGGGTGTCCAGACGCTGGAATCGTGCAGCTTTGCTCTGCATTGCACCAAACTGGAGTACTATGGTTCGTCTCTCATCTCCAGCGTTGGTACAGGACTACAGGTACACTAACACTATGGTACAGTAGTCGAGGGGTTCACGACGCAATGACAAAAGCCATTGGTTTGGGGGCTCCCATTCAGGATTCAAATTCTGGGTGCGACACTTTATTCTGGATTTATTCCAGAATTTTTCGGCACTACGCATTAAGTTGTAGGCGACGCTCCCGTCGACAGCGAGACGCCTGTGATGACTTCGTGAACTTCAAGATCTGTCGGCTCAGTCCTTCGAAGGTGTTCATAGGGGTAGGGTTTACGTGCGTGTGTTCGTAGAGACGAGTGTGCGTGCGTGTTAAATGTCTGCATTGTACTATGTACTTAAAAAAAAACACTATGGTAGTAGTGCCGTAGCAGCACTCGGGATACTGAACTGGCCAAATACAATCGTGCAGAGGCAATGAATTCCTTGCGAACTCTTGCAGGGAAAACAAAGCCATGCCATGTCAACGCTCAACAGACGCCCGGTACACAAAACACACACAAAGGTTGGTTGCACCTGCGGCCAATTCAAGCTCTAGTACCAGTCCAGTAGTGGTAGTGATCCTTTTTCACGATCCTTGCCTCACACTTCACATCGTCCCTCAGAGCACGGCAACGCACGGCACAGCACGGCAAACATTTAAGCGATCTGCGATCCATAGCGCAATGAAGTTGCGAGAAGGACGACTGTACTGTACCAGACAACCACACCATTTGTTTGTCTTTACGTCGAAGGATCTCCCACTGCCAAGAACTTGTCCGTACAAGCCTTCATTTCCTGCGTTGCGATCTCCATGCCATTGCCATTTATACTACAGTAGTACTATCAGATTCCACGTACAGTAGTACTAGCCACAAGTGACGTCGATATCAGATTCTACTACGTATCAGCATTGAAGCTGCACCTATACGATGTCAGCACTGAGCTACTAGTAAGCAATCACAAGCTTGCAGCTGCACTATATAGTAGGCGTGAGGCACTTTCGTCGTTGTTTTCTTTTCCATTTTTTTCAAATGGTCCCAAGCAGCAGTAGAACGCAATTTATTTCCTTCTCTATGATACGGAGTCCGTACCATACATACTCTGATACTCGAGCTCCATGGCAGTAGAGATTAGTAGTAGTCGAACTAGCATGCATAATCATGGCATTTCACCATGATCTACACCTGTGTTTGATCCTAATAATAATACTAATACTATGTACCGAGTTGTTAACCTTCCTTCTCCTAGGCCGGAATCACCAGAGCCGGTCCAGGTAGTAGTCTCTGGTGACCTCGTCGCTCATCTCCGATCCATCCACGCGGCTGGTGGCCTCGGAGCTCAGGAAGCTGAAGCTATCCAGCGCCTGCAGCTGCGGCCGCCGCGCCTGCTTCCTGGACCCGCCGCGGCCGACGACGCTGGGTCTCGCCTCGGCCGCCGCCTGCTCTTGCTGCCCCGCGTGCTCGCCCTGCTGCTGCTGCCGCTGCCTGGGCGCGCTCTGGCACCGGGTGCGCGCCACGGACGAGGCCGTGTCCGCCATGTACCGCGGGCTGCTCCCGGCGGCGGCGGCGTCCCGGCGCCCGGCCAGTTTCGCCGGCGAGCCTGGGAACGCGCCGAGGCGGGGCGTGTTGTGCGTTGTCTTGGAGTGCGGAGGCTCCAGCTCTTGCTCCTGGAGGAGGCGGCGCCACGACGGTTGCTTGTGGAAGTGGAGGAGCGGCGAGCCAACCTGCTGCTGCTGCTGGTCGCCGCCGGCGTACCGGCTCGTGATCCGGGATGACCGGCACCGGAGCTGGCACGTGTCCATCTCCACGATCCTTGGGCTGCGATCGAACCCCATGTCCCCGCCGTCGGACAGCCGCCGCCGGTGCACCGCAGGCACGGCCAGTGGCTTCACGCCGCGCGCAACGATCCGCTCCTTTTGCAAACACCCAAAAAAACGAACAAAAATTTAGAATTTGATCTCTTCATTCATATTTTAAAATGTGGTTGGGCTTATCGAAGTTCTCACGTACTTGTTCGACGGATTTCCGGGACGACGCCGTCTTGGCCTGGAGCCTCATGAGCGCCTGCAGCCTGCGCAGCGTCATGGCGGTCTGCTTCCTCACGAGGTAGCCACGCACCAGAGCTTGCAGCTTCACGAGCGACCTCAGAGCACGGAGCGCCTTCCGAGCCTGCAGGGGACGTTGCAAAAAAATTCAAATTTTCTTCACATCGGAACGCTGCAGGTCGGTCGCATGGGAAACCCAAAAGAAATGAGCATTAAACAGCTGGGGTGACGACTAGGTGCGTCACGCTGCGCGGTTCACGAAGCGCTCTAGCAATAAACAAAAATATCGGGAGAGTTTGGAAATACAGTAATCTAATAAAAGGGGATTAAACAAATGAGCAGTAGCTAACGACTCAACAGCAGCAGCAAGCGGCCATGGATTTGCAGCGGTTAGTGAAGTCAAATCTCTTGTCCAATGCAAACACAAAAGAATCCATGCCCCACTTGTTCATCCGTTCATTTCTTGGAACTGAAAAAACTGGAGCGACGACAGAAAGCATGCAAACGAATGGCCAAAACCACCTAAAATTTTCCAGTTGAACAGTGCTACATGAACGCAGCACAAGCATTTTGTGAATGAAACAACATGAACGCAAAAAAGGAAAGAAAGAACGGATTTCTTTTAGGCCAATAATGCTGTATACCAAGTAGCCTCTGAAGGCCTTCTGGATGACGACGGCGGCCTCGACCTCACGCTCCTGGCCGCAGTTGCACGGGCGCACCTGCGACAGCAGCTCCCCGGCAGCGACGGCGGTGACGGAGGAGGGCCTGCGGCCGGCGTCAGCCACGCTGTTCCTTGGCTTGGCGAAGCTCCACCGCCTCTTCTCCGGCGGCGGCGGCGGCGGGCCCAGCCCGAGACCGCCGCCGGCGCACGCGGCATTGTGTGGCTTGCGATCCCTGTCCGCCGCTTCCTTGTTGCCGCCGCCGGTGAGCACCTTCTTGAGCCATCTCATCGCGCGGCCCATGGGGTCCTCGTAGCTGCAGCTTGCAGGAACGGATGCTGCTCCGGGGGGAAAAGAGAAGCGAGCGTTAATAAATGGATGCGCCAGGGAAGGAACTGGGGTTGGGAAGCAATGAGGCTACAGAAACAGAACTGCTAGTCCTACAGCGTGGGAACTCGCGGAGATCAACTCTGGATTTCTCGAAAGAACACTGTTTGCAGATGCAGAGGAGAGGACCAAAAGCTGTGAGGGAGTTTTCAACCCTTGGTCGAAACAAAAGGTTGTATCTTTTGAAAACAAAAGGTTTGCAATAATCTGAAATGGGAAACTTGAACAAAAGGTTGGCAAGAAAAGAAGCTTCACTTCTTCACCGGGAGGGAAAAGGGCAGAAGCTTTTACAGAGGCCTGTTGCAGCTGCAGCCAAGAAACATGGGGGTGAACAGAGGGGCCAAAAAGCCAAGGAAAGGTCCTCGGAGAGGGCCGGCAGAGGTAAAATGCAGAAGCGTCGAAGTAGCGCCAAGGGAGAAGAACGAGTGGGCAGGGAACCACAGTGGGTAGAGGAAGGAAGACGGGAGGCGGGAGGGGAGGGAAGTGGGAATGGGAAGGAAAAGGGCGGTGAGGCCGGACTACATACAACGTGATGCCCCGAAGAGGAAGCCTTTTTCACGAGAACTTTGAGCCAACCACCACCGACCGACCGAGACGAGCAGAGGAAACTCACTGTAGCAATCCGGAGACCGAGACGCGTGTTGTCATCAGTTTCTCACGACGCAAGGCGCGAGAGAGGGAGGGGAAGATTCTCCCTAGTGTACTAGTAGTTGCCTAGAAGGCCAGGAGCCCGAGCGCAAGGCAACAAGGCGAGAGAAGGCCAGCCGGCGGCGTCTCGCGCCGGGCCCCGGAACAGGGCTCAAAACACGAGGCGTCAGGACGAGTCCGCAATCATTCGCAGCTGAAAATAGAGTCGAGTCGACGAGGCAGCAATCGCCGCGAGCGACCGAGGGCCGAGGGCCGGCGCACGCGGCGCCCACCCCGGGCGCGGCTTTTGCGGCTGGCTTGGCTGGCGCGGCCGCGTCCGGCCAAGAGCCCGCGCCAAGATCCGATCCGGGCAGGCAAATGGTTTTTTCTTTCTCCGAGGCCACGACGCCGATCGGCTGGCCTGGACGCCTGGTGGTGGTTTCGATATCTTCAGCTACATACAAGCCTGGCCCCTTTCCACACTACCCAGCCCCAGGCCTCAGCGTGTCCTAGTAGCACGGCGTGTCAGTGAGGCTGGTACCACTCGATCGGTAGTAGTACTCGCTGATCTGGTCAATATAATCTCTAAATAAAATTGTGTGCGTGTGCCAACTACCAAATTCCCTGTTCATTGACCGTTTCCGTAGCTGATAAGTTAACTTTATCTATTTTTAACTATTTTGTCGTGAGAAAAAACTATTATACCATAACTGATAAGGCAGACTAATAATCTAAACAATCAAGACGTTGTGCATCGCCGTCGACAGATACGGAGAGCGCGCTGTTGCGTTCTGTTATGTTTACGTAGGCGAAGAAGATGGACCACGTTGCGCTGCCGAGTGCCGAGAGCTAGAGCCTAGTAGAGCCCTAGCCTTGAGCCCTTGAGGTGGTTACGCAACTGCAGCATAGAGGTACTGTACCTCTCGCGTTGCTGCGGGCATGCCCATAAATGCCTCGTACTAGCACAGTAGCAGTACTGGAGTACATGAACATTGTTGGGAAAGCCTACGCGTGACGCGATATGGCCCGATCGCCGGATGCGAAAACGATGATGGCTCTCCCTTCCCCGTGTGGTGCATCTCCATTCCACGCAGGGACACTAAACACAGCAGGATTAATGGCCGGTGGGGAGTACTACTACTAGTAGCAGACTAGCAGTACTACCGCTACATGATGCTTGCCTTTTAGAGTAGTAGGAGTAATAATTAACGGTAGTAGTGGTAGTACTGTACTGCATGGCTCCATGATTCTTTGCTTACAATAATACATACAGTACTGCATAGAGAAATTATAATTCAAAACAGATATATACTATACGAGCAGGACGTATCAAGTTACTACAGAGTCTTGCATGGTCCCTGCTCCCTGGCTCCTCCCTCGCCGCGGCGCAAGCAAAGCGCCAACCGACGACTGCCTTGGCCCCCTGGACGGACGGCCGCTGACGAACGCGCGACGCAAAGGCGCGTGCGCGGCGCGGGGCGGGAAACTTTTGAAGCGGTTGCCGATGCCGAGGCGGACGGCCGGTGATGGTGCTTATCTGTTATCCCGACGAGGAATAAAGGTCCCAGTCTGCGGTTGCAGTGCAGCAACGAGGTCGTCGTGGTACGACTACGAGTACCTGCCTGCGATGCGATCCCCGGTGAGCACGAGACCAGAATCTGGGGTACTGTAAGGCGGGACCCGCAGGCAGCCTGGCACGTCCGCACGTGACGTAGAGGGGAGTAGGAGCACGTACTGGTATCGGCATGCAGATCGATCTACAGCAGGCTACAGCCTACAGGCAGCACCCCCTCTGGGCCTCTACACAATGAATTTTTTTTACAAGCGCTTCATTAGTTTGAACATTAAAAGACTATTTTGGCGCTCGTTTGCCCCGGCCCAACGCACAACATACGGATGGAGTAGTAATCCTTCAGTACTTTTGAGGCAAGCCTAGAGCATCGGCCCTTATGGCCAGGTGCAAGCGTCCGACGAGCATCTCGCTGTCTAGTCTAGCATCGATGCGTTCGCGAGCACTCGGGCCAAGTTCCAGTTTGGTAGAAAAATGAACTTAACTTCCTTTAAGCGCCTGCCACATAATATAGTGCAGAGACATTGTCCGTGTATCGTGCTGTGAGAGAAGAGTACATCATAAAGGGTAGAAGAATGTCTCTTAAATTCACGCTAGCTAGTCTGTTGTATTTTACGTTATTCAATAATTAAAACTCACGAGCTAGCTCTAAGCTAGATCATTGAGACGCTTTTAAGAGCATGAAAAAAAAAAACACAATACAGTGGCGTTCTACCACACGAGTCAAGCGTCGCGGCTTGCGAATTGCGTGCACTGCATGTGCATGGTGCCCGGCTGGGAAGCAGAAAGCCTGCAGTGCACGATGGAGGGAGGGCATACGGTACGGACGAAGAATTGATAGATGCTGTCTACTATGGCTGGCATTGACAGACAAGCAAGAGCAGCATCACGGACTCACGGTGGAGTAAATGTGGATTTGAGGACCGGAATTGAAGGTGCAGTGCAACCAAAGGCTACGGGGGATGTGCTGCAAAACTACGAGGCTACGAGATCTCTGCCGCTTCCGTGCCGTGCGGGCCGGCCATAAAGGCCGAGGCTGGCAGGCCCAACGGCGCAACACGGTCCACCAGTTCTGCTCCTGCTGCGGTCCTGCCTGACGCCCTGACCCCGCTTCGATTTCTTCGGTTTCGATTCCATCGGTTCTGCACTTCCGCTGGCCGCTGCAGGCTGCAGGCTGCAGCTAGCTCTCCTGCCCCTGGCCCCGGCTCTGTTGCATGCATGCATGATACATGCCCTGCGACTGATGCATTTTCGGCTCGGCTGAAGCAGCACGTAGAAAACGGAGTAGCGGTCAATTCCAGTTCAGTCAAAACCCGAGAGGGGGTCCTGCCAACACTAGTGCAGCGCCGCTGCGCCGGGAGCCCCTCCTGCACCGGGGGCAGGCTATCCATTTCCGTTAACTGTTAAGAAAGCGCAATGCAATGCAGACGAGCAGTGTTGCAGCGTGGCTACGGCCTACGGGGGAGTGGAGTGTGTGGGTGTGTGGGAGCCCCGCGCATTCAAGAGGTTTAAAGATCGCTGCTACTGTCCTACTGTTGGCCTATACACGCGTGCGGTTATTTAGATAAGAAGCGAACAATCCAGCCTTAGCATCTCCAGCCATAGGCTCCAAATCAAGCCTCTATATTTTCATTTGAGAGGTGACTTGTAAAATTTAAGGGTCAAAATTCAAAGTCCAACTCCAACCATAGTCCCTAATTTGGGGGGAGAGAAATAAGAGGGCCTCATACCTGGGGACCCAAAACTAAACTTTAAGAGCCCTTCTAAAATGGGAGCCCAAATAGGAAATGCATTGGAGTAAGTTTTTTTTGGACCAAGTCTCTAGATTTAGAATAGGAGCCTGTTTAGGGGCTCCACTGGAGCTGCTCTTACCTATGGTAATCAGAAGAAACAATCCAATTATTTTAAAAAATCGGCAACACATGTAATCAAGCCTACCTAATAGCAATCCAAATTTAAGTCCTTCTAAGGATCTTGGAGAGTTAAAATAGTCTCAAATTTGGTCAAATTTTTATAATAAAATAACACTTCATTCATTCTAAATTATAAGATGTTTGATTTTTTTTACCTCAAGTTTAACCAATCGTATTATTCAAAACTTGTATACAAATATAGTAAAATTAAATCATTTTTAAGTTTATTATTTTTATTAATAAAACATGCTACGACAAAAGAAGTGATATTTTTTATAAATATTTAAATAAATCGAATGGTCAAACTTAAAACAAAAAAGTCAAATATCTTATAATTTAGGATGGAGAAAGTAATATTTATGATACCAACTAAATATGATCATTAGATTCTTCATTAATTATATTTTCATCCTATAGCTAAATCTTTGTAATTTTTCTATAATTTTTTTAAAACCTAAGATTCTTTGACTCTTCAAAAATTTTGCAATGACTTATTATTTGAAATGGAGGAAGTATCAATCATATCTTTATTTTTGGCCATTTAAAAGAAGCACATAATTGGATGTGTACCGTACGTTTCTATCGTCGCTCGATAAATCTAGGAGAAGCAATGCTTGTTTTTATCACACCTTGGCAACCGTGTCCATTACACGCATGTTTTTTTTTAATATATAGAACAAGCCGTAGCTTCATTCAATACTCACGAACATGATTACAATCGGCATACAAGAGCTCCTATAGAGCTGCTGGTGGTATAAGCCACTCTTCCACCGACTTGGTACAAAAGACTAATTTAGCAGTCATGGCCTAACCTATTACAAGTTCTATTAGAGAAGCACAGCTTGAAATCAACAAAGCTCCGGCTTAGATCATGTACGTGATGTAGCAAAGCACATTACATGCATGATTTTGATGAATTGAGTCCACTTGTAAATTCATAGGGATACACTCACTCTTGTGGAAATTGATTCTCATTCCTGAGATTTGTTCAAACCAGAGCAGAATTTGTTTTAAATTCATTTTAATGGTCCAATTGAGCACTAGAAAATAAAATGGTGTCATCAACATATTGAAAAGAAAGTATATTGTTAGACTTACTTTTGACTCTGAAATGAGTTTGCCGTTTATTGAAAACAACTGTGATGAAATTCTTCACCAAGCATGAATGGATTCTTCTAATAAACTGTATTCTTTTATTTTTCAAGAGAAAAGTTCAGCAGTAAGTTTTTTTTTTCCCAGTCGAGTACAGGACGTCAGGACAAGAGTAGCCTCGGTGTTGGCCACCTGGGCGAGTCACGACTTGGTCCAACGCCCAGCGGATCTAACAGGCCAGCCCACATATCAGCAGTTGGGCCTCTGGTTCACACGTTTAGGCAGCCAAAAGAAATAAACAGTAGATGGGCCTCGTCTTCTTCCTCCGTTGGCGGCGGCACGACGCTCCTTCGGATCGTCTCGCAGGGATCGGTCGATCAACCCATGGTTTCAACCTGAGCACTAGCGACCAGGGCTAGTAGCGCCGGCGGTTGCCCCACCCCGCTGTCACGGTAGGTCCGCCCCACCCAAGTACTATCAGTTTTCAGACCAGGCTAGTCTCTGGCTCTCTGCTGTGCTCTTCATGGTTGGACACTGACGAACTCCAGACTAACATTCTACTAGATAGCATCGGTTCTTCTCCGGTTAAATTAAATTAATATTTTTCAAAAAATTAAAAAATAAATCCATTCTTTTATAACTGTTCTTGTGACAGTGTTGTTCTCGATCTTTCAATAGACAACTAAGACGCGAGCAATTCATTTGAATACGAGCTGGATTGTTGAAATTGAAGCATAATCAATCAAGGCGTATTGGTTTGCAATTGCAAAAGGCACCAAATTCAGATGAAATCTAAGACCTATACGAAAACACAGAAAACATTCAAATTCTAACACCATAAGGCTATCTGTCGCGTAAGTACTTCTCCATTGTCTGAAACAGCATCACTAGTCGTCGCATGATCACACTCCCTTCGGTAGCTGAAGAAACCAGATGCCAGAGTTCTGATCATCCGATCGATGGAGTTCGTGCAGTGCAGCGCGCTATGCAACGGGAACCAAGAACGATGTCAGCATGGGAAGCATGCATCCTGGCTTCCGGCGCGGCGACAGCGAAGCCCTGTCCAGCGTACAGGGCCCGTGGCTTCCATAGTATCTCCTCCTCCCCCGTGTCGACGTCGTTGCTGCCAGTACTGTTGCTTTCGCCGTCATCCAGCGGCTCCGCCTGCGGCGGGCGACGCTTCTTGTTCACGTCCCAGCGCTCGGCGGACGACGCGCTGCTCAGGAGGGAAGACGTGCTGCCTGACGACGACGACGACGACGACGATGGGCTCGCCGGCTTCTTGTGCGCGTCCCACCTCTCCACGGAGTCGGCCCGGCCGGGTTTGGGCGGCGGAGACATTGCGCTCTTGTGACAGGATCCGCGTCCGGCGCTGCTCTTGACGCTGTCGTCGGCGGAAGTGGAACGAGTACTCGATGACTTCTTGTGCGCGTCCCACCTCTCGTTGGAGTCAGTGCGGCTGGGCTTGGCGAGCGGCTTCCGCTTTGGGAGGATGGCGGCGACGCACGGCGACGGGAGGAGCGGCAGCAATGTCGTCCACTCTGGCGGGGTCGGGAGAAGCGCCGGGAGAGTTCCGTGTGCCACCTTGAGGTGCACGCGGGCAACCGAAATCGCCATGGTGGATGGAGATGGAAGACGACGTGCGGATCAAAGACGCGCAGTAGAATGAATAAGCGCAGAGGAGATGAAGCGGAGAGGCGATGATGAGATGATCGCCGGTAGCAGCAGCGGATATATATAGGCTAGGCTAGGCACCAGGGACGCCGAAGGCGAGTCGGTGCGTGGTAGTATCATCAGCCATCAGGTGAGTCCGATCGGAGTCGTCCGACGTGTGCCGCGTGGGCGCGCCACGCCATTTCTGTTCGATTCCGTTTCGGTGTTTGATACATGGCCATGTCCCAAAAGTAGAGAGCACTAGGAAACTAACGCTTGAGGTCATCTTCAAACTCCCGGGTGGACATGGATGAAGCCATGAGCACCTCGGAAACGAACTGATCTCCATGATGACGTGAGCGGCGCGCCGGCACTGCAACACTTTGACAGGAAAGCGATGGTCATCAATTTCAGTATACTCAAGGAGTTCAGGGCTGACCGGCGGAAGGATGGTGTGGTACAACTTCTTGAGTTGAGATACATGTAAGACAAGATGGCAAACTGTTGACGAGGGTAGCAACAACAGCTTAATTATAAGCAACATTTCCAATCTTTTAAGTGTTATATCTTGTAAGGACCAAAATAGTTGAAATGAAAGTTTGTAGTTTGCATGAGCCGCAACTGAAGTTTGAACATATGTATGGATCGAGCTTCATGAAAAATGAGAGAAGGATCAAGCAAAATAAAAGTCCTTTCCAAAAAAATGTGATATTTTAGTTTAGTCCTTAGTCAATCTTTTTAAAGTTGATAAGCTCACAGAAAGCATATCAACATTTGCAAAACCAAATTACTATAACTAAATCTGCCATTGGATATTTGTTTTTGTGTTAAAATGTACCTACATTTTTACTAATTTAGCCAAACTCAAAGACGATTGACCTAATAAGAGAACTAGAACATCTTGAAATTTTTTAACATGGGTGTGGTTGTTTGGCCTTTTTGTAACCAAATGAGAATTATCTTATTTGTACTGCATGAGTTTGTTAGTTCAAAGTACATGAGTAGGTTTATTTAGAAATTAAGGTTGGCAGTTGTATGGGTAATTCTAGAAAACTTTTCAATTCTAGGAAGTTTTATATATAATAGTTTGTAACACAAATGACCAGATTTTGTATAAAGAGAATCAAAGTTCACCCTTTAATCATATAGGGAATAGAATTAGTTTTCAATAGATTAGGACGGTAAGTGATAGGTACATGCGTCTATTATACTTTCCGTTATTTTGTCTTAGAATAGCTAGAGTGCACTACATTTTAGAACAGAGGGAGGGAGTATATGCGACTGAGTTAATGTATGTGGGTCCCATTGACCGTCCAAAGGATATGGAAGTTTTGTGGGACAAATTTTTAATTATAAAATGGTAAGTTTTTTGGATTGAGGTAATAAATGTCTAAAGCTTAGTTTAGATGTTATTGTATTCTCCTCGTGGGTTAAAGTGTATTATGTGGAATATGTGGAATTTAGTTTAAGTTTCAATTCAAACGTGAATTGATGCGAATATGATTACATTCAAATAGGACCTAAAAGAAGATCCGTCTATAATTAGATAATCTTGGTTAGTTTTTGTTGTTACAACTGCAATTGAAAGAACACAACCACTTTGTGGAAGTGTTGTCCTCTCGATCTTTCAATAGGCAACTACGCGAGCAATTCATTTTGAATACGAGCTGGATTGTCGAAATTAAAACATAATCAATCAAGACGTACGATACATGCTGATACAATTTGGGCTTGCAATTGCAAAAGGTACCAAATTCAGATGAAAACGAAGATCAACGTGTTGGTAATGTACCAGCGTGCAACCTACCTATGTAAAACTTTATTCCGTGTGCCTTATAGGCTCAGTCCATTGGAAATTTGCTTATAATTTGTGGTTCTTCCATGGGATTTTCTCGGATTAGACTTTTTTTTTTGGAAAAAAGAAATCCGATCTTTTCCATCTGTTCTTGTGGCAATGTTCTCGATCTTTCAATCGGCAACTAAAATCCGAGCAGTTCATTTCGAATACGAGTTGAGTATTGAAATTGAAACAGGATCAATCAAGACGATACTTGCAGACGGATGGAACCATTACAGTTTGGGCTTTCAAAAGGCACCAAAATTCAGACGAAATATAAGACCTACGAAAGCATACAAATTAAAACATTCAAATTCTAACACAATTTACGTAAGTACTTGTTCATCAATATCTAGCAGTAGCAGACTAGCAGTAGCACCGCTACATGATCACATTTGCAGTGCAGCTGAAGAAACCAGCCGAGATGAATTTGTGCAGTGCAGCTACGTAACGTGAACCAACAAGGCTGTTGGCATGGGAATCATGCTGGGCTCCGGCACGGCGACGACAAAGCCCGATCCAGCGTACATGGCCCGCGGCTTCCATAGTATCTCCTCCTCCTCCTCCTCCTCCTCCTTCTTGCTGCTGCTTGCGAGGGAAGACGTTCCTGAAGACGACGATGACGAAGAAGCAGTGCTCGCCGCCTTCTTGTGCGCGTCCCACCTCTCCACGGCGTCGGCCCGGCCGGGCT
Source organism: Microstegium vimineum (assembly GCA_022036555.1). Lineage (NCBI taxonomy): Eukaryota > Viridiplantae > Streptophyta > Magnoliopsida > Poales > Poaceae > Microstegium > Microstegium vimineum. The sequence continues at coordinate 13,562,366 of CM039127.1, read as the reverse complement.
TGGGCGGCGATGTCGCGTTCTTGCGCGAGGATCCACGTCCGGCGCTGCTCCTGACGCTATCGGCGGAACGAGGGCTTGACGATGACGATGAGGAGGCGGAAGACGCTAGGCAGGCCAGCGGCTTGGCCTTGCACTTGTCCCACCTCTCGTCGGAGTCGGCGCGGCTGGGCTTGGCGAGCGACGGCTTTGACAGCAGGCTGTCGGCGACGCACGGTGGTGGCGGCGGCGTCGGGAGTAGTGGCAGCATCTTCCACTTGGGCGGGGTCGGGAACAGCGCCGGGAGAGCTGCGTGCGCCACGGCAAGGCGCACGCGGGCAACAGAGACGGCCATGGGTCGAAGACGTACGGCGCGGAGACGAGAGCGCAGGCGCAGCAGAAACGCCGCCGACGGAGCCGATGATCGTGGAGATGGAGCAGAGAGGCGACGGTGGGATGTGCGAGATGATTCCCGGTAGCATGCGGCAGCAGAAATATTTATAGGCCTCCAGTCCATCCATCAGGGACGCGACGCCTAGCTGGGTCCAATCCGCATGTGTGTGCTTGCGAGGGTGAATCGGAGTCGGTGTCGTCGACGAGCTGCGTGGGTGCCACGCCATTTCTCATCACCAAGTCGTTTTCTTGATGTAGCTAGGGAGTTCTTGATTGAAGATGCTGTAATGGAGGCGGTTGTTGGCCGCCGAAGAAAGCACGCAGGATTCAGAGAAACAGAAACGATCCCCTCGCCCGCGCACGCAGTTCTTGATAGGTCCATGGGCCATGGCGATACCCGTTGCGCGCGCGCGCGCACTTTGCGATGGGCCATGGCGCACGCAGCTCTTCCCGGGCTCCTCCCCTCGATCCCCTCGATCGCCCGGCCAAGCTGCACGATGGTCCCGTGGCTGCTCCCGGCGCCGCTGTGCACCGTCATGGCGTCATCCTTCCCAGTTCGCCTACCAGGCCCAGTCGTGCCGACGCCGTTGAGATCGAGGTGGACGCGCAAGGGCAATCCGGCGGCGGCGGCCGGCGGGCAGCAGCATCGTCATCTCATCGATCAGGAGGCCAGCGTCCTCCAATAATGGGCGGCAAGAGTGGCAGCCCCGGTTGTACGTACGTCGTCGTGCACGAGATGGGACGACAAGGAGAAGAGCGCGACGTCCTCCTCGAGCTCGGCGAGCAGAACCAGCAGCTCCGCAGACTCCGACTCCGATCGAGGAGAGGTGGCACTGTGGGAGTGTGTGTGGGACACGCGCATGAAACCGACCGGTGAGCCTAGCTAGCCTCGTCGTCGTCCACGGCAAGCACCAACGTCAATGTCCGCGGGCATTCTTTGCTGGGCCAAACTTCATTATCACTTCGCCGGAGCCCGGAGCTGAGCATGCTCCCCAACACAAGCATACAAAATCACTATTTGCCGCATAAAAAAGTAATGTTCCACCTATGTGACATGTGAAACCAACAACCCATGAATACAACCTTGATCCCTCACACCTTCTGTCACACTGCTCCTGTGGAGCTAAAAGGTTGTAAATGCCGTAGCCTTTTCTCTTTTCTCAGCTATGCCATACTAAGGGTCTGTTTGGATTGGGGGTAAAATATTTGTCCCCGTCACATTGAATCTCCCGTCCCTAATTTGATATATTTAAAATATATTAATTAAAAAAGTAATTTGTCAGTCGGAGGCAACTTCGCGAGACGAATCTAGTTCATGTTTTGACAATATTGTGCTACAGTAAATATTTGTTAATTATAGATTAACTTAGATTAATAGAATCGTCTTGTTAAGTCCCGCAGAGTCATATAATTAGTTTTATAAGTAGTCGATTTTTAATACACTAAACTAGTGCCAAAAGATTCAATGTGACACGGCAAAACTTTTGCCGCCCGTCCAAACACGCCCTAAGCCATAATACACTCTCTACTCTCTAAAAATTTATTTTACCTTTGTGTCAGACAAGGTCACCGGCTCAAAGTTAAAATTGAGAACTACAGTATTGTGGTTCAGTTCATCATTAAATTCCATGACAAGTTGAAGAAGACGGGCATTGGCTTTGGCCTCAGCGTCGTAGTAATTAAGCTCCCGCTAGAGGACTTGATTTCCATCAAATTTCCACTGATCAGCTTTGGGCCTTTCCTCTATAGGAGTACCTCATATCCTCCATCCCTGAACACTCACTACTACAGATTTGCAAATCAGTACCGGACCATCACTGTCGGGTCTACCAAAACCGACAGTGAAGCCTTTTCACTGCTGGTTCGTGGCAGAACCGGCAGTGAAACTCATTGTCACTGTCGGTTCGTGGCTGGAAAAATGAGTGAAGCGCCTCTGCCCTTTCATTGTGGGTTCCAGCCACGAACCGGCAGTGAAGTTCCTCATCACTGCCGGTTCGTGGCTGGAACCGGCATTGATAACCTAGACACTTTCATTGATAACCGGCATTGTACACTTTTTTTTTTATTTTTTTAAATGACCTCGGATGGAAAAACTTTCTACATGAAAGTTGTAGATCTCGAAAAGTTATGAAACTTTGTAGTTGGTAACTTTTTCATTTGAAATCATCTTGTCATCGAAAAATATGTTCGAACGTGTCAAATTTGAAATTCAAAATTTTGTAAACGACCTCAGATGGAAAAACTTTCTACATGAAAGTTGTAGATCTGAAAAAGTTATGAAACTTTATAGTTGACAACTTTTTCATTTGAATTCGTTTAGTGGCTCAAACAATCACTTTACACTCGGTTTAGTATAGAACGAGGTGAAGTAAAACCGAATCTAAACACAAGTGAGTTATGAGTGGAGTGGTAGAGAAGGTACCACGCGTGGCTGAGGTCTGAGGTTCAAATCCCCATCGGAACACGTTCGCGATTTTACGCGAGAAAATACGTGACTTGCGTTGAGATGAGCGGGCGGGTTACTAGTGGCCTCTCCCAGAATTTAAATCTTTTTTTTTTGTTTTTAAAACACAATTTTTTCAGGACTGTTGACACCGTTTTTTGACACGTGTCAAGGGGGCTAAGGCTTGACTGGTCAACGGTCGTTTTCCATCGGCATCGGTGAAGTATGAACCAATATGGCCGATGGGGGAATGCTGTGGGAAGACTAAAAGTATTGCCGATGAAGGGCCCTTATTGTTTGCCGATGAGGGGTCATTGCCAATTGCCGATGAAGGGTCATCACCAATTGCCGATAAGGACTCGTTGCCGATTGCCGATGGAAGATAGTTGCCGATTGCCGATAAGGGTCCATTGCTGATTGCCGATGAGGACATATTGTCGATTGCCGATCAGGAAAGTATTGCCGATGCCGATGGACGTAATTTAGCACTTGGTGGCAGCAGAAGAGTATAGGTGGCCAAAGGAGGAAGTTGCAGGAATCTGCCGATGGAAGGCTTCCATCGAGGAAGAGTGTAAGGAAACTGGTGTTTTGTACCAGTATTATTATAGTAGTTTGAGTCCGACTCTTGCATGAGTCATTTATTTTCCATTAAAACAGGTGTGTTTGTTTAGGAAATAAATATTATTATCCGGCTCCTGCGTGAGTCAGTTTCCTCTAAAGTAGGAGTTTGTTTTAGGAAGGATACGTGTCGTATCTTTGTACAACTCTCCATGCAAGAGTATAAATATGTGCCCGAGGGCTATGGAAAAAGAATCAATCCAATTCAAACCAAACCAATTTTATCTTATTCTACCTTTTATCGCAATTTACCCTTATTATGCATTAGTTATAGCTTTAACGAGTTCTTCAAGCTTTCGACGGGCTGCATCACCTTGATCTCCGTCAAAATCCTTGCTAGTTCCGCGTGGGAGTACCTCTAGGCTTTGGCAATCCGGGCGCATCGTTGTTTGCCTCGTCTAGCTCTGCTCTAGTTATCCGTGATCAATATGAGCCTTGACGTCCGGGCGCATCGCTGTCGTCTCGTTCAGTTTGTCATAGTTATCATCCTTGTCGATTGATTGGTCAAATCGACTGGCACGCCCTCGACATCGAGCTTTGGGTAATAGCCCGATGTGTTCACAGATCTGACGCTTTTTGTGTCAACAAGGACATCCATCACTGTCGATTCGCTTTTTCTTATTTTAAAACACAATTTTTTCAGGACATCCATCACTGCTTCTTTGGTTGTGCCGGTTCAAAAACCGCCACTAATGGAGGCTTTTGAACCGACACTGATTTGACTTTCTAGAGTAGCGACTGAGTCCACACTCCACATGCTGCACATCATTGATCAAGTATGCTCATTATACTGCTTTCACTAAATTATAATGCCCCAAACAAGCTACTAGGCCCTGTTTGGTTTGGGGTGACTAAACTTTAGTCAATCCATTTTAGTCCCTTTTAGTCATCATATAGCCAAACAAGGCGACTAAAAGGTGATTAAATAAGGTTTAATCACTGGTCCACAAGGGTTACTAAATGAGACTAAATCTGAAAAAAGATACCACTTGCCCTCCATTAATGCTCTTCTCTCACCTCTCCCTTGGACTGCCCCAACCGAAGGGGTGTTTTGGTCTTTTATCAACAACTTTAATAGACTTTAGTCCCTTTTAGTTTCTGAAACCAAACAACACATAACTAAAGTTTAGTTCATGGACTAAGCTTTAGTCTAGGGACTGAAACAAAACAGTCTCACATAAATCTTAAAAAATACAGTGCACGCACATATATAGGGTAATTCAAGAAACGTGGATAGGCGTGGAAAGACAAACCAGCTACTCAGCTAGAGCGGCAAGTCTTGTTTCATCTAAAGATCTTTCTAATGATACTAATTATGTAGCATAAATATTAATACTTTTCAATATATATTTAGTCAAAAATGTTTTTTGGGATGCGCAAATGACAAATATTTAGAGACGGAGGGAGTATATAGGTTCCTGGTTCCGTAACGAATGGTTATGCTATTTTGTTAAAGTAAATTCTTTCCAAGCAATCATTGCACTTAGTACAAAAAAGAAGTGAATAAAGAAAAAAAAAGTAATGCCTTGAGAGAAAAACAAGAGAAATATACTCACATCATTGATGATTGTTTCTGCTAGCCTTTCTATTCTCAGAACTCTGCCAACTACATGAGCAAATGCCTTGTGAGACTCCAAGTCTAGCATTTTGTCCAATGATATGCCATCATCTATGAGGATGACAGATATGTTGGCAGCTTGGAAGCATTTCGAGCTAATCGATTTCAATCCTTCAGCACTTCTGAACTTCTCCACCTTCTCAAGTATGGCCTCGCAGTTGTACAATGCAGCGATGTCCCTCAGGCTTCTCTGCATTTGAAAGATATGTAGCTTGTGCATGTACTTTGTAGGTATCCTCAGTCCCTCAGAGATCCACCGTACATGTAGGCGCATACAAGAGACTTGGAGTAGTTCATGATAAATTGTACTAGGATTAATTCAATTGCATCTCTAGAGTTTGTGTACATATCCAATTATCTCTAACCACACGTATCAATACTTCTAACATAGGAAACAAAAAAAGGTATAAAAGAAAATAAAACATGATAGAAGAATGCATATTTTTTTTTCCGAATTACCAGTTGTTGCTCCTCCTAAAACACATATCTTCCCTATAAAAGAAGAGTGCCGCCGTCTTCAACACCTCAGCTCCCTGGATCACTTGTTTCTTTTGGATCTCACTTAGCAAACCTGCCAAGTATGTAAGGTAAGAACAGATCAAACAAGTAATCTTAGTAGGATATTCACTATCTTATCATCAAAGCACACCGCATTTCTGGTTCGCCAAATAGCGTAACAAACAATGATCAACCCAACTACATGCAAATTCCTAACATAGGTACTCCAAGGATTTCATTTGTTGAAAGTTTCAACCAACAAGGGCATGTGGAAAGACAGATCGAGTGCATCCCTTTCGTTCACATTCAGGAAAGAGGTTGATCTATTATTGGCAAATGAGATCAACTCTCGAAATATTTGGCTCGAAACTCGATCTCCCAAAGCATCATCCCGAAAAGAGGCATGTTTTGCCATTTTAAAAGCTAACCTTTTTTTTAAAGATCATTCCATCAAAAAAGGAGGCTATTGATTAGGAAGCTTGCCGTTTTTGTTGAGCCTATATCAGTACGATATACTTGTATCCATGTTCACATCTCTCTATCCTTTTTCGACAAAGTAACAGGCACTGCAAAAGTAAAAATTTGAAGAGATCAGCAATATGCATCCACGGTATCTAGGCTTTGCACGGCCCAGGTGTCGGTGGTGTTTGCCGTGAGCTGTTCGTCCAACGGGGACAGTCGCTGGCAGTTGACTTTGCAACCGCCGCGTGGATGGCTACCCTACACCGTACACGAATCTCCAACAGGCCCGCGAGACATCCCGTCCTCACGTCCGGAATCTCCGCTGGGCCCGGCCGTCCACGTGGGATGAGACCCTCCGCTTTCAATGCGTATCCCTCATCTAATTTCCTTCTAATCTGGGCTCATAGTTCACACCGCAATCTCCCTTACCTCACTGAAATGTGGCCCCACGACACGGTGGGTACCACCTGTCAGTGTCCACTGGCCACCACGACGCGCCACCGATTGTTTGGTGGGACATTTCTTGCGCGAGCGCGAGCGCTTATCTATTTCCATCCTCCAACTAATCCCATACCAATCCGGTAATTAACACACATATATATCCAAAATTATCCTCTCGTCCCCGAAGACAAACCCCACCCAGATCCGTTCACCTCACGCTCCGATCCAGCCCGTCCAGCTTGACGCGAAGCAGATCGTGGCCGTCCAAATCCGAGGGTGGACCCGTGAATTCCGGAAAGACGAGGGTGGTTGGCTACCGGTTAAAACGCCCGTGCCAGTGGCTCCCGTCTTCCTCTTCTCCTACGCGTACGGGGGCAGGAGGAGGAGGAGGAAGTGGTTCGCTGGAGTTGGCCTCGGATCCAGAGCGCGGAACTCGTGCGGCGTTCGGATCGACCCGCTCGGAGGCCCGCGGTAGGTAGGGATCAGGACCGGCGGCGATGGGGAAGGCCGTGGTGATGGGCACGGCGGTGGTGGTGTGCGCGGCGGTCGGGGTGGCCGTGGTGCTGGCGCGCCGGCGGCGGAAGCGAGATGCCGATCTTCTGGGATCCGTGGAGGCGGAGAGGAAGAGGCGCGTGGCGGCCGTGATCGAGGAGGTGGAGAGCAGCCTCGCCACGCCCACGGCGCTGCTGCGCAGCATCGCCGACGCCATGGTCACCGAGATGGAGCGCGGCCTGCGCGGGGACATCCACGCGCAGCTCAAGATGCTCATTAGCTACGTCGATAACCTCCCTACCGGGTAAAGGGCTCCCCCGCTCCGCTCCCTATCTGATCTCGCAGCTTCTTTTTTCCTTTTCTTGTCCTTCGTCGGGTTGTGATCTGGGCCGTGAGCTTTGTGATCCGAGACATGCCGGCTTCTGGTGGGAAAAAGGGCACATACGGACGTGATCTGGACTCGAAAAAGCGCGTCCTTTGATCGCGTAAGCCTGGCGAAACTTTTTGAATCGTCAATGGAATGGCTTTTGGCGAATTGGATAGAGATCTGCTGATTCCTTGTGATATTTACGGGAAGCTTGCGCTTGTCATGAATCATGATTAAGCGATCTGGGAATACCACCTCAACTCAACTATTAAGTCCCTCGCTTCTCCCGTGACAATTGGTCAAACTTTGGATTGTTACGTTCCGATGTTTGTAGGACTACATAGGAATCAATGACGATGGTACCCGTTTTGGTACATTAAGCAATATATATAGAATTCTGACAAGCTGGGTACTGTGTTTGCATTGCAATTCTGGGGCGTTGATGTGTAACTGCCAGTTTGTATGGCACAGATATGCTTATGGGCGTGTTTGATTAGACCCTCCCATCCAAGCAGGCTCTATAGATATTAGATTTAGTCCCACTCTATCTATATTGCTTCTGTGGAAATGTGAATGTGTTGTTCCCGGACTTGTGGTTTATTTTTAGCAGTTTGTACATTTATTATATCTACTAATTGAGCTTATCTGGTGCCATAAATTGGTAAAAATCATTATGATCTTAAGAATCATTTTAGTTAAATGGCCAGTCAACTCCAGAAAAATAAGTGTTATTAAATATAAGAGCATCTCCAAGAGCTTTTCTTAATTTCATTCTCTAAATCCTCATTTGGAGAGTCATTTGAATAAAAACCGCTTTCTACATTCTTCCACCTTCCAACAGTTTCCCTGTATTTTGTACGCACTTTGGAGAGCCATTCTGCTCTCTGTCTTTGGAGATCTAATTGAAGAGCTGTTGGATGATGACAATATTTGGAGATCTAATTGAAGAGCTATTGTAGGGGTTCTTTCCCCCACCAAAATCTCTATTTCTTTCCATACGGAAGGATATAAAGAGGCTCTTGAGTTTCTCTAGTGATTCTATCACCACCACCACCAGTTTGTTAAGGCAATCCACTCCTGAGTGCAGAACCATAATCATATTCTTTTTGCTTCTGCAGAGATGAACATGGGCTGTTTTATGCACTGGATCTTGGAGGCACCAACTTCCGTGTGCTGCGAGTCCAACTAGGAGGAAGGGAGAAACATGTTGTCAAACAACAGTATGAGGAGGTTTCCATTCCACCGCATTTGATGGTCGGGACTTCCATGGTGAGGACTTGCTGTTCTATTTAGTTTATCGAAGTTGTGCGTTTTCAACATTGTTTGTCTTATGTATCTTGAATTATTGATACAGGAACTATTTGATTTCATTGCTGCTGCATTGGCTAAATTTGTTGATACTGAAGGTGAAGATTTCCATCTCCCAGAGGGTAGGCAGAGAGAACTTGGTTTCACTTTTTCCTTCCCAGTGAACCAAACATCAATATCATCAGGAACACTCATCAAGTGGACAAAGGGCTTTTCCATCAATGGCGCGGTAAAAATTCAAAACATTACCTAACCCCATTATTGAATGACTTCCTGTAGTTCAGTAAGGAGGGATCAAAGTGGAACTTCTTTTTGCCAAAAAAAGTGGAATTTCTTAATAGTACATGAATTTCTCTTCCATATTTCGTTGATAAACTTGATTAGGGGTACCAGGCCGTACCGCTTGATATCCTGACCACATTAGCATTAAGTTTCTCCTACATCAGGTTTAGTATAGAGTAGTGGCTCTGTGTTAGGGAGTGTCATAATAATAATAATAATAATTTGATTTGGGTATTTGGTTGCCCCTGAATCAGGTTGGTGAAGATGTTGTTTCTGAGTTGAGCAGGGCCATGGAGAGGCAGGGGCTAGATATGAAAGTTACAGCGTTGGTAAGTAGCTACCAGTTAAACTATTGAACTTTTTGCATAATATGTTTGGAAAATTCCTGATGCTATGTTTTTCGAACTTTTTCTCTGTTGATATAATGTCAAAACTGTTAATGGTGCAAAAACATTTCTTTCGGAAAAAAACCTCCAATGTTTAGACTGATTATTGATATTTTGTAGGTCAATGATACAGTAGGCACATTGGCTGGTGGGAGATATAATGATAACGATGTAGTTGCAGCCGTAATATTGGGCACTGGTACAAATGCAGCATATGTGGAGCATGCAAATGCAATTCCTAAATGGACTGGGTTACTGCCTAAATCTGGAAACATGGTTGGTGCTTGAATTCCTTATACTAACATAGTTTTATGAAAACCATATGGTTTTACACCATTAGAAATGCACTGTATATTCGCTGTTGTGGAATTACACCACATGAGAAGCATATAACCTTGAAATTATTCTTGGTGTTCTAGGTAATTAATACAGAATGGGGAAGCTTCAAATCCGACAAGCTTCCTCTTTCAGAGTACGACAAAGCCATGGACTTTGAAAGTTTGAACCCTGGAGAGCAGGTATTGTTGCCCAGGCCATTGACTTTCCCCTTCTTGTCTTTTATTAGGTTACTGCATGAATATATGTGGATAACTTATGTTTGGCTTCCGACAGATATATGAAAAAATGATTTCTGGTATGTATCTGGGTGAGATTGTGCGAAGAATTTTACTGAAGTTGGCACATGACGCTTCTCTATTTGGCGATGTTGTTCCACCTAAGCTGGAGCAGCCATTTATATTGAGGTAGGCTTTCTTGTCCTATGAACGTTGAGCTGTTCATGTCTGTTTGCTATGTTGCTGGTGTGGAAAAGCTGTTTCTCTTTCTTTACTTAGCAAACCAGTTTGAGCTGGTTAAGAGTTTTCTCGGCTTCCATGATCATGGGCATTGAATTGCAACGCATATGACATCTTGAGGTTGCATTTTTCCCTTGATAATATTTATTAGTTGTGGCAATAAAGTCGTACTTGAACAGACAGGGGGTTGCGTGTCTTATCAAGTTACATGTCACATCAGTACGTAATCCAAAGAAGGCGACATGATAAAACTAGAAACAGCTTGCTTCAGGGAGCTTTATATTATATGTCAGGGCTAATAAACTATTTACCAGGTACTCCCTCCATACTAAAAAAATAAAGTTGTTTTGGACAGCGACAGGGTCTCCAAATTATAACTTTGACTTTTATTCTTATAATATTTATTGAAAAGTGATATATGTATATTTTTATGAAAGTATTTTTCAAGACAAATCTTTTCATATGGTTTTCACATTTTCAAACTCAACAACTTAAATTTTTTTCATGATTTATATCCCCAATGTTTGACCCTAGCCTTGTCTAAATCAACTTCATTTTTTAGTTTGGAAGGGAGTACATGTATTGGGTTCTATAGCATATTTGAGCCCCCCCCCCCCCCACCCCCCCACCCCCAACACACAAATACTAACATCATCTCTGTGTGATGCTTAACAATTTCTTTGACACCAGCTCATCTGTGCTCTGCTCTTTTATGCTTAGTAAGTTGAGACATCTTGTGTATCTATAGTACATGTTTTATGAATACATTCATTGTGGTATCACAGGACGCCAGATATGTCAGCCATGCATCATGACTCCTCACATGACCTCAAAACTCTTGGAGCTAAACTGAAGGATATAGTTGGGGTATGACTTGTTTGTGCCATATTGGTTATCATAAATAGTCAGTATCTATTTGTCACTTATGAAATATCTGAATCTCATGTTCAGGTCGCAGATAGTTCCCTGGAAGTGAGATACATTACTCGTCACATCTGCGACCTTGTTGCGGAGCGTGGAGCACGCTTGGCCGCTGCAGGTATATATAGCATCCTGAAGAAGATAGGCCGGGACAAAGTACCAAGCAGTGACAGTAAAATGCCAAGGACCGTAGTTGCCTTGGATGGTGGGCTCTATGAACATTACAAGAAGTTCAGCAGTTGCGTAGAAGCAACTCTTACAGACTTGCTCGGTGAAGAGGCCTCTTCCTCCGTGGTCGCCAAGCTGGCCAACGATGGCTCTGGTATTGGAGCTGCTCTTCTTGCAGCCTCACACTCCCAGTATGGGGAGAGTGACTAGCCTTTGAAAGGGACGTGGATGGAACTTTGAGTGTAGCTCACATTTTCTCTCTCTCTCTCTTTTTTTCCTCTCAAAACATTCCTAATATTCCGGCTCTCCTCGGGGAATTTTTCGGCTTCCTTTAATGGCTATTCTGTGGATGCACTTAAGACTGCAGCGGGATATAGCTAGTATAGAACCAAAGAGTTTGGAGGTTATCTAATGGCATAAGGTTTGGACGGCAGGAGCATGGAAATGGAAGCTGAACAATGCCATTCATGTTCTGCCCATTCTTTCCCTTGTATGGTGTTGTAAACCAATCAAAATTTTAACCTTTTTTGTGTTGGCAATAAAGAGGAGAACACGATCGAATTTGACCATGTGTTCTCTTCATTGCTTCGTCAAATATATGACTTGGTTTAGGTTTATTGTTTCAAAATTATATAGTTTTGCTGTTACAGTACATACACACCTATAGTATGGGCTAGCACTGTCCATCGATCAGTGCTGTTGTAATGAGCTGTGATGACTATCCTTTTCTCTGCTGTCAGGCTAAGACCGTGCACAAGCACAAGGTTGCTGGTGTAACGGTCCTATATCCTAGATTCCTAGGTTCAGGGGCTTCAGGCCTCTGGTGTTCTGGATTCCTATAGTCATTGCTCATTCTCAATTTCTTCAGACGTTGCAGTCGTCGAAACCGTCATTCTCATCGTCGCCAATCGCTTTGGCATCGGAGAGTTGTTTCCGGCGGCTGCCTCCACGCACCTGCAGGAGCGGAGCCGCGTCGTAGTCGGCGACCTTTTCATCGAAGGGTTTCTGGTGCTTCTGCTCACACCGCTGCAGTATCTGAAGCACACCCTTCATCGTCGGCCGCGAGGACGGCTGCCGACCGGTGCATATAATGCCGAGCTTGAAGACGGCCTCGATTTCTTCACCGTAACCGGCGTCCGCGACACGCTTGTCTGCGGCGTCGGCGATGCTTTTACCGGACTGCAGGTGCCGCCACGCCCAGTCGGCCAGGGAGCCGTGCTCGCCGCCGTCGTTGGCCTCCCTGCCGGTGGTCAGCTCCAAGAGGACGACCCCGAAGCTGTACACGTCCACCTTCTCGTTCACCTTCCTCGTGTACGCGCACTCTGCAAAAAGGAAACGTGATGACAGATAAGCTGACGTGGCACTGCAACTAGCGTTGGTTCATCAGGAGCACTGATCAGCAAGCAAGACGAGAGTACGAGACACGTACCGGGAGCCATGTAGCCGAATGATCCGGCGACGGCGGACACCGTGTCGGCCGTGCCGGCCTGGATCAACATCCGAGCGAGCCCGAAGTCGGCGACTTTGGCGTTGAGCTCGGCGTCGAGCAAGATGTTGCTGGACTTGACGTCGCGGTGCACGATGGGCGGCGAGCACTCGTGGTGCATGTAGTACAGCCCACGCGCGGCGCCGACAGCCACCTTGACCCGCGTCGGCCAGTCCAGCGGCTCCCTCCGGACCGACGGCGCCCTCGCCATGGCGCTCCCGGCGGTCCCGGGCGGCCTTTTGTGGCCGTGCAGCCACTGGTCCAGGCTGCCGTTGCCCATGAACTCGTAGACGAGGAGCTTGGTCTCCGCGCGGGAGAGGCAGCACAGCAGCTTCACGATGTTGCTGTGCCGGACGTGTCCGAGGATGTCCACCTCCGACGCGAACTCGCGCTCCAGCTTCTTGTCCAGACTCCCACCGGCCCAGATGCGCTTCACGGCCACGGTGCCGCCAGCCTCGCCGCTGCTCCGGCTGGTGTACGTGACGCGGTACACGCGCCCGGAGCCGCCTTTGCCGATGAGGTTCTCGTCGGCGAGCCCGCGCCGCACGGAGGCCTCGCTGAAGTCCAGGGGCTGGAAAGCCGTGAGCTTCCAGGGCTCCTCGGCCCGCGCGAGCCGCCGCTTCCGCCTCCTGATGTCGCGGACGACGAAGACGGCGAGCGCCGCGATGAGGACGACGAGCGCGACGCCCGCGCCGAGGAGCCCCGCGCGGAGACGCGGCGAGACGTGGTCGCCTGGCTGCGCCGCGCACGAGCGCATGCCCGACACCGGCGCGGCGGCGGTGCACAGGCCTGGGTTGCCCATGAAGCTTTGGTCGTAGGTGTGGGCGAGCATGTCCGGGACCTCGCCGGTGAGCTGGTTGGACGACAGGTTAAGCTGGTTCACCCTCAGCGATCCCAGCGCCGGCGGTATGGCGCCGGAAAGCTGGTTCGACGAAAGGTCCAGCAGGGTTAGCTCCGGCATCGAGCCTAACCCCGGCGGTATCCCGCCGGTGAGCTGGTTATGGCTGAGGTTCATCTGCGACACGCCACTGAGCGACGCGATGCTCCCTGGGATTGCCCCAGACAGCTGGTTCGCCGACAGGTCCAGCTCTTGAAGGAGAGGCATCCCAGCGGTGAACCCGGCTGGTATTTCGCCGGAGAACAAGTTGTTGCTGGCGTGGAACCTCTTGAGCTTAGCGGCCGATGCCGGAATCGATCCGGTGAACTGGTTGTTGTCGATGTAAAGTCTCGAGAGGTTCCAGTACAGCTTCTCCGGCAGGCTTCCGCCCAGCTGGCCATTGTTCTCCATTGACACGATCAAAAGCTTCGGTACCGTCCATAGAGCGGCCGGCACCTCGCCGGACAACTCGTTATCTTGAACCTGAAGCCATATGAGAGTGCTGCAATTGGCAAGACTGAATGGGATTGAGCCATTCAAGCGGTTGCCGGAGGCGGTGAGCACCCACAGCTGGTTGTGGTCGCAGATTCCCGCCGGTATTGGGCCAGAAAAGTCGTTGTCATCGATCTGAATATCCCTCAGCACTGGCGTCTGTTTTCCGAGCCCCGCCGGAAGCTCTCCACTGAGGCTATTGTTCCACAGCCACAAGAACACCAAGGACGGTAGCTGAGCAATGCTTGCCGGTATCTCGCCGGTGAGCTTGTTCTGTTGAAAATTCAAGAGCCTCAGGTTCATCAAGCCTCCAAAGCTCTCTGAGATGGTTCCACTCAGCTGGTTCTCAGACAGGTCGACCTCGACCAAACCTGTTGCTCCGATGGTGCCATTGACGCCGAGGTCACCAGAGAGATTGTTGACGAACAGATACAAATTCGTCAAGTTCCGGAGGTTCCATATCCCAGGTGGTATGTTTCCGGTGAACCCATTGGTGGACAGGTCGAGCCACTCCATGTCCGGCATCTGCGTGAAATAGCTCGGGATCACGCCGGTGAGGTTGCAGTCGGCCAGCCAGACGGTGGTCAGCTTCGTCAAGTTCTTGAACGAGTCCGGCAGGACGCCGGCACTGAAGGGAGTCTTCTCGAGCTTGAGCGTCCGAAGGCTAACCAGCTCACCGATCCCCGACGGGATGGTGCTGCCGGTGAGCTGGTTCCCGCTGAGAGCAAGGTACGTCAGGTTGGTGAGCTTCGACACCGCCTCCGGTATCGCGCCGGTGAAGTTGTTGTGGTCCAAGGCGAGGTAGGTGAGGTTGCCGCCAACGCCAAGCCGGTCGATGTCGGCCGGGAGCTCCCCGACGAGCTGGTTACGGGAGAGGTCGAGGCGCGCGAGGCTGGTGCAGTTGTAGAGCGACGCGGGGAAGCCGCCGCCCACGCTGGTGTTGGAGAGGTCCAGCACCATGAGCGCAGTGAGCCCGCCGATGGCGTCGGGGATGCCGGTGCCGGGCAGCGCGACGTTGCTGAGGTTCAGCGTCGTGACACGCCCGGCGGCCCCGTCGCAGGCCACGTAGGCCCAGTTGCAGTGCGCGAGCGACGCCCCGGCCGTCGTCGTCGCGTTGGTCGTCCACGACGCGAGCGGCGAAGGGTCGCCCCATGCGCTCTTGATCTGGAGCAGCACCCGCGCGTCGGCGTCCTCCTCCTGCTGCTGCGCCGCGGCGTGCCGCGGGAGGCACAGCGCCGATAAGGCCAGGCAGACGCAGGCGCACAGAAGGGGTAGGGGCAGGACGACGCGTGCCATGGTTTTTGGCGTGCGTGGCTTTTGGTTGCGGGTGACGAGTGACGACCGCCGTCGCGGGGGCGCGCGCGTTCAGTTTGCTCGGTGGTGACCTGCCATCGCGGACCGTGCGACGCGACGAGGGGGTGTGAAGTGTGAACCCGTGCAGCGTGCGCGGGCACAGATTATGTACTGGTCAGTGGGACGGTGACGCGCGGCCTTTTGCGTTGTCCCGTTAATTATTGGCTCGTTTGGGTGGTCTGTTGGGCGATGGTTGCTTGGAAGCTTCAGAGTCGTCGCTGGTGTCAATTGATAGTGGCGGTTTGCACGTTGTTTTCTTTTGGGGTTTAGATAGACGGGTCAAAACTTTGGTTTAGTTTGAAAGGAATATGTTTGTTTTTCTTAATAATAAAAATAAAAGAAGAGAGGATATGTCCGAGTTGAAGTTGTTGATGTGGCTGCTAAGCTACGGGCCAGCCAAACTTGTAGGTACGTGGCTTAGTGGCAAGGATTGAGTATTTGTATTGTTAGATAGATAAACTTCGTTGATTTTGTGGCTATTCCGAAGACTAGAAGCACAATATGATCTGGTTCATTGCACTAGAAGAGTGCTGCGGTGGCTCTTTTCTGGGCTGGACGACAAATAGCCAAACTATTCCCCGGCCTGCAGCGATCAGCGTCAGCGGGGTGAGAATGCCGCTTGCGACAAAAAAGAATGGTCTGAAAATCAAATTATCAGGTCACTGTCAGTCCAAAGAGATCTGGTATTCACCATTTTGTTATTATTATCATTGAATGGGCAAACACGTGAATGTGCCTGTTTCATGTAAAATTCTATATATTTCACAGCCGTGCGTTTCTTGGGTACGGACACTTGCCCATTGCCCTTGTTTAGATGCAAAAACTTTTAAAATTTGACGTTGTAACACTTTTATTTGTATTTAATAATTATTGTCCAACCATAGAAAATTATAGAGTAAGTAGGTTTAAAAAATTTATCTTGTAAATTATAAATAAATTATACAATTAGTTATTTTTTATCCATATTTAATACTCCATGTATACATCTAAAGATTTAATATAATGAAGAATCTTGTAAAGTTTTGAAATTTTGAAGACATCTAAATAAGACTTTGATCTTTTATCTAGTACTTGTAGTACATACTCAATGTGCTCAGCTATTCATAGCAGCGGCTGCCCTTTTGGCCTTTTCATATAATAAGGCCATGTTTAGAATGCGGAAAAAATTTCCTATTCCTGAGTTTTTTATGTGAAAATGAATTGATTTCTGTAAAAATCCTATGAAATTCATGTAAACTTCCTGCGTTCCGTCTAAAAAATGTGTTTTTGGTGGGTTGGGGAGGAGCTGTGGCATGTCCCTTTTTGTTTATATATACTTGTCGACTGTCAAATCAAATCGTCTTCGACCGAGACTGCTATCTTAACGAAGTTTATGTGTTAGTAACAAAACAAAGTAGAGCGTTCATTGCGTCCACTGACCGCTGGACCCACTAGAACTAGAAGCTTGGCGCGCTGTGTCAGTTGGAGGTCACGGACAAAGCGAGGCAGCTAGCCACGACACGAACTGCCGCCTCGTACTGGTAGGTAGGCCAGCCATGTCAGTCTCATCTGGTCGGTCCGGCCAAAAGCGAGTCAAACGGAGAAGTCCAAGATACGGAGTGGCTACTGCTGCGGCTGCTGTAGTGCTGTACTCAGTCGTCGACAAACAAACAAAAAGCGAAAATCGGAAGGATAGTGCACACCACAAGCGTTCCATGAGACCATGACAGATACACATCGCAATCGATCACCTACTCCAGACAGAGCTAGGTATCTTTTTTTTTCTTATTTCGATCCACTCAAACTTTAGCGGGTTAAATTTAACTATTAGAAATCCAAACGGTTCAAATAAAAAACATATGAAATTTAGCTATTTCAATTTAGCTAAAGATAACTGAATTCAATTTAGCCGAATCTATTCGCTTGAGGATTCAAACACTTTAGCTAAAATTTAGTTGTTTCAACTTAGTTAAGTTATAAGTTATTGAATAAGCCAACTAAACATTTGTTCCGTATTGAATAATTGCGACACCGTTCATTTCAAGGTATAAGCTATTCTAATTTTATTGGAGAATCAAATCATATCAAAATTAAAGAAAGAATTACAAAAACTTATGACACCAAATAGATATACTATAAAAATATAATTAATGAAGAGTCTAGTGACACTTATTTAGTAACAATGACTATTATAAAATTTGTAATATAAATTTGGTTAAACTTGAGAAAAAATAGAACGACATATAATTTGAGACAAAAGAAGTATTGACCAACAATATTAATAAATTTGTAGCCAAAGAAAAAGGAAATAAATTCCTAGATAGACCCGCTATAGAGCTCTAACCTCTAAGTGGCCCCTACTTCGTTGCAGCTCTAGGCTTTGTTTGGGACTGCTCCGCTCTACGTTTTTTAGGTTTGTTTCATATTTTTTAGCCAAACGGTTTTACCTCCACACACACCGCTCCAGAAAAAAAGGTGGAGTTGTGAGAGCACCTAAAGAGGTACTCCACAAACTCCAGTTTTTTTATAGCTGCTCCACAGTGGAGTTTACGGAGCAGTTCCAAACAGGCCCCTAGTGTCTCTTGTCCAGCTCGTTAGACTGTCCGCACTGCTAATCCTTTAAATCCATCATCTATCCGTCCTAGTCATCTAAATTCTTTCCTCTATCCATCTTTCTTCCGCACTCATCTATCATCTATATTTCTACTCTATATCAAATGTTAATAGTGGGGCTCATATATTTATAAATAAAATTTATCTAAATATATCCCTATAAAATCTTATTTTGAAGGATTTATTGAAACGATTTTAATGGTGCAATCGGAATTTAATTTGAATTTTGAATTTGTGAGTTATAACATTTTTAAATTGTTAAGAAAAGTAACAGAGCCGTGGGACCCGCGCAAATGCTTTCTCTTCCTCTCCCGCGCGCATGCGCTCTCTGTGCGGCAGCAGCAATGGGTCCTGCACCAGAGCAGGTAGCGGGCGCACGGTACATGCTGCACAGGTAGCGAAGGAGACTGTCTAGAGTATAGGTCAGAGAACGGCGGTGCGGCCTTTTTTACAATGTATTCCTCTAGTTGGCTGTACAGAACAGCGCTGCATAGCCTTATTCGAGACGATCTTGGCGGACGAAACATTGTGATCGAGGTATCTTCGAATATATCCCATAAAACATTCCAATCGAGAATTTAAAACAAGGGATAAAGGACAGATTGAGATTACTTTTTAAATACAAGTCTACAATTCTTGATTCCCAGTATATATATATATATTATACTAATAACCTGTTAAAACCTCAATCGTTGTACGCTTCAAGGAGTTGCAGTATTAAAAAGCTTGCGCTGATGCTGACTGCATTCATGTATGTATATCCCTTCTAGAAGAAAGAATGACAGTTCTATTTCCAGGCTCCTAGAAGAAGAAAAAATTCGTTAAAAAAAAAGAAGAAATAAAAATCGGTACACACCCTTCTTCTGCAGTTCTTATCTTCTGGAGTTCTGGATGACACTACGGTCGTGTTTACTTTAGGACTGGCAGATTTGTCTGGACTGACGTCCCGATGAGCACGAGCACGAGCACACCACGAAGCTCTTTTTAGTTTCTTTTAAAATTTCAAAACTTTACAAGATTCTCTGTCACCCCTTTAGATATAGAATATTAAATATAGATAAAAAAATATAACTAAGTACACAATTTATCTGTAATTTACGAGACGAATCTTTTACGACTAGTTACTCCACGATTGGACAATAACTAGTCCATCAACCCATGCTCTCGCACGGGTAAACTTTTAGAACACATAAGCATTAGTTATAGTGTAATATACCTATAACTAATAAAAAATACTAAAATAGTAATATGCATGTTTTTCACTTTGTTATTTTTCTAACAAAATAGATAGTATGATGTCTTTATCCAATTGTGATAAATGTATTAATTACTAAAAATTAGTTTGACCTAAGGTGGCTTTTGTTGTAGCCCATATCTTCTAAAGTCATGAATCCAAAATAAATTACTAATATTAAATTGCACTTTTTCACTTTATTCATTTTTCAACACAATAGACTCAATCCATATTTTTTATTTCTTAAGTCTCATTTTCCCCAAATTTAATCTTAATGATTACTGCATATTTTTTTTTTATTCTCAAGCTATGTTAAAATTATTATTGTATATTTACTAACTCTCCTTTGGTACTATTGAAATAGGATTTTAGGTCCACCCTTAAGTATTACAATGACATAAACAATTAGTTAAACATGCACCACGTCACTCAAAATTGATGGTAGAGCTTGAAGAGCGAGATCTAAAACAGTGCTAACCTAGATAAAACTTTAATATTAATGCATATAATGATTGCTTACTCAAAAGTATTATGAAATGTTAGGAAGACATTGACCCATATAGTCCACACTACCCCCGCATCTCAAGATGCGTTTGATTGAATTTATTTATCAAGAAATTATATATGCAATAATGGTCATACTACCAATATAGATAACATTTTAGTTCAAATGTACACCTTCCATTTCAAGTTATAAGTTGTTCAAACTTTTTTAATATATCTTAAAAAGTATGAACAACTTATAATTTGGAACAGAAGGAGTAACATATCTAAAGTAATTATAGATTATCTATCATAATTGCAGGTGGGTAATTATAATTATATTTAGGTTCACTATAGATCATGTTTTTAGTAATGGTAATTTAAATACAAATTTATGGGGTTCTTTAATTGTTTTACACAATTATAGAGGTTAGTCATTATTCAAAAATAGGATGGATCCTAATGGCTATTGTTATAAATGTTATTAGAGTTTGCCAATCTAACAGCCTTACTTTTTTTTGGTTTTTGTGAGAAGAATTTTATGATATGTACTTAATTGAAACCTAAATTAAATCATTTAAGTTCATGTTGCATCTCTTTCTCTAACACCATAAATCAGTATTTTAGCTTTCAACTTTTTATCTTATTGTTGCAATGTTTAACCACATGTTAAGATAAACCTCTAATACTTATTGTATATTCTGTTAAAAAATTCTTTTAGTTTATTTAAGAAAATATTTTAGGTTCTAGGCTAGCTTCTTAGTTATTACAATGGTCTATGTAGTCACTTTCGGTTGCATTTTGGAACTCAAGATGGTGAATTTGTTATATCAAAGTCGTATATTTGTTGTAGTATTTTTAAATGTAGAGCCTAAAGTTAAATTACAAATATTGATTTGACATAAGTTTTAAGTCAAGATGTACAAACTTAAAATAATAACCTACAAATTTCATTGTCATGGTGTATTGATATATTTAAAATAAATTCTCAGTATAATTGCTATGTGGTTTTGTTAAGGGACTATTTTCCATGTTTGATAAGCTATTAAAATGGATGTTATCCTAAAGGTATATGTTTGCTTGCTCTATATGATAGAACACAACGAGCGATTGAAAGGTTTAATTTACAAATATATTTAACAATACTTTTATGAATATGGGACTATGTGCAGTACTCCGTATTCTAAATTAATGACGTTTTATTTTTTCTAGATATGCTGCATAATATCTTATTATTGAGAGGGTGTGTATTGTATTGGTATTTGCTCTTATTATGCTGAGGGAGTATAATGTTATTTTGATAGTTATGGTATCTTATAATGTTATTAGAACACTATTATGAATTATTTTTCCTAATGGCTAGGGTCTAGTTTATTATAAATTTGGGGAGTTCTTTTGAACTATCTTTTAGTCTGATTCCTGGTTTCACATGTTTTAGAAAATCATTTTGTTTTAAGACCACCGGACCGTTTTAGGGTAAATATATTAGTGATGTCTAATAGATGGTTTCATATATTACAATGTAATATTAGGAGAAATTAATAAATAATATGTACCGTGGTTTCCGTTTGAGTTATCACAGTAGTTTTTTAATTTGTGCATAACGAAAGGTATATTCTGGGTTGCATGACAACAATGATTGATACAATGGTGCAACAGGGGTCTTATAGTCGTCAACTTTTGCTTATATAGAACAGTTGTTATGTGGATCAACAACCTTTTTCTCACCTCTCTTTTTTTCTTCACATCATTAAGTTTTGGTGCAATACGGGTCTCATATTGATTGTCTCATGATAAAAACATTACATAGTGATGATCAGACGTGTATATCTTATTTGTTTAGATTGGTATATTCTATCTCAGGTTTTACAAATTATTAATAGATTAGCCTTTAATATTTTTTATTCTTAGTAAATACTTAATAGATTATCTAATGTGCACGTGATGGACATTGTTGACCTAATATTTTATTTACATCTAATAGAGCAAATATTAGTTTTTTAATCAACTGCAAACGTTAGTGTATGATTTTTTCCGTACGTTCCTAAAAAAATCAACATATCTAACAAAATAATAATAATTTTTTAATGAACTGTGAACGTATAATACATGATATTTTTTCATTCATTTTTTCTTAAAGAAAGTATTCCCGTATGTACGTTGAAGTTGTGTAAACGCTGATTACATGAATTTGTTTTCCAATTTTTCTTGAAGAATTTTCCCGGGTATGTCAAAGCTGTTGAGAATAATAATTTTTTAATGAACTATGAACGTGAATACATGATATTTTTTCCGTTCAGTTTTTCTTAAAGAAAATATTCTCGTATGTTGAAGTTGTGTAAACGCTGATTACTTGATTTTTTTTCCCTTTACAATTTTTCTTCAGGAATTTTTCCGGCCGGTATGTCAAAAGTTGTTGAGTACAGGAGATTTTCTCGTATGTTTGTTATTTAAGATATTTTCCATACACAAAAGTTATGCTTTCTAGCGTACAATGAGATGTTAGGTTATTTTTTATCAGCTATTAATTGCAGAGATGAATAACTTCTAAAAAACAAAATAGATCTAATGGCTAATTATAGTTAGAATCTCTTGATGAATGGCTGGATGTTTCTGATTAACGTGAGAATTTCTAACATTTATTTTTTTTTCTAGCGCTTTTGGTGAGAATTAACGTGGAGGTTCCGTTGGGGCCTTCAATTAGTAATAGTAAGATTACCATATATAAACGAAAGTGCTACAGTGTCAAAATTCCAAATTTTTACGGAACTAAACAAGGCGGAAGCAACACATGCCCTGTAAAATTTCTCTTACAAAGCTGTCATGTCTTCACTCTTCTGGAGTATAGAACAGCAGCTTGTGAAATTTCTCTTACAAAGTGAGAAACCAAAACGCGGCGACAAAACAGTTTTCCACGGCAATTAAATGTTGCTTCTAGAAAGGTGACAGACTCTACAGTCTACTGATTGCAGAGGGTGAGCTGGTGCAGAGAAGGAAACGAGTGCGAAGCGTCGCCGTGCAGCCGTGCAACGTCAGGTACTGAAGAAAAAACCTCCATGGCTGGCTCGCCTTTGCTGACCACGACGACCATGTTGGAGTCGCCGTGCGTGGACCGGCTTGTCATAGCTGCACTAGCTGCTGCTCATGGGAGCAGAAAGTCGCACTAGCGCCCACTGCTCGTTCGTAGCACGCCCACCCCTCCAACTAATGGCTCCGTGTTCTTGTTATCTATCCATCGCAACTGAACTTAAGATTGTCTTAATTACGTGACTCATATGTTCTGATCGAGTGAAAAAGATTCAGTCGTTCAAACATGTCACTGTCTTTGGTGCAGCGCACTTTTAAATGGTGCATTTTCAGTGCGAATTCAACATTCCTTCTCATTCTTTTAGTTTTATCTTTATTTAATTTTTTGCAAAATGCTGTGGACGTCAGAAGAGATAAGGGATCACTGGATCGACCTGTCTATCTACCCAATTAATTACCCATAGACTGAATAATTGGGCAGACTAGCCTTTCCTTCTTGTTGAGTGTTGACTACACGCTACAGAACAGACAGCCAGCCGCACGAGGCTAGAGATGCGGCCATGAGTCGAGCTGTCTACCTCCGCTCTCCGGTGTCAAGCACCCAAGCTCCTGTAGTCTCTGGCATCTTGGATTCTGCTCGTGTAGTCGTGTTCGTCGGAGTGTAGATCGGATGGAAAGAAACCTAGCTACACCTTCTAGTAGAAAATGACAACTCTTTATACGTATGTCTAAGGAACATAGTGTTAGCATCACGAGAATCCCAGAACTGAACTGTAACCTGTACTAGCATATATGAATATGAATATGAATATGAAGCTTCATATAACGCGTAGAATACGCGCCTCCACAGCCATCCTGACTCCTGTTCATGTACGGTCCTCCAACTCGCAGCTACCACGTGTCATGTGACGTTGCCCGTTACCGGGTCACCCTGTCGTGTGCCACCACGGTTTGGAAGTTTGGATAGGCGTGTCCAGATCCCAGAATGTGTGCTCACCTTCGAAGCCTCGTGCGTGTGTACCCATGTGTTTGGTGTCTCATGATTTTATGGGTCCATCTATCCTAGTGGTCTTGTAACGATCCACGATTTCCTTGAAGAGAAATCCATAGATTATAACATAATATGCCCAGGAATACCAAGCTATCACATTATTATTATACAGTTGATATCACAGTCATACATCGTAAATTACATGTTTACAAATATTACAACTTAGAGATTTACACCCTACTACGACACGATACTAGCGGAAGACACACGCGAAAAGATATCATAGTAAACGCAACGCGCCAGCAGGTGAAGACTCCTCCTTCACGGGCATCCTTGAGCGTAGGACAAGACCACCTAAACCTCCAGATCCTTGATGTTGTCGTCAAAGATAGCATCCAAACCTGACAAATAACTTTCAGTACGATTTGTACTGGCCACTGACTCCCACCCTATGCTTTTGCGTTTACTTTGTGGTAAGTGGAATGCAAGGGTATAGCAAAAGACCTATTTATAACTTTAGTTTGCCTATGCATATAATCAATATTAAATATATAATTGATAGTAATAGTTCATCAAGTTTTAACCCATTTCCACCTATTCATCCTATCCACACACATCTCACCACACTCTCACTCTCTAGGAGACAAGGACAACTCCCTCTCGTCCTTGTCTTAGCGGCTCACAGTCGGATCCTGCAAAACCCAGGGGGGAGAAAAGAAAGGACTCATCTCACTACTCAAGAGAAGCGTAGGTCAAGAGAATGTCCATATCCGGGGACACGGCTATACGTATAGATCGATCAACTCTGCAGAGTGTGTACACCTGTACCCACAAGATCACCATCATCGGCATGTGCACTGCCTAGGCTGATACCGGGCTGTCTTCCAACCCGGAATGATACCATCCTGCCACTCAGCCCTGGGGCTCCCCGGCGCACCGGCAAACTGAGACTGGGAGACGCAGCACCTGGCCACGGTGGTACTGCGCATCTAGGATGGCGCGGGATCCAAACACCGGCACCACCCACCCTATCACCTCACAACCAAGCAGTAATGGCATCGTCCAGATTGGTCGAACATCCGTCCCCTGCCCATTCAGGGATGAGTGGTGTGTATGAAAGTCTCATGGTTCCGGTCCTCTCGATATCCAGTTTCTAGGTATGATCAGACATGTCATCTCCTCAATCGGGGTCCTCCCCGTGCCATAACAGTACCTCTATCCCGGGGCTCGCCCCGGGATCTCCTCAAAAACACGTGTACCCGCCACAGGTACCTCACGTGGGGATGCCCAGGTCGCACCCCCAGCAGGACTCGTCCCCTGGACTCGTCGTAGAACCTGTCCGATCGACTCGACCCTCACCACACACCCAAGACACACGCCAAGATCTCCCCAGTTATTATCATTATACCGGCACATAGTGCCTAGCCACTCACAAACAATCCTTCACTTAGCATCACATCAATGACATAATGCGAAGTAGAAGTAGCAAGCGAGCAAGTAAGTAAAGCAGGTGTTTATCCTAACAGCGATGTGTGCATGGGTAAGGTTGCGACAAGGTATAGGCTTTCCAAGCATTCTACCATGCAACCTAACAGTTTAATTGCAGAAAGTAAAGCGCTAGCATCTATGTATATGCATGTCTAATAGGATTCTAAGAGGTTGGGTGGGACGTGGCACCTGTTCATTTAGATCCATAATCATCCACATCCTGTTGCTACTCATGCCTCCTGCCTCCAACGGATCAACGGTCCGATCAACATCGCCCTCGATGCAACTACCTCGATAGAGCGACAAACAAGGAAGAAAACAATCAACTCTAACCAAGATCCAAATCAAAAGGCAACGACACAAAAAGAGCAGCTAACAACAAAAGATACCAAAAGACTTAGCCCTCGCGGTGGTTGTCTGCTTTCCTCGGGCTCAAAATAAAACACGAGTGGTTGTCTGTTAAGCATAAGCTCAAGTCACGACCCCGAAATAGCCACATTTCCCAGGTTGATGGTGTCAACCTGTATGGCTTCAAGAGAAAGGGGCTTAGACTCTAACTTAACTTAGACACACACCACGGCTTGCGGTCTTTCGATCTGGGTGTCATGGAAATTGACAAGAACCGAAAAGATTACAAGCGGAGAGAAGACAATCACAACAGGGGTCGGCCCTTGTAGCCTTATACCCCACAAGTCACAACTAAGCACGAACAAGAAAGAATGAACAACAATGCAAGATGCAAGAGTTGTGACTTGGTCCCACAGACTTCGACTTGCACGCCATGGAAATTGGCACAAGCAAAAGAGAATGGGACAAGAGAAAGAGGGGGAGGGTTGGCTAGGCCGTCTATAACACGTCCTCGGTAAAGATGATTTTCTGACAGTCGATCGAGTCGACTCGCATAGCTTCGAGAAAATGTCATAGACCATAGATTTGCTAACCAGAAGAGAGGCTGGAAAGAGAGGATAAAGAAAAGGGGTAGTGGTCTACTTCTCTCAATCCACACGCCATGGCAAAGGCGAGGCATTGGAGAGGAGTGACACACAAGAGAACACACAACACTCAACCCACTTGTAGGGTACCACGATCTACATGCACTAAATGCACTTAGACATCCTTAGGGCCTTAGCGGTGCAGTTGTCACCACAAGGACCTAAGAAGCACCACGGTCTAAAATAGGTACAATCATACAAGGGCTTGAGCACGGGAGAGCCAAAAGAGAGAAGGGGAGAGAAAAGGATGCATCTTCCTTTGATTCACTTGCCATTGTACTTGACAACAATCAAAGGAAAGAACAAGGAGATCGGTAAATAAACACCAAAAGGAGACAAGCAAGCGAAAGGGGAAAGGTTCCTCGACACTTCGATCATCACGTCATGGCAAAGGACATGAACCAAAGTTGGAACAAGAGGGCTCAATCCGCGTCTTACTGGATCGACGAGGATTGATAAAAGAGGAAACAGTCTCTGCATTCTCTTGACCAACACGCCATGGGAATGGACAGAGGTTGAAGAAATGGAGAAACAAGCTCACGGTTCCTCGAACTACTCCATCTCGTAGGGCATCATGACCTTCGTGCAACTAAAACGGCACAAGGCAATCCCCGCGGCTCTTAGCAGTGCGGTTGTCACCGCAAGAACCTAAGAGATGCTATGGTCAAGGTGGAACAAGCATACGAGACAAGTAGAAAGAAAGAAGAAAGGAAGGTAGAGCCCAATGGTCATGGCGAGGTAACTCGCGTCCATGAGCTTCACCTACAAAAGTTGGCTTCTGAGGGTTCCACGATAGTCGTCTTCTAGGTCGTCTCTAGTGGACTAGGTCATGTGAAGCTCGCCATGTGCGGGTAGGAAGCGCACCGTTGTCGAATTCACAATGGCCATGTCCCAGGGACGAGGCTAGGAGCTAACAATTGTAGTCCCCCAACGGAGGCAACTAAACACGAGAGGAGCGATATGCTCGGCGCTACGACCATGGCGAGACAAGCTCACGATCGCATCGTTCAAACATTCGTCCTCTCAACCGGCTCGAAGGCTCGGTCCACAAAGACAAACAAAACATCACAAATCAAGAACCAACACACAAACCAAGACTGACAAAGGAACAAGTAAGATAAGATAATAGATAGACAAATAGACCGGCACGAAGGCACGACACTAGCACAAATGTATATCAAATGTGACATGTATAGATGACAGTGTGGACAATAGGAACAAGTATAAAAATGGAAAGAGTTCTTGCCGACGTCGTGGACGGCGTCGACGGGTTTCAAAGACTCAACCTTGCAAGGCGGAACGTTGATGGTTCGCTGCATGGGCCGACGGAGCGTCCGGGACCGTCACGGACACCTCTTCCTGCAATAGAGAAGACCGCGGCACGAAGGCCGGACAGAATGGTAGGCGGGCAGGGGAACGTCGGAGCTTCGCCAAAGGGTACTGCAGATCCACGACCTCCCTGCAACAACGAAGAACGCGGCACAAAGGCCGGTCTCAGACACGTGCATCAACAAAAGGCTAAAAGGGTGGCTGGGAGCTCATCAGCACGCGGAAGCATGGTTGTTGTCCGGTGCGAACGTCGGAGGCGAGCACAGGCTTGGCGTGACGGTGCTGTTGCAGCGGGTCGGTTGAACGTCCAGGGCGGGTACAACTAGCTGTGGTCGGCCGAGCAGGGCTGCTGGTGGCCGGTAGCTGGCTGCACGCGTCCACCGGTAACCGGGAGGTGGCGAAACTTCGACGGACGACGTGGCCAAGCAACACTCTCCTATGACGGTGAAGGTCATCGGCGCGAAGGCCGGTCTCAGGCAGGATAGCGACAGCAGGGTAAGGGCATAGCTTTGGGGCTGGGAGGCTCACCGGCAGTTGTAGCAGCAGAGGAGAGGTGGGGCTCCCGTGTCGCAGACGTCGTCAAGGCGGGGTGGAGGCGAACGGCGGTGGCCCATGACGTGGTCCAGCCTTGCGATGCACGACGTCGTCCGCGGCGTGGTGGGGAGCGTGTAGTAGCGAGGCTCGGGGCGACGTCGATGGTCCTATGCCCGGCGCAGTTGGCAAGGCAGCGAGGCTCTCGCCGGTGGTGGCAGGGGTGACGTAACGTAACGGCGTGACGAGGTTGCCACGGTAGACGACGTCGAGGACGGAGCAGCACAGGCATAGGCGTGGTCAGGCCGACGTCGAGGCAGGGGCTCGAGTCGACGCGGAGTGGTGTACGGTGCCGCGGACGTCGTGGAGAAGGCAGGCGGACGCGCCCGTGGGTGCTCGGTGGGCGACGTCGCGGCCTTGACGGAGCGGCTTCCGGCGTGGCGTGATGCAGCGACGGCAGGCTTGCCGACGAGCAGAGGCGGAGGTGGTCTTGTGGCCGGCTGGACAGCGCCATGGCGAGCTGGTGCTACCGGACGTCCCACTGAGCGCCGCGGTGTCCGCCGGCATCGGCGTCGCGGGACGCAGAGGGTGGCGGCGGTTCGGCTGGCAGGGCCCCTCCACGGCCGGCCGCTGGTCACGGAGCGGTGAGGTGCCGACGACGTTGCAGCCTCGAGCTCGGGCATGGTGGCGAGGAGCAGAGGAGAGCGGCGGCTGGAGGAAGGGGAGAAGGAGAGGGCGGCTACGGTGCCGGTGCTTTATACGCTCGGGCTAGGGTTGCCGAGCACTGTTGAACCGCGGTGATCTCCGGCTTCTGTGCCTGGGACGCGTGGCGCGCATCCCGCGGTGGAGGTTGGGCCGCGGGCGGGGCGGAGTCGCGAGCGCGGCACGAGTGCGGGGCCACGCGCGCGGATGTGTGCAGAGGCGCGGTGCGGGTGCGGGGTCACACGAGCACGCGTGCGTGCGTCGGCGGTTTCCTAGCGGCGGCGGCTGCTGGATGCGGGTCGCACCAGCTAGGGTTTCGGGGAGGGGCGCCGCTAGCAGGCCGGCTGGGCCTGTGGGGCGCGAGTGGGCCGATGGTTCGCTGGGCCATAGGGGGTGCGGACGGACCGACTGGTCTGGGCCAGTGGAGAGGCCGACTAGGCATGGAGGCAAAGGGGTGGGAGGCTTTTTCCATTATCTTTACCAAAAGGAATTTTGATACATAAATATATGTATATATATTATATATATCCAAAAAGGGGTTTGTGAGGAGAGAAAGCGAATTTCCCTTCTTTGTGTCATGGAAGTTTCGGAAGAAAATCCCAAAAGATCTTGAGAGAAAGTCAAGGGAACTTTGATAGGGATTTGGAAAAGAATTCCTACGATTAGAATTAGGTCCAAAGTGGGATGTTGACCGAGGATATTTGATAGAGATTTAAAGGTACTCGATAGGAATTTGCCATGGATTGAGCACTCCAAACTTCCAACAAAACTCAAGACTCGACACTGAATCAAGAACCGAGACATTCTCCTACAAACAATCTATATGCATGCAACGGTTTACCGGTAAACCCCGCTAGGTTAGCTTCGGTTCGACCTACCTACTACATGCATCACACATCTCAATAAAAGTTTTTGAAAGTTCATATTTTTGGTTGTCAGAAAAAACCTGGGAGATCTGTTCTGGTTCGGTCCGCCATAGTCCGCATTTATGTTGGGAGGCGTCGTTGCCATCGTCAGAGGATAGTCTCTCTAGGCGTCGTGTCCTCGGGGCTCACGTCAGCTTCTTTTCCTCACCGAATACCTCATCCAGATGTTTGGCCTAGACGCTTCGACAAGTGTTCAGGCAGCCGTCAGGTACACAAGTTCTGTTATTGCTATTTTTTATTTTTGATTTTCATGTCACTGCTCATCACACCTGGCTTGTTCATGATAGATTCGTAGGATCGTCTAGGAGCGGATCCAGTGGATACAAGTAGTAGTTCGGGTAGATAGATAGAAGATGCAATTCATATGCCATGCATAGAGAGAGAGAGGTAGGTGACAGACCAGAGGGGTCCATGGTAGATGCAGTGGCGGCGGTGGTGTTGGAGTTGGAGTCGCCACTCGCCATGACCGTCGGTGTCGCCTCTGTGGTCGTGTCAGTGGTCATCCGGGTGCTCGCCGGCGTCGGTGGCACTTCCCGTCGCTGGCACTTCCCGTCGCTGGCAGCGCCCCCTCTAGATCGGTCTAGGGTTTAGATGTTGGTGGGGAGTTGGCGGCGGCCAGGTGAACCTCGTTTCGCGTGCCTAGCGCCCGGCCCCCATCTTATCTTATATAGCACTGTGCGACGGGGGCCCACCAACCACATGGTTGGGCGCCCCCGATCAGAGCGCAAACCTAGGGCCCGTTAGTCCGTTGGGCCTAACGGGAGGAGATCTAATTCCAACATTCTCCCCCTAGATCTCACACAATTCTTTTAATTCTTCAATTCTCATTCGAGTTCAATATTCCAATTCTTTTCAATTCCATCACAGATCAGTATATTGAGCATGCTTCATCGTCACAACAATTCATGTCATTAGACTAACAGCTACTACACACCTTTCCATTTTAGAAATAAACTTTTCATCATTCTGGGCCCTTCTTATTGTTCGGGAATCATAGGCTCTCCCTTAAACCCATGCCGGCTATGTGTCCTCTGAACACACTGGGTGGAAGGCCTTTTGTGAGCGGATCCGCTAGCATCTTTTCTGTTCGTATATGCTCAAGATTTATGATATGATCCCGAAGTTTATCTTTCACAACATAGTACTTTATGTCAATGTGTTTGGCAGCACCACTTGACCTATTGTTGTGAGCATATTCTACCGCTGGGTTGTTATCAGAATACAACCGCATCGGTCTTTCTATACTTTCAATTATTCTCAATCCGGGTACAAATTTCTTCAACCAATTTACCTGCCCCGAGGCCTCATAACAAGCTACAAACTCAACATACATTGTCGAGGATGTAGTCACTGTTTGTTTCGAACTTTTCCATGATATCACTCCTTTAGCAAGAGTAAAGATATATCCCGATGTGGATTTTCTTTCATCTCCAGCATAATCGGAATCTGAATACCCCTCTATGTGCAGGGAATCAGATCTTTCATATGTCAACATGAGACCTTTCGTACCTTGCAAATAACGCAAGACTTTCTTCACTAATTTCCAATGTTCAATTCTTGGATTCTTTTGATATCTGCCAAGTAACCCGGTAACAAAAGCTATGTCAGGGCGAGTACACGTTTGAGCATATTGCAAACTTCCAATTGCCAAAGCATACGGTACCGCTTTCATTTGATCAATTTCATATTGGTTCTTGGGACACTGATGTTCCCCATATTTATCGCCCTTGACAATTGGAGCAGGAGATGGACTACACGCATGCATACTAAATTTCTTCAAAACCTTTTCTATGTATGCCTTCTGCGACAATCCCAATACCCCTTTTCTTCTATCTCGATGAATCTCAATTCCCAAGACAAACGAAGCTTCACCGAGATCTTTCATATCAAAGTTCGAGGACAAGAATTTCTTCGTCTCCAATAGTAGGTTGACATCACTACTAGCAAGTAAGATATCATCTACATATAGGATCAGGAATATGTATTTCTTATTCTTAAATTTCACATAGACACAATTGTCCTCGATATTTTCTGTAAACCCAAAACCCTTTATAGTTTTATCAAACTTCAAGTACCACTATCTCGAAGCTTGTTTCAAACCATAAATAGATCTTTTCAGACGACATCCCATATTTTCTTTTCCTTTTACGACAAAACCTTTCAGTTGTGCCATATAGACATTTTCATCCAAATCCCCATTTAGGAATGCGGTCTTTACATCCATCTGATGTAATTCTAGATCATAGTGAGCCACAAGTGCCATAATAATTTTGAAAGAATCTTTACAAGAAACTGGGGAAAAAGTTTCATTGTAATCAATCCCATCTCTTTGGGTAAAACCCTTAGCCACAAGTCGCGCTTTGTGTCTTTCAATATTCCCTTGGGAGTCATATTTCGTCTTATAGACCCATTTGAAGCCTACTTTCTTAGCTCCTTTAGGAATATTTTCTAGAACCCAAACCTTGTTGGTATTCATAGATTTCATCTCATCTTCCATGGCCTGAAGCCACTTCGATGAGTATTCGCTTCTCATGGCTTCTTCAAAAATTATAGGGTCATCTTCCATATGGAATTCTTCAGTTTCATAAATTTCATAATCATCTGGAATAGCTGACCTTCTAGTTCTTTGAGACCTTCTAGGGGCCTCTGGCACTTGATCCACTATGGGCTGTTGTTGTTCTTCCTCATTAGCAACATCTGGTTCTATAGGCTCCTCATGGACAGGTTCCTCTTGTTCATTCGTTGTCGC
Organism: Microstegium vimineum; assembly: GCA_022036555.1. Lineage (NCBI taxonomy): Eukaryota > Viridiplantae > Streptophyta > Magnoliopsida > Poales > Poaceae > Microstegium > Microstegium vimineum. The sequence continues at coordinate 13,529,947 of CM039127.1, read as the reverse complement.
TATGGGAGAATTCACAACAGGTGTTGTCGCCACAGCGTCATGTACTGTTGGTGCAACAACGGCAGCAGGTAACGTAAAATATGGTTCTTCAACCATCGGAGTAGGTACATGTACCCGCTTCTCCTCAAGTCTAATTTCACGTGTTACCTTGCTCCCCCTGATCATGTCATCCTCCAAGAACACAACGTGTCTTGTTTCAACAAATTTCGTGTATCTATCAGGACAATAGAATCGATATCCTTTCGATCTTTCTGGATAGCCAATGAAATGGCAGCTGACAGTCTTGGAGTCTAACTTTCCAATATTTGGGTTAAAAACCTTTGCCTCAGCTGGACAGCCCCACACACGTAAGTGCTTAAGTGAGGGTTCTCTTCCTGTCCATAATTCATACGGTGTTTTCCGCACCGACTTGCTTGGTACTCGATTAAGTATATGAATGGCGGTTTTCAGTGCCTCCATCCATAAACCAACCGGTAGTGTGGAGTAACTCATCATGCTTCTCACCATATCCATTAGGGTATGGTTTCTTCTTTCAGCCACTCCGTTCTGCTGAGGCTCCCCCGGTGTGGAGTATTGAGCGACTATGCCATTTTCCTGTAGGAACCTTGCAAAAGGACCTGGAATTTGGCCATACGGGGTATGTCACCCATAATACTCTCCACCACGGTCTGATCGAACTATCTTTATTTTCAAGTTGTGTTGATTTTCAATTTCGGCTTTAAATATCTTAAATTTATCCAATGTTTCTGTTCTTTCTTTAATTGGATAAATATAGCCATAACGAGAGTAATCATCCGTGAATGTTATGAACGAATCATAACCATCCACGCTTTTCATTGGGAATGGACCGCAAATGTCCGTGTGAATTATTTTGCATCTTTCTTTATTTTCTTAACATATTTTCCTTTGATGCAATCAACACATTGTTCTAAATCAGAGAATTCTAAGTGCGGAAGAATCGATTGTTTCACTAAGCGTTCTATTCTCCCCCTCGAAATATGGCCAAAATGACAATGTCATAGTTTCGAAGAGTCGCTTTCATTTCTCTTCCGCTTCTTATTCTTATTTGTAGATTGAGAGACATTCACAACATCACATTCATGATTTACATTCTCAGCAAGAGATAATAAATAAAGCTTGTCTTGTCGGAAGGCAAGACCAACACACTTATCATTATTATCAAATATTTCACATCTGTCATTACCAAAATGACAGCCAAATCCATCATCATCGAGTTTCGAAACACTTATTAAATTCCTACGCAAAGAGGGAACATAAAGTACATTTCTAAGCTTAAGTACAAAGCCATCTTTTAATTCTAAAGCTAGATCGCCAATGGCTTCAACTCCAGCTTGTACTCCATTCGCGATTTTAATCGTTCTTTCTCCTCTTTGCAGGGTTCTCCTCCCACTTAACCCCTGTAAATAATTCGAAACATGAATTGTTGCACCTGAATCAATTCACCAAGAGGTGTTCAAATAACATAAAAACAGGGATTCATCTACAAATGTGATAGTATCATCACCTTTCTTCAGTAGCTTTTTCAGGTAGACAGGGCAGTCTCTCTTGTAATGCCCTCTCTTGAAGCATTCCTTGCACTGGTCTTTTTCAGTATTGCCATATTTTCTGAAGTCCTCATCCTAAGAGTCCTTTTTTTTCCCTTTGCAATTGCATTTTCTTGTGGCTTGGAGGGAGAGCCTTTATTCCACTGGGGTTTTCCCTATGGTTTCTTGTAGTAATTCTTTCTTTTATTGTCCTTGACAAGATGAGCTGATTCACCCTGTGCGGACTTAAGTCTCTCTTCCTCCTGGACACACATTGCAATGAGCTTTTCAATGTCCCAGTTTTCAGGCATCATATTGTAGTTCATAGCAAAGGTTTCGAATTCTTTTGGCAGAGAAAGAAAGACCAAGTGAATGAGAAACTTGTCATTGATCCCCAAATCCATTGTCTTTAATTTCGCTACCATTGTGTTCATTTTCAATATGTGCTGACGCACACCACCACCATTGTATTTCTCAGATACAAGTTTATGTATCATGGTGCTTGCTGTGGCTTTGGAAGACCCAGTAAACTGACTCTTTACCCTTTCGAGGTAGTCAATGGCGGTGATGCATTCTGGGATTGACCCTCGGATTTGGTCTTCAATGGTGGCTTTCGCCACCAACAGACATTTTCTGTTGGATTGAATCCAACGCCTGTGTTCAATATCATATTTCATCCTGACTTCGGCAAAGTCACGCTTTCGGGCGTGAAATGCTTCGTCAGTTTCATCAGTTCTCTTCTCTGGTTCCTCTGGTATAGTAGGACACGGGAAAGTAATGACAAGATCAATCTCTGCCAATGCAAGTTCCAGTTCATACTTCTCGCGCCACACACGGTAGTTGGTACCGTTTAGTGGAGGAATGTTGTTAATATTCACCATTCCTTTAACTCCTGAAATTTGTCCAAAGAAAAGTGAGAAACATTCATCATATAAATTGCATGCCTTAACTCAACGTTGGTCAAAATTAAAACATACAATTCCTCTATGCAAAACTATACATCACCGTTGGGCAGAAGTAAAATTAATGCATAGCAATTCATTATAATAATGTTATTAACAACGTTGGTCAGAAAATAACAGTACTATAATTTCATCAAAATTATCGAAAAATTCATAATTTACTCAAAATTAAATTATCCCGTTGGTTCAAATTTAATTAAGAGAGAAATTCAATATTTTCTTCGCAGCGGAAACAATTAAAATTGTTCATAATCTTATTTTCCAGAAAATTCAATTTGTATTGTTCTCTAAACAAAATTATCGTTGGATAATATTTTGTATAGAGGAAAATTCATCAAAATTCGGTTCAAATTTATTCAAATACAAAGGAATTCATAATTGTTTCTGGAAAAATAGAATATATATAAATAAAATTGTTCAAAATTATTATTTTCCAGAATATTCTTCATGTGATTATTCTCTGAATTAAATTATCGTTGGATAAAATTTTGTTCAGAGAAACAATTCATCAAATTTCATTTCAAATTCATTCAAATATCAATTTCATTTGATTTCTGAAAAATAAAAATGGAAAAAACGCACTGTTCATTCACGGGCTGGGGCAAACAAATTTGCCCAGAGGCCATTTCGGCCCAGCCCAGCACGTGCTCGGGCTCCCCCCTCCCCCCAGGCCGCAACGTGGGCCTGGGCCGGGAAAGCGGCCTCCCGCCTGGGCTCAAAATGGCCCAGCCGCAGGGAGCAGGCACAGCGGCCGTCGGATCTAGGGCTTCGGGGATCGGACGGCTGCGCGTCGATTTCGGTGGAACAAAACCCACCGGCGGCCGGCTCCCCCCGAACCCTAATTCATTCTTTCCCTCTCCCTTCCCTTTCTCCCCCGCGCCGCACGCACACAGCCGAGAGGGAGAGAGCGGCGGCGGCCGAGAGCCACCGGCCGGAGGAGGGAGAGGACACCACCGCCGCCGTCGGCCTCCTCGCCGGTGCGCGCGCCCACCGAGGAGTGGACGCGCTGCCGTCAAGCGGGCTAGCCGCGGCGTCCACGCCGCAACGAGGAGCGAGGGTGCGCGGTGGCGGGACCTCACCGGGGTCAAGTTCTTCCCGTGCGCCGGCAATGGAGATAGCCGACATAGGAGTCGACGGCCGAGCCCCAGGTAAGAGCACCGTTTCTTGTTTGGATTAGGGTTTCGAGTTTTGTGTTCTCGATTTGGATCGGGTTACCCTGTCTAGGGTTTCATGTTCTGCGTGCTTGTCGTATCCCGATCCTATTTTCGTTCAAGTTCTTCCTCCCTAACCCCTCTGTTCTTCAAAATAGGGTTAGGGTTTCGATTCGTTTTAGCCAATTCGGCTTAGATCCGAATAGATCCCCTCCATAGGAGACGTCTGATACCATTGATAGATTCGTAGGATCGTCTAGGAGCGGATCCAGTGGATACAAGTAGTAGTTCGGGTAGATAGATAGAAGATGCAGTCCATATGCCATGCACAGAGAGAGAGAGGTAGGTGACAGACCAGAGGGGTCCACGGTAGATGCAGTGGCAGCGATGGTGTTGGAATTGGAGTCGCCACTCGCCATGACCGTCGGTGTCGCCTCTGTGGTCGTGTCAGTGGTCATCCGGGTGCTCGCCGGCATCGGTGGCACTTCCCGTCGCTGGCAGCGCCCCCTCTAGATCGGTCTAGGGTTTAGATGTTGGTGGGGAGTTGGCGGCGGTCAGGTGAACCTCGTTTCGCGTGCCTAGCGCCCCGGCCCCCACCTTATCTTATATAGCACTGTGCGACGGGGGGCCACCAACCACATGGTTGGGCGCCCCCGATCAGGGCGCAAACCTAGGGCCCGTTAGTCCGTTGGGCCTAACGGGAGGAGATCTAATTCCAACGGTTCAGGCTTATCTGTTCTTGCTGCCTTTTTCCCCTGTGCTTCCCAGCAGGTTGTCGACGAGATTAATCTCGGCTTTCGGTTGCAGCTGTCCTCCATGAAGGTATACTCATAAACTTTCGAAGTTTGTTCCGACTGCCTGCATGATTACCTAACCCTGGGTTTGGTTGAGATAGAATCTAAATGTGTTGTTTAATTAGGCACCGGATTTTTTTGCTGCAGTACGGAATCTTTATGGATCAATCCATGGTTCTGCTTTTGCACGCATCGGCCGGTGTTCAGCCATATCTGTTCCTGCTGTTTTTTTCCTATGCTTGCAACCAGGTTGTCCATGATTAGAACTCAGCTTCCAGTTGCAGCTATCCTCCATGAAGGTAGACTCATAAACTTTCAAAGTTTGTTTTGACTGCTTGCATAGATTACCTAAGCCTGGGTATTGCTGAGATAGAATCTGAATGTATTGTTCAATTAGATACTAGATTTTTTTTTCTGCAATATGGAATCTTTATCGATCAATCCATGGTTCGGCTTTTGCATTCTAACATACAGTGAGTGTGCACCTAAGCAATATTAGTGAATTTCATCTACAATTAATCTCATCGACGTCAGTTCTACCCACTCAAATTGTTAGTTTTTGCCTACAAGTCGATCCAGAAACTATGCCACTTCATGAACCACATATACCTAATGTTCATAAAATAGAATTTATCAGGTGTATGTTCATAGCGTGGCTAACACTGAAACTTACAAATTTTGAGCATTTCCCTATGATAAGTACAATCCTGTTGGGTTAAGTCTGCTAGGTATCACGTGCATTCTAAATTTTGCAAATAAGACCAGTACAAACACTCATGTTCTCCATATGCTGCTGTCATGGTGTATTTAAAATACTAATTAAGCTGTTTGAGTGCCTGATATGGTGCTTTTATGATTTCTGATTGCATTTAAATTGGCCTAGCTGCATAATTACTTCAGATAATTCTTTAGGCCACCTCAAGTTTGTCCATCTTACATTCTTACTATGGGTTATCTACAAGTCCTCTTCCTCGTGTTGTTTGATAATAATAATGATGTTTTAGTTTTTATTGGTTAGATAGTAGAATAAACTTTTGAATATTTTTGGTCAAATCGTCTTAACATGTTGCATTATGGGTTTTCAATTCAATGAGTTGGATTGCCTTTCCTTCATTATTTTGGTCTTCCCCTTCGGATCTAATTTGAGTGTCCTCTTCTATTGCTATGATTTACTTCTCCACTTCATATATATACTCTTTTGGTTTCCACCATAATCTTATGTAAATATGTTTTCTCCAATGTTTGCCATACTTTTTAAATGCAATGGCAGAAGCTCTGCCTTTCAATCAAAGATGAAGAGAGTGTATGTGCAAAAGTATGGTCAACTCCAATGTTTGACATCTCCTGCAACATCCATTGTTGATGATTTCGTCTCCTGTTCTGATGTATCTTTGTTGTATTTTAAGGATCTGCTATCTTTGTTCTCCATGGCGTAATTGTAATACCTTTGGAATTTGGAGACACCTAGGCAGTGCTGCCATGGAAGAGGATGAAAGGAGGTGATCTTACCATCCATTACCCCCACCACATCATACATGAGACAGGTTAGTGTTCCAACTGGTTACTTGCGGGAGGAACACACAAAAAATGTCCCATTCTAGACAAATTATTATCCAATTGACACACTGATCACTTCAGCTATATGCATGGGTGGTTTTCTCCCTTGAGAGATAACAAAGCTATACAACAGGCAATGTGAGTCACACCTTATTGCTTCTCTTCAAGCACCCCAAAAGATTCACTCTATTTTTTTTAGTTTGCATAGTGCCTTATTCAGCTTCTTACTTCTTTGTGCTCAAAGTGACATCTTATATACTTAAGTAGTTCACAATTCACAGATGGATCTCTAGCATTCTACATGCAGTTGATCCATATAGGTCCAGGGTCAAGGTTTTTCCAGTGCACAACCTAACGATAACACCAAACTACCAAAGGGCGGGGTCAGTATCTCTACTCACTAACTAGGCCTCTCTACACCTACAAAATTGATAATAGTTTTTACATCAGATAAAACATCATACCATAAGAACATATGTGGTGCTGCAGTTATCAACTCCCAACTGCACCTCCAATGCACACACCTGCCACCCATTTAAATTATGTCTCTTATTTCTATGCATGAATTCTTCTACAATGGATCAATAGCCATAGTGGAATCAAGGGGCATAGAGTCAAAGTGTCATTTTTTTGCAATTTAGCCCCTTTTTGTCAAAGTTTCATATTTATACCCCTAAGCATCAAAAAACAATCTTTAAACCTTTTAATTTGCGTCATGACCTACAACAATGAGGTAACACGCGTCGGTCATGGCATCTGACACCAAGGTAGGAGGTCATGGTTGGTGTGGTGCTCACGTGGAGCGCCATGGTTCATCGTGCCATGATCTATGACACTGAGCTCGGCGTCATGAAATGTGGCCACGTGAGCACCACATTGCCAGCCACGCAATCCGTAGCCTCCAACTCATGTTACCTCGGCGCCATAGGTCACGGCGCCGAGAAAAGGGTCTAAAGATGGGTTTTTGACGTGGGGCAAAATGCCATTGGGAAATTCTCAGTATGATTTATAGTTCAATTGGAGAGCATTAATTATAAATATGATACATAGACTTTTCTCTTAAAAAGAGTAGGTGTCCTCGATAGAAGGCACTAAAATAGAGAGGCTGTTTCACTACCTCACTCTTGCCATTTTTTTTAAATGTACAAAACAACAGATCATACTATCATAGTGATTTCCGTATTCAAAAGGGAGACCAAAGACCAATCTACATACAAGTTTTATATGGTGATCATAGATAAAGTTGTAGTTTCGCTGATGATCATGACAAACGTTTTTGTATTGTCCAACCTATACACCATCAGTAAATTTACGCTCTCAACTTTGAACTTAATTTCGCAGGATGGAGCCACGCATTTCGGTTGTATATGCATCCATTTATCCATCTCCATATATGAATCTTATCTGATGTGTCCTCTCATTCTACCAGATGGCAAAGGACCATATATTTTTCTTAATATAATATATTATCAAATTGGGCACATTCATGTAAATAACAGTTCTGAGATTTTTACTCCACAATCTCTATAAAAATAGCAGTTCAACTGCTGCTAATTGTTTACTTCTCTATTTTTATGGTTAGCTGCAACTGATGGTTTCCTGCAGCATTTGCACGTCTGTTTTAGTAATTAGTATAGCCACTCTGATGTAGTGCATAAAAAAACTCGGTTTTGTATACCATATTCGCCATCGAAGTCACTATTTGTTCTTTTACAGTATATTGTCGGTAACACATCTAGCGTAAGTTATATCTACAGAAAAGATATTGATCAAAACAACCAACATTATTCTCATATACACACGATCAAGAATCCAGGCGTGGCGAAGCGCGCCCACTGACCTAGTATACGTTAATACGTATGGGAAACATGTCTACGATCTAGAAGCATATAGCAGGATAGCACACTGACTGCAGAAGGAGAAAAGGAGTAGCACTGAAGAGAGAAACATATCTGTATGTATCATGGCTTGTGTTTTCATAGTTCGAGAGGTCGACACCACCGCAGCAATCGATGACTTTTCGCTGCGGATTTCACTTGCACTTACACACTATCATAAAAAAGACAGTGAATAGCAAACGTGCAGTATAAAAGTCTACCGGAAGACTGAATAATCTGCTTCCAGAGAGAAGAAGAAACTTCTCTTCTGGACTGCACATCTCTATCCACGACAACCGTGCTTGAATGGATGGTAATACTCAGCGAAGGCAGTGATGAGGAAGTGATGGACAAGGACAAGGAGAAGTGGGGACTGAGGTGAGCCACTCATCAGGCTGCGATTTGCGACCAGGGTATGTATCAAAAAGGCCGAAAGGCAGGCACGTTTTGTTGTGGAGTGGAAAATCTTGTGTGAGAGGTGCAGGCACGATCGGGACTGCATCGCCCTCTAGCTCTAGGCATCGATTGGCCTCAGATCAGACTGCGAAATCCACTTCTGACGAGCCGTCTGACCTCGCGCTAAGCCAGTAGTGCCCCAGTGGGAAGCACTAAGCCCACATAGCTTCAGCGGTGGGTTTTTTTATCGTAAAGTGTTGTTAGGTTGTGGCCCGCTGAACACCGATGTATGGGCAGCACATCGCAGCGAGCAAAGTCCACATAGCTTCAGCGGTGGGTTTTTTTATCGTTTCAAAAAAATTACTCCCAGCATTCCAAATTGTAAGTTATTCTAAGAATCTTGGAGAGTCAAAGCATCTCAAATTTAACCAATAATTATAGACAAAACTATAAAGATTTATAACATCAAATAGGTATACTATGAAAATATAATTGATAACGAATCTAATGATACTTATTTGACATCATAAATATTATTATATTATTATATAAGTTTGGTCAAACTTGAGAAATTTTGACTTTCCAAGATTCTTGGAATGACTTACAATTTGGGATGGAGGGAGTATTAGCAAAAATAATTGGGCGATTCAGATCAAACCAAATTTAGTACTCCCTCCATATTTAAACAAGATTTTGGTCAAACATTGAGAATATAAATCATGAATAATTTTTAAGTTGTTAAGTTTGAAAATGTAAAAAACAATACTACGAATAGATTTGTCCTGAAATATACTTATACATATATCATTTTTAAATAAATAATTTTATAGAAATATGAAATCAAAGTCATGCTTTGGAGATCCTATCGTTGTCTAAAACGACTTCTTTTACAATATGGAGGAAGTACATGCATATAGTCTCCCATCGCCTTCTTGTTTGATGATGAGACAAACAGATTGTCAGATTGGCTATGCATTGCACATCACATAAAAAAGTCATAACTTAGAGATAAAAATTGTATGACCGTAGAACTTGACTTTTCATTGAAGGCAATATTAATTCTTACATAATTAATAGGACTACTTTCTCCATTCTAAATTATATCTTTTTATTTTTTATATGCAGAAAAATGCATTGTCCCGGGAGTGTTAGTATATATGCCACACGATTTATTTTTTATACCCGAGGATAGTAGTACTATTCTTTTTTTTAGCAAATAGTACTATTCTTTTTGAAAAGCCAGGAAAGTACTATTGGGCCTTTCTGTCCGTTAGCCCATTCCACTACAGAATTATGCCCGGCCCACAAATATCACTCCATTTGGGAAGAACTCCGCGTAGCCGATTTGTGCCCGGTCATCCGGCCGCGGGCCTGGGTCCAGTATCAATTTGACATGGTTTGGGCCAGCTAGATTCCCGTTAGCGGCAGGTGTCGCGAATCCGGTCATCATCTTCTGCGGAAGCCGAAGCGGAACCATGCGCCGCCGAGAGTTCCCCCTCCGACGACAACGAGACGACGACTCGACTCCGATCCTCGATCCACCGCCGCCGCCCGCCGGCTATTTACTCCAGGTTGGTTTCCCTGCCCGGATAGGCGGGTGGGCGGGCGCTACTTCTATTTGTGTGGCGGGTTTGGCGGTGGGTCGGAGGCCAGCCAGCCGGCCACGGATCGGTCGGCAGTGTGAACTGTGAAGGGAATCAGAACCACCATGGCGGCGGCCAGCATTCTGGGCGTTGTGGAGTCCACTGCATCACACCTGCACAATGAGGGTGGCGGACTCGATTGAATTGAACGGCACAGCGTTGGGTTCGTACACAAATGCCCCTGAGCTCCTGTTTGCTATATAGGAAGACTTGACAAAGTATATGATAGATTAACAGTAAAAACAGCAGGAGCAATTAAACTCAATTATCTCAGTACAACTTTTGGCATATCAGTCAATCCAAGGCTCTCCATAAGACCATAAGCTTCTCTCCTTACTCCTTACTGTCATTTCCTACTTGATGGCACTGAACACTTGCATGTCAGATCCAAAACTCTCTATCACATTTCAGATTAGCATTTGTCTTTTCTGGTTAGTGCTATTCTTCCTTCAGATGCTCACCTAAATTTTACAGGGGGTTCTCTATAGCTACCTGACGCCTTCATGTGTGGAAAATTGTACTAGTGGATAATTTGAAACTATAGTGTTAGAATAAGGGCCTGTTTGATACAACTTTGCTTCACTAGTCAAACTGTTTTTTTTAGAAAATAGCTTCATGAGCAACTCTCTATATGAAGCTGAGCTATTTTAGAAAAAGTGTTTGGCAAAACAGCTTCACCAACAACTTTATACATGGATATGAGAAAGAAAGAGGGGAAAGAGCTGAGATAAGCTACTATTTTCAGCTTCATCCCACTTCATATCTTTGTGAGAGGAGAAGAAAAACATCTCATAGGTGAAACTGTTTTAAAAAGAGGTGTTTGGCTAAAAAACAGCTCACAACAGATTCATGAAGCTGTTGTGAGCTGTACCAAACAGGCCCTAAATAATTGAGTTGAGTTATACTCATAATCTCATTACCTGTAGGATCTGATAGATGATCATCACTGTTATAGTATTGAAAGGCATATTGAACTTGACTAGAGAGTCCAGAAAATGAATATAATGCGCCAGTGCAAGTAACAGACATTTATATTTTCCTTCAAAAACGTTAAGGCCCTGTTTGGACACAATATATTTTTGGAGTTTTAGAAAAATACCATGGTTTTGTGAAATACTTTGGCTTTAATGTGCCATGAAGTGTTTGGGTGCAGCAAACTTTATGTTTTTGAATACCATGGTATTCCTAAAACTGTAGTTTTTTTGTAGTTGAAATATCTCCACTCTAGACCTCTTTTTCTAAACCACGGCTTTGCAAATCAATGGTTCTAAAACTACAATTTCTTGATACTATGGTTTCTTAATACTACAACATCCAAACATGGCCAAAAGTACTAAATGAGGATATTCTACATTTTAGTTGGTGCATGAGTTTGGCCCTGTTTGAACACAAAGTATTTTTGGAGTTTTAGAAAAATACCATGGTTTTGTGAAATAATTTGGTTTTAATGTACCATGAAGTGTTTGGGTGCAACAAACTTTACGGTTTTGAATACCATGGTATTACTAAAACTAGTCTTTTTGTGGTTTTAAAAACTCCATTCTAGACCTCTTTTTTCTAAACCACGGTTGTGCACATCAATGGTTCTATAACCACAGTTCCTTGATACTATGGTGTCGGAGTTGGACCGATAAGGTTGATAAGTCCTTAACTGTCGTGTAGTGTGCTCTGTCTTATTTTAACTGGGCCACCTTTGAAATGGGACAGAATCTGGACCTACCAAAACTGTTCTTTGATGCAATGTCTAACTTATCAGGTTTGCATGTTTCTAGCATTCCTTTCTCTTAGATAACAAAGCTTCTTAGCACCACATATTTGCATATCGTGTCTTAAAAAGTTTTTTCTTTGGTTGCAAATACTTGAACTGTCGACTTTGGTTTTATCTGTTCACAATGCGCCAACCTGATGACTTTCAATGAACACTTACTTTCAGTGAGTTCAAATGCTATCTAGTATCTTTCTGGAAAATAGATGCCCTCTATTTTTGCCATTCATAGTTATCTATCTGGCCTGTTAAAGATTCCTGGATGGAATTTTTTAAAGAGGATTTTAAACCATACTCTCATCATCATTTCAACTGATGGACTGATCACAAAATAAACATCGCACGATTATTTGTGCTACTAGTTGAGATTATGAATTGTTTTGCATAGTCTGCAACTTTCTTTTGACCGTGTATTTTATCAGATGCCAGATATGCAGATGGCTCTTAATTTTTTTCTCATGTTCGTGTACAACCCATATATGTCAAAATTGTGACTGTTAGGCATGATATCTTCATCCAGAGTCTTTAAAGGGCTGCAAAAAAAAGCAGAACCAGCTATGTCTTTTGAGGTACTAGCTACTTAGTATTACTAGGACACTTGTGATGAATAGCAATCTATGCTGCATGCTGGTATGGATCTGAATCCTGTGATGGGACAATTATGATGAATAACTATGCATGCCGGTATGGGCTCATATGATTAGACTAAGGGCTGCAAAGCTGTTTTGAGAGAAAACGAAGAACTGTTTAAGCAAGTTGAATTGTTCATTCGATCTCAATTAAGTGTTCATCTCTACCATTTATCGCGTCATTTAAAACACCTTTTCTTTTGGTTGCGGACATTTCCGGCACCAAACTTCTCAATCCACCTCAGTAATCTGACAAGTATTCATGAGCACAATACTGAAACATACGGACAGGGGCAAACTGATACTGATACTTAACTTTATAAAAGTCATGGGTTGGGCAATTGGTAATTTGGCATGCTTAATTTTGTAACTACTCATGTTGCTTTCACCTGCTCCAATGCAATGTTCGTGCAAATGCAATATAGCTTTCAGCCTAGCTACTAAAATACGCAGTAGCGGCATATGAGCACACAACACGGGGGATATAGATGTTTGGGAAGGACACAACAAAAGTAGCTAAAGATTCTTTCGTAATCCACCCCGTCTCTTCCTCTTTTCCGCCGTTCAGTATTCAGGGGTGGTCCAATGACAGGGACCTTTCCTCTGTCCCCAATTCCAAGGCTGGAAGCATGGCAGTTTTTTGTCTGTTGTCCTATTCCTGTATGTTTAACTTACAGGTTTTCATTATCTGCAGATGGAGCTATTAGTTAGCCGTTTGGCTGTTCATGAATACCTGTTACAATACTAGTGAAACTGGGTGCCTTAGCTGCAGCGCATATAAGGGCTTTCTCCTTCTTCTCATGGTACAAATTACAGGTATCTCTCAGGCTTCTCGTGGTATATAAAGTTGGCTCAGGTGTCAGGTCAAAGTATTTGTCACTGTGCTTGTGACAAATCCTCCATTATTGATGAGCTATCTGCATCTCATCCTTGTTCACTTTTTCCTTGTGTTGGCAGAAGGAAACGCTTTACCATTGTAATTTAAAACATTATGTATTTACGTAAGCCTTTTGCATCTCAGTGTAGTTAGCTGAAAATCACTACATCACACTAAAAGCACACTCTTTAGCTTTAGTAAACCTACTAGACCATGTCGAATAGCACTGACCAGCACTATATATATCTGAAATAGAGCAAGGAAAATTACAAAATATGCAGTGCATTCAGAACATCTGCAATATTCTAACATTATCTTATTAGATTTATCTCTACAAGCCAAAAAGGGTCATCCGAAGAAGCCAATGATTGACACAGCTTGCATGATTCAAAGGCTGGGCCTGAGCGACTGGCCTCATATCAGTTATCAGCCCTCTCAAGGGCAGTTTCAATCTGTAAAATAACAGGTTAAAAACAGAAATCAGTGGAAACATAGAATTGAGGAACTGAAAAAAAAAGGGATTTATGTCAATATAAAACAATTAAATTTTACATAAACTTAGCAGTGATAAAGTTTTAAATTTCCATTACATAAAACTAAAAACAGCTTGAATCTGCACTGTACTTACCAGGCCATGAGGAAGTTCAGAGCTTTTCATAACCCTCAGCCTCTTAGCAGTAGAAACAAATAAACTGCAGAATTAAGAATTTAATTTAGATAGGACAACCATCATGTTTTTAGTTGGTATTTTCAAATTTTGATAAAATGAGAAAATAATTACAATTATTAAGAATACACCATAAGTAAGAAAAAAGTGATTGTAACTAAAGGAAATAGCTTAAGAAACTTGTGTGAATTCTAATATACATAGAAAGGAGAAGGGAAGGCTTACTTCCATGGTAGGTCCCCAACTAATGTCCTGCCACCTTCACTGTCTTCAAAAATTAAAGTGTATTCACCAGTTCCATCCAACAACCCTGAAAATATTTTCTCTTCTGCTCCTTGCTCTCCAGTTTCAGAACATGCTAAATCCTTTTGGGCGGCTGAACAACCAAATTCATAATCTTTAGAAAAAACTGTCCCATTAGCGCTATACATATGCACAAAGTATTTTATTATATTTAAATGACCAAGTACTTCTTTTCTATGTATGACTTGTACCTTCAAGAAAGCCACAAAACAAATCTTCGACGGCAGATGACAGCTTTTGATAGTTGTTGTATGCTGAGAGGTTTATTTTCCTTCCAATGGGGATGCCGTCCATGTTTATTTTGATAAGTGGGCTTCTCTTGAAGGTTTGCTTCGCCTTGTCACAAGCTTCATCGTTTTGTTGCTCAGGGGATTGCTTAGATGAGCTGGCACTAGTGAGGTTTCTCCTGAAGGACCGTACTGGAGGCCAACCAACTACTGGAAGAACAGCGCCTCTACATTGAATTTGAGCGAGTTGAGTTGAGTAAGTTTCCAGTCCTTTTGTTAAGTTTGTATGGAAAGAAAAGGAAATCAAATCACTGTTGTGTTAAGAAACTAAGATATGCGAAATATGTATACGCATCTAAAGTGATGTGACGTTAAATTGAGAATGATGCAACAGACTCCCACCTCCTACAGTTTTTTTATTTGGTCAGTAGGACGTATACTATTGCTGATTTGAATCTAAACCAGTTCACTGGCCGGAAAGGATAGTCATCAGAACTAACAAAGAAAGTTTAGGACCAAAACTATCCTGTGTCATAGAAAATACCCATAGGATTGATTGATAGGCCATTTTCTGTTATAGCAGAGCAGACTAGTGAATTTGCGTGAGCAAGGTTACTCCTTGAAACTGGAAGCTTCATAACTATTTTCCTGTCTAAGCACACTTGCTTATCAGATTTGATTCTGGGAGCCAGGATCATAAAGTCAAAATGAAGTTGAGTGGAACATTAGACTATGTAATCCTTTCCCAAGATCACGCATATACGATGACAAAACAAAAACAAACAAGCATAGCTCCCCCAGCTGGGAGCACAAAAAGACGGGAAAGCAAGTAAAACAAGCCTGCCCTCTGTCCTCACCTCGTCAGGTGGGGGTTGCTGCTGCTGTTGCTGTGCACAGGCCCAGCAGCCGAGTCATGCGACGACGATGGGGGACAGCACCCTTTCTTCCTCTCACCTGCCATGTTTTCACCTCCTCCCAATGTTTCCCTGTCCTCCTGCCTCTGCTTACAACCTTACAAAATCACACAGAGAAATATGTCAGAAAATCAGTAAACGGCTGCAGTTTTTAATTTCCTTTGCACTACTACCTTCTCCTTTGGCACCAACGGTTGCCAAGAACCCTCTCTTTGCCCCGGTGGTGGTAGCACCAGTGCTGGTGGCGAGCTTGGTGGAATGTGATGGGAAGCAACCAGAACCAAGGGAGAGTGCCGTGCAGCTCTCCTGTTCCTGTTGTTGTTGCTCCATCTTCTCTCCTGGCCGGGCTGTTCTCTCATCATCTTGGGCGCCAGGGAGGCCAAGCTTCAGCTCAAGCTTGGAGTGGTCCTCCTCGGCATCAGGTCTTGTGGTCGTTGATGAGCCCCCTCCTCCATCTCTTGCCTCTCTGTCTCTGATCACCTTCCATTCTCTCTCGTCTCGGATGAGGTTTAGCAGCTGCGGAGTGGAAGGAGCTCTCTCTCCGGAGCTTTCCTCCATGGGACCTGATCTAGGAGAGGCAAGAGGAAACAAAGCTTTAGTTGGCGTATATAAATGCGTGGAGATGGTGCTAGCTAGTTCAGCAAGGCTTCAACAGCACTGAAAACCCTACGGCCTATACTATACTGACTCATCAGAAACTATAGTTAGTTTCACACTCAACTTCGGACGGAGAAAGTTGTGAAACGAAACGTGGGGTAGTATATGCAAGATCAAAGCGAACGAAAGCCGGGATGGATGGATGAAAAAAAAAAGGCCGGAAAAGACATGACTCCGGCCGGGTCGCCAAATCAGCTCACGTCAAAGGCATTTTGTTTTGGGCAAAGGGAAATGGAGCTAGCCGGCAACTCGTCCTATTCGACGACAAGATGACTAAACCCCTCTCGAGCTGTTGTGTTCCACAACGCAACCATATCATTGGAGAGAGATAGAGAGAGAGAATCGACGCTGGAGGTAGGCAGAGGAAACGATCAGAACAAAAAGTCACTTCGAACGCCCAATCGAGACTGATCTTTCAGTAGTGAGCAGATCGATTCAGTCATTCCGATCCGACAAGGGTAGCCTCTCTAGTCAGTTCAGTTCATAGGCCCTGAAACTCTGACAACACTGAACCGTAGAACAAAGAGAATTCAGCAGAGCGAGGAGCCAAGAACTCACCTGCCTGGGTGCAGTGTGCAAGTGACCTGAGGTAGCTGAAGAACTCTAGAACCCTGATGAGGCCGTGAGAAGAACGGCTAGCCAGCTGAAGTAAAGTAAGCAAGCGAGTGAGCGAGGGAGGTGCAGTGCAGCTATCTGTGGTAGAAGAAGTACCGCCTGGCCTTTCTTTTGTACCAGCTCCAGCGTGATGCCTGCCCCGACTTGGCGCCGTTCTTTTTTTCCTGCTGGGCCTAGCTATATCCCTGTAGCGTAGGCGACTAGGCGTAGGGTGTATCCTCTCCTCTACTTTCAATCCTACTACGCTTTTCCGCCAATCTGTTTCGGCAACGGCAAGCACTCGCACTGCTGCTGCTGGGCCGCTGGCGCATCACAAGTTCAGAGGCAACGTCAACAGCAACGGCGTCGTCGCGTTGCGTTGCGTGTGGGGCACCTGCCCGCCGTGCGCGCGTGGGATGGATGAAGGATGATTGGGGACGGGGGGCCGGCCGGCCGGAGGAGCCTGGAGGAAGCGACGCTTATCTGGGCGAGGTGATGTGAGGTGATGGCCTGATGGGATGGATGCTGCGTGTAGTTGGTGTCGGGTCCGGTGTGGGTTGGGTGATGTGATGCGATGGTTCTTGTTGCCTGCCAGAAGCCGGCTTCAGGCTTGAGCAATCACTGGGCGGGGACCACTGTCGGCTCTTGTTGGCTTCTGCAATTTGGACCTGACCCATGCTGGGTGTTTTTTTTTTTTTGGAAGAATAGAGTACAGTATGTTCGTGCTGGGCTAGATACCGGTTCCTTCAATTATCAAGAAAGGTCCATGCGCGCAGCTCAGCTCAGGTCCTTTTTCAGCTCAGATCTTTTTGCTCAGCTCAGGTCCATCCTTGGACATCAGAAACCTTTTTCTACTCCCTCCATTTTAAGTTATATGTTATTTTAAAATTTCTAGATGATCTCACTATGTATAGTATATATGAACATGGAGTGAGTATATTTCTAGTCAAGTTGTCTCTAAAATGCAATTATAATTGTGATGATGACTGATGAGCATTAAAGATCATATTTTATTGAATTAAGCATGGCAGTTCTTGGTTGCTGCTCATGGGCTGGATCCAAGCATCGACACTTCTCAGGCCATGCGAGTACTGTAAGCATGTTGCCGGCCTGGTGTGTGCAGTGCAGTGCAGTGCAGGTAGCGCCGGTCTACATGTAGCTAGCCGCAACTGGGGAAGGGAACCCACTTTCCGTGCCCATGCATGACCTGACCAAACTACGAAAAGGGAGCCAGAAAGAGCAACAGCCAACAGCCACCTCTCTCACCTCGAACTGGTACTTGACGAAGCGAGACGAAACGAAGCCAAGCTCGCTGAGTTAAAAACGTGCATGGAAGAACTCTGGCAGCTCTCACAAGCGCAGGGAGAGCCACACACACGAATTAGGCACGGTCTGAATGCGAAACGACGGACATGGAGCGAGTCGTGCGGTGGACCTCTCGATCGGCCGGCCAGCCGGCAGCAGCAATTCTGCGCCGCCGCGTGGAAGACGAGAGTGGACTTCTCTGCGTGCGTTAGCCGCACACAAAAGCACGTGGTCACCACCCCTCGCCGGCGGCCGGAGGCGTGCAGGCGCAGTGCAGTGTAGATGGACGGTACGGGTGCTGGTGCTGCGTCTACGGCGCCGAGTGGTGGTCCAGAGCTGCACCCCTCTCGGCTCTCGCGAAGCTGGACTAGTAGCTTGCTCGTGCCATGTGCCGTGCGCAGGCGCACGTGGCCGGCCGGAGACGCGGCGCGCAGCTGTGCGGCATGTGGTCGGTTACGTGCGGCCGGCCGGCACCGGCCCGGAGCGCGGCGTAGAGAGAGCCCGTGCCGTGCGCATCTCGTGGATGGGTGGGAGGAAAGCATGCGGGAAAGGGAAATTCCCCGGTGCGATCTGCGGATCTGGCCTCGATTTTATTCGGGCTTTGCACGCACGCGGCGCCGGCCGCCGCGGCCGCGCGCGCTGTGGGCAGACCGCGCATTTTGCTGCTTGCCTGCCGGCCGCCGGCTTTAATTTGCTGGTCACGACACGGGTTAGCGTAGCAATTTCTGGCCGATCGAGGATTCCCACGGGAATTCCAGACTGAACCAACCAAGGTGTCGTTTCCTCACTTGGCTTCTGCTCCAAAGGAAATTACGGACGGCGGATGGAATCAACGAGCCGGGGGGTGGGGGTGGGGGCAGCTAGGGCGGCGAACCCAATTTGCAAACTTTGCTACACCAGGCAGGAATGGCACTCATATGATTGCCAACTGTTCATTCGCAAAGTTGATTGGATTTGGCAGGGAGTGGAAGGCTGGTCTGGAGGGGCTGTAGCTGAACCAAACTGTGACAAAGATCAGCGACGGCCGACGGGTGGTTTAAGCTGAATCCAACAACAGGGTGACACGCATGACCTGCGAGCAACAACCATCATCATCTTCATAAATAGCTTGGAATCTGTGGAAAGAAAGGTGAAAAGAGTGTTTGACAATAGAGCTAGGGTGAACTGCAGAGCAGCTCCTCGCGGTAGTCAGGGACGACATTCAGGCAATACAACAGGCATTGGAGGAGTGATTCGCACCCACAGATGGACTTCGCTTTTCCTTTCTCTTAGGGGGTGTTTGGTTGAAGGCCACAACCAGCCACGCCAAAGTGTGGCAGCGCCATAATAATTAGCTATTGTTTGGTTCATAGCTAGAAGATGGCAGCCACACGGAAACCAAGTTGATTTTTGGGCTGTAGCTCGCCTAACTGTGGCGATGTTTTTCTACGCCACAACTGTGGCGGTGGTAGGCATAAGGCATGGCAGAGTGTGGCCTGTATCCAAGTAGGTCCTCTGTTACCTAGATAGCCTGCATCTCTTGTAGTTTTTTTTCCTCTTAACACTGTAAATTTTACAAATCTATCTACTAATTGAAAAGACAGAAAACCTGCCATTGATCTTTAAAAAAATGGACTAAAATCCAATTGGTCTCTCTGAACTTGTCGTTGAGTTTAAAAGGCACCATCAAACTTGAATGCCGAACAACTCTGCCATTGGAACTAAGTCATATGATTGACCATTCTCTATCAGCTATTCAACTTATGACAATCTTCAATGTAAATACCACTACAAAACACATAGTATTCACAAAATTTGTGCTCATCAAACACCAGAACCTCAAATTAGGGTCTTTTTTTCGCAAGCGGGTTTGACCCGTTTTTCATTAAGAGGATATGGAAACATTAGGAATACAGAATGTCCGAAGAAGTTGGCGAGAAGCCCTCAAATTAGGGTCTAGATGCGTGCACCTGGTAAGCATCACAAAAACATTTGTGCGGTGAGGATTGGGACTATGTAGTTGGATGAGATTCTAGTATAAGTTTCAGTCTTTAACTATTCTTTGCTATGATACTATGGATTCATTTAAACCATGCCTTTATCAATACTAGTGTAAAGAAATGACATCCATTAGAGTATAATTACGTGTTTTCCAAAAAAAAAACCACATTTTTTAAAAAAAATTAACATTTTAACAATAAAATCTCATAACTATTTCATGTATGCTTATTAAATTATGGTTATGTGCCTTTATACTTATTGCTTTAACATTTTTTAAACTAGATTTAACAATCAACAAATCCTAACTCACAACATTTTATTTGGAAATTCTAAAACAGTATATCTGAAATGTTGAACACCTGTATTCCAAATGTTGAATAGTACATCACCAAAATTTAGTTGTTATTCTAATGTTTGTTTCTATTTTAATTTCGAATTTTCCTAATCTTATTTGTTGAGAGCATCTCCAATTTCTAATCCAGAAATTTTTAGCAAGACTGAAAAAACCACATATCCAACGACTCTCAATCCCGCCTCCCAATCTTTTATTTGGTACTTGAAAAAACCGACCCTACACATGAAAAAAATCTGTGCAGTAGCGGCCACGCGTATGCTCCTCCTATCCACCGACCATGCCACCTCCTAGCACGAATCCTCTCTCACTGGGCTTCAACCGCACCAGGATGAGACTACGAGAGGCTTGGACTCAATCGGACAAGAAGGCCATGAGTCGGAGGTTTCTGGACATCATCCGTACTGCTTCTACCTCAACGCCATCTCGTGGCTTCCCCCGCCGAGTTTAGGAGGACCACGGCCTCGCGCGGGGCCTCTTTGTTGGTGGTCTTTCGGTCCTCTCCACCGGTCCACCCTGTCCACACAACATCGTCGTCAACTCCTCTCCATATTGTATGGCCGCCTTTCTCGCTTGATAGATAGCCCACGGGTACAGACGACGAAGCAGATGAGGCTAATGCACTGCTCAGCGCTGACGACATTGCCTGTATCTGACACCTCCCTCTCGACAGGCTCGACCTGTGCCCTTCTCTCTGTAAAATGTGGTCGGCTGGGTGTTAGTGGTCAGCTAGCTAGGCGTGGCCGGCGGCGACTGCAATGTGGTCGGCTGGGCTTTGGTGGTCAGCTAGGCGTGTCCGGCTGTGGTCATGTTGTGCTGAGGCGGACGCGACCTAGATGCATGCATATGCACGATCTCACGTGAAAGAAACCATGCGCCAAGAAGAAAGTTTCCCGTTGGTCAAATTTTTATTATTTTAGGTATATAACTTTAAAAAAAACTGTTGAAGAAACCTTTCTTGGTTGTTTTCAATTATTTTTGGCGACCTGAAAAAATTAAGAATTTTGGAAACTAAATTTAACATGCTATCAGATGGGATCGGACGGCCAAACCCAACTCAAGCGCCCGCCACCCGTCGAAGCCCGCCGGTAGACTTTCCGGAGCCCCTACGCAACCACTCCTATAAAAGCCGCCGTCAAACCCCCGGCTGTTTCGTCTACCGAAAAAATCCACCAAGAGTCCAAGCCGCCGCCACCACAAGCCGACCGCCATGGGCCGTGTCATCCGCGCGCAGCGCAAGGGCGCGGCGGGGTCGGTGTTCAAGTCCCATACGCACCACCGCAAGGGCCCCGCCCGCTTCCGCGCCCTCGACGTCGGCGAGCGCAGCGGGTACCTCAAGGGCGTGGTGACCGACATCGTGCACGACCCGGGCCGCGGCGCCCCGCTCGCCCGCGTCACCTTCCGCCACCCGTTCCGGTACAGGCAGCAGAAGGAGCTGTTCCTCGCCGCCGAGGGCATGTACACCGGCCAGCTCATCTACTGCGGCCGCCGCGCCAGCCTCTCCATCGGCAACGTCCTCCCCGTCGGCACCCTCCCCGAGGGAACCGTCATCTGCAACGTCGAGAGCCGCGTCGGCGACCGCGGCGCCCTCGCGCGTTGCTCCGGCGACTACGCCATCGTCATCGGCCACAACACGGACAACGGGACGACCAGGTACGTACGTAGTATTCAGCAGATTGATGCTATGGATGAATAGTCCGTTCGAACGAACAACCGATCGATACGATCCTTGACGCATGGCAATATGCAGGGTGAAGCTCCCGTCTGGCGCCAAGAAGTTGCTGCAGAGCAACTGCCGCGCGATGGTGGGGCAGGTCGCCGGCGGCGGGAGGACGGAGAAGCCGTTGCTCAAGGCCGGCAACGCCTACCACAAGTACCGCGTGAAGAGGAACTGCTGGCCCAGGGTGCGCGGCGTGGCCATGAACCCCGTGGACCATCCGCACGGAGGAGGCAACCACCAGCACATAGGCCACGCGTCCACCGTCCGTCGGGACGCTCCTCCTGGAGCAAAGACGGGCCAAATTGCCGCACGGAGGACCGGCAGGCGCAGAGGGCAAGCCGCTGTGGCAGCCAGCAAATCAATGTTATGAGCCCTCGTCTTATATGCAGTCTGCTGACAGAAGACAGATATCTATCAGCTATATGTTCTTTAGTCAGTTATTTCGAGATAGAGTTATGTAGGGTTAGGCTAGGGTTTTGTTGGATCGAAATTGGAGAAGGAAATATTTCTCGTATGTAGGTGCTGTTTGGTTGGGCCTTATTGACCCGTAACTGATCACAGCGTAATCCGATGACAGCCAGTACAATCCCGTTGCCCCACCTCTGCGGGTACTATCTGATGCCCCTCGCTGCAAGACGATAAAGTATCGATCCAAACACATCCCGCTTTCCTTTCCCAGCAACGCTTAGCACTCCAACCGACTAAACCAAACAGCACCGTAGTTCAGAGGGAAAAAAAACGAATGCAGCCTAGTCGGAGTTTTGAGCGAACTAGTCGGGAATTTGATTGATGGGCCTGGATCTATCGAGACTTGTTAGGATTCCTGCAAGGCCCAAGGAAGCCCAGCAAATTGCCCGGCAACATAAAGCATGTTGACATGGCCCACGCCACCACGAAGAGCGTTCCACATCCGACGTCACGGTCATGGACCATCTGATCCTGGGCGCGCAGACTACCAGACTAGACTAGATACCGAGGAGCTCGCTCCTTCCTCGGTCATATGCATGCATGGAACGGAAGGTTGGAAGCCAAACCTGCCTGCATTCTTTCCAACCGCTGGCGTAGCTCGGCAGCCGCCTCCTTCTCCACGTCGTTTGGAACGAAAAAGATGGCGTGACCCAAACACGCATCAGATCTCGACTCTGAAAAAACTCCTCCTCCTCCTCTCCCGCGCTCGCTCTCCGATGGATCCTGACGTTTCCGGCTTCCCTCGTTCGTTCTCATCCTCCGCGCTTTATTCCCCGCAGGGAGACGGGGCAAAAGTCACGGAGACACAAGGCATTGTCGCTGCCTGGGATTGAACTGAATCCCATTCCTATTCCTATCCATCCCGCGACGATGGGGACGTGCGCCGCACAAGCCCCGGCCCCGGGAGGACGGATAGGGCCGCACTTTACGCACGGGGCTTTTCGAACCATTTCTTCGATGGCTACGGCATGCACATGTCCTGTAGCAGGTAGCAGCGCAGGTACCTGTCACGTTGCACCAGCTGTACTACTGGTTGGTTGGTAAAAAGGCCCGTGTGCCTCGCCAAAAGCGGTATATACCGGCTCCTTTTTCCCATTCTTCGTTCGTTCGCTCGGTGCACCGAGCTAGCTAGACGTCGTCGCGCGTTTATTGGATCTATCGGATCAGATGGTCCAGCGCCACCACTGTCTCTTCGTCGTATCTTCGCTAACGTAAGTGCTGGTATGAATGACAAGTCGTTGCAGAATCGAGAGCGCGTAGAATGCGTCACGTAGGTTGAAGAAACCCTACGAATCTTGTTGAGATTATTTAGGATAAATAATAATTAGTGATCAATTATTGTAAATCTCGTTATGCTAATTACGTTCCTAGTTCAGGCAACCGCATATGCCCCTTCAACAGCAACACACACCTTTTAGCACCAACCGGCACTGTTTCGCTTTGGGTCACTGACAAAGGAAACTGCCATTTGTATATATAGAATTACTGTTCATCAATAAATATAGGGGCTGATTGGTTACTTATATTCAGTTGCGTAACATATATATCCTATTTAGTATATCTAATTCTGAATTAGGCAATGTAGTTTGATGCTGTTTGGTTCAACTGAATAGAAAGTTGTATAGTACTATGCGCTTGATTGGTTGTATGCATAACCGTCTATTTTGTATACTAGATGCATAGTGGATACAATGCAATGTTTGCATAGCTAGATACGATCGATTTCTAGAGGATAGGATAGTGGGATGTAAGTCCAGCCTACTTTGAGGATAGTGCTCGTCCGCATAAGGCTATATGTAATCAACTAAACAGCCTTAACTAGCATTCCCTTATCCTAGATAAAGAATTATAAAGCTAACCATAAGACCTAAAGTTACATCCATTTTCACTTAACAAATCTGTCACGGATCTGAGCCTCTGAATGGTACTAATAAAATATACTTCTTTATACACATATACGAGCCGTCGTCCATCCACCAGCCCGTTTCGGGATATAGCCGGATTACGGGATAAGAAAGAGATCGCCGCGAGCGCCAAATCCATCCACGGGCGACACGCACATCATCCCCACATGGTGATGCGTTATTCCGCCGTCATCCATCCACCAGCCCGTGCCGCCGCGTCGCGCGCTCGGCCGCCTGGCGTGGCCGCGGTCACGGTCACCGCAGCGCGCGATTAGTTTGGTCGTGCTCCAGCCAAGGTTTCATGGAACCTGGCCGATTATTCGTCGTTCCGCTGGGCGTAAACCACGCGGTAAGCAGCTGGCCATCGTCGGTCTTTACCTCTAGTATGGTTGCAAATCCGGTCGCGGTCGCCGGTCGTCCCGATCCGTGCGTGCATCCCCACGGACCGGTCCATCGACCGGTCGCTTCCTCTATATGCCCCGTCTTGCGCGACGCGTCTCCGGCACGCACCGACTGAAACACAGCGGGGGGACCCAACTTAAGAACCGCCCGGCCCGGCGAACCAAACCGGGGCCCATGCGCGCGACCGCCCGGCGCTTTGAATTTAATCCTGTAGTACTCTGCTCCGAACCCCGGGGGGTCACGTCACGGCCTGGTACTAGTACGGCTCTCGTGCTGATCCACAACGCTTGGATCGGAACACCCGCGGCGTGGATAGGTTCACACACAGCGATTAGGCGACATGACATCGATCTGGCACACCGAGCGCGCAGGAACTGGTGATGGTGAGGATCTCAGGCCGGACACTCACACTGGATCGGTTCGAGGAGGCCCCCAAGAAAAAGGCGACAAAAGGGCCCGGGGACGGAGTGAGCGAGCGATCATCAGCCAGTCTGACAGGCGCAATTGAACACAGCTAGCGCGGACGACATGCATCGTGCTCGGCGCCGGCGACGGACCGCGGCCGGGAGGTGTTGAAAAGATTTTTTTTCGTTCACCACACCACTCCACCCCCATCCCGGGCCCTGCTGGCTGGCTGGCCTACGTGTCGTCTCGCCCCGCGGCGTGTCAGGCTCGCCGGGACACGCTCTCGGCGCGTAGCTGTGGCCGGGCGACGCGTGTGCTTCCAGAACTCGCCGCGGCACGTCGCCGGCCAGGCCGCGCGTGCTGTGCTAGGTGTTCTTTGGATCTCCGCCTTTTGTCAACTGGGAATGCTATTGCGCTGCAGTACAGCACGTGAGGTTCTGTCGTGGCGCACTGTTGTTCGAGTAAGACTGGTACTGTTGCCAACTGGGGAATGCCCTCCTGTTGTCATGCATTCATGCGAATGATGCGTTTCCAGGCGACTGTTTTATCACTTGATTGATGTGGTTAGGAGAAACATGCATGCTCGTTGTTGGACTTTAGTAGTAGGAGTATTTGCTTCCGCGTGCACGTTTCTGTAAACCTGATATGATGACCGAACGGAGCTGAACGGGGTCCATCCGTGAACTGTGACGCTTACTGTATTTCCTCCACTCAAAAGGCTCTGGGTGCTTCTTTTTCAGAGAAAAAGGGTCTGGTCTTTAGCTATAGCCTATATAGAGATCATGCGAAAATGACACCGTGCCTAAAACGCTCATGGGAAAACACTGGTCGATAGATCATGGGAAAACGACGTCGTGCCTAAACACCGAACAACTCTCCTCATGAATCACAGCGGTCCAGGCGTCCAGCGGCATAGCTGCCCGGGCAGGCCCAGGGTGCGGGTGCGGCCGGCGAACCAAACCGGGGCCCATGCGCGCGACCGCGACGCGAACTGCGGAGATGATGATGAGGAGGAGGATAAGATCAGATCAGAACCGTGGAGGGAGCGGAACAGATTCCGGGGCGGAAACCCATGTGTGGCAGCGCCGCAGTGGCCAGCCAGCCTCGGACCCCCAAACCCGCCCGCCTTTATTAACGCTGCAGACAAACATGGTCCGCCTCCCGCGGGCCACCCTCTCGTGTCGTGTCAGCGTGGGTCGTCGCAGGCAAGCAGGACGACCCGATTCGTGCTACTCGCCGCGACGCGACGGCACCGGCGGGGAAACACTGAACCGCTGCGCGCGTTTCTTTTGGTTTCCGCACCGAATTGCGCACGTTACCGCACCAAACGAACGGCAGCGTTGGTCAAACGACGGACCGCCGGGGGTCGGCTTGGGGTGCTGCCGTCCGCGCCGGGCCTCTTCCTCTGTATATAAACGCGCGCCGGGCCAGCGCTGCCGAGGCCGACGCGCGCTGTCCGCAAGGGCGAGCGAGTTCCTGAAAGAGAGCAGGGTTTTCCCTTTTGGGTCGGGTGTGCCGTGAGTGAGGTGGTAGCGAGAGCGGAGACGGGCGGGGTGACAGGTGAGGCAGGCTTGCCGTTGCAGAGCGACATGAGCTACCGGCTCGGGGACGCGACGGCGGGCCGTGAGGAGGGGGACGAGGAGCTGTTCGAGGCGGCGTCTTCCGGCGAGGAGGAGGGGGACCAATTCCCCGGCGGCGGCGGCGACCACCACCAGGACCGCCGCGCGTCCGTGCCGCAGCCGCTGCGGAGGATGAACTCGGACAGCATCTACGACATGACGTCCATGATGTCGGAGCTCCCAGCCAAGTAAGTGCGCGCGCCTCCACACCGTACAGTACCTCCCGGGGAAATCGAAATCACAGCAGGCTTTGAAGCTTTTTCATCGACCCGTGGTCATTTCACAGTAGTAGTTTTTTGCTCACGAATCAAGGGGCTTCTGGTCTGCAGGAAAGGGCTGTCGCGGTACTACGAGGGAAAGTCCCAGTCGTTCGCGTGCATGTCGGAGGTGCGCTCCCTGGAGGACCTGCGCAAGAAGGACAACCCCTACAACAAGCAGAAGAAGATCAAGTCGTGCAAGAGCTACGTCGCGCTGGGAGGAGGGATGATGATAGCCAAGAAGCAGCCCGCCTCCAGCTCCTGCGCCAACCTCGACCTCGACCTCGTCGCCGCCACCGGGTTCAGGACGCCCCCCATTCGGAACGGGTACCACCAGTAGGCTGCAGCCTGCAGGAGCAGGAAGGATGCACGGCCGCTGCCGAGAGAGCGCTGCAACTGCAGGGACGAACGCGTTTTTGTTCCTCGAGGAGTCACTGAACTGTTTTTTTTTTCCTTCTTCAATTCTCTGTTTCTACCTTGTTCTTCGGGTGATTTTCTTCACGGGCGCATTAGTCTGTGAGAATTTTACGAGGTGGTGTGAACTGTTACATGTTCTGCTGTCGGTAGAGTACTATCTAGAGGAACTTACCGTTGACCGTTCTGCAATGTTGCTGCTCGGCAAAAAAAAAAAAAAAAAAAAAGTTCTTCTTTGGGTACTGTTTGTAAATACGAAGCACGGCAAGTCCAGGCTCCAGCGTTTCCTTCTTTTGTGCATGTCAATCTTTCAATAGGATCTGCAGCGCTCAAACAGGTCTAAACCATTCGGCCCCCGCGTTCCAAACAATGTCTTAATTCGGCTCCCAGCCTACTGGAGGCGAAGCGGAGGCAAACATACATGCAGTAATTACAAACAGTACGATGTATTCCGTCATCCCAAACACAAACTCGATCTTTCAGATTCATAATTGGAATTTATTTTAGTTTGGGACTAAGTCAGATTTTCTTAAATTTAATTATACCTATATAAAATAGTATCAGTATTTATATATCTAAATTAATTGACTATGAAATACTCCGTTCATTTTGAAAATTCTAATTCAACACGGTTTTTCTAAGACAGATACACATTATATTTAGGTATATAGTAAAAGATTACATTATATTTATAGGTACATAATAAAAGAAATGTATACTCACAATTTAGAATAGAGTATATTTTATGGTTAATTTAATGACACTTATCCAGTATATAAATGGTTGTATTACTTGTTTAAATTGAAACTTGTTTGAGTTTTTGAAAAAAAAAAACACACACACACCGAGAAGCGCACTTTTTAATGGAGAGAGCACATCTTTTTTATTACAAGGAAAACATTGATATCAGATATGCACACAGATCTCTCGCACTCTCTGCAATAATGCACAGGTCACCCGATAGCCAAATCTCTCTCGCCACCCACAGGACACACCATACAGTTCTGTCCCCAGGAAATTCCGCAGGCTGTGCAAACTCATGCCGCTAATTACACTCTGCCGATGTACAAAGAGCGAAAAACAGATGCGGAAACCATAGCAAATCCACCTAGCAGGCTCGAACCTCAGTCAAACGGCCAGGTGGTGGCTCGCAGTTGCCGGTAAGCTTCAAGGACCCAAGGAAGCAGGAGAGTTTCTTCATGATGGGCTTGTGGCGAATCACTACTTGCACTTCGATAACATTCTTCCAGTCATCGGCGTAGGTTTCATAGCCCTCTAGATCTTCTTCGGTTATGAAGACTGTGTCACTACACCCAGTGGGGCTTGTTGGTCTGGACAGCATACTTCGACAACGAGGTAAAACAAAATGCTCGGTGTCAAACTCAGTGGTGGCGAAACCATCAACTTCAGGGTCTCCAAAGGATGCTTCACTGGATTCTTCATCAGATGTTATTGAGTCTTCATTTGAGCTCTGAATCGAAAGGCATCTGCTGCTCAGCGTGCTTGACAGTTCACTGGATTCCTCATAAGATAGTGCTGAGCAGGTTGGGTTCGGGCTCTGTATGGAAAGGTATCTCGCGTTGAGTTTGCTGAACATTTTAACAGCCTGCAGCAAGAAGTACCATATTTCAGCAAAGGAATCACAAAATAGGAGAACAAGTGTCTGAGTAATAACATTCATAGAGTATATGTAATCATGTAATAGAAAATTGCCAAGGAAGTCAGGTAGTGTGCCTGCCACTGAGCTGGCGCTAAAAGCACTCTAGGCCTCACAGACCTCGCATGATCCAAAGCTGCTTCTGGTGTCATATTTCTGTACTTGATCTGCATTAAATACGTATGTTAAGTTTATATTAGAATGCACAGTTACAGTTACAAGACAGTTAAACCAGAAGCAAATCATTTTTTCTTACCAAAAAACACAAAACTATAGTGGTGCTTCGTCCCCTTCCAGCCTTACAGTGGACATAGGTGCTACCACCTTGCACTTCATTACCTGGAAAAAGAGCAATTGTTAATTAGCCTTGGCCACATGACTTCCACACAAACCACACAGAAGCAGGACATAACGACACTGTTTTACTACATACTACTATAATTGTTACTAAAGCATCAGCATTAGTCTTCTGGTACAATGTTCCAAACTGTCTACTGATATGGACCCCACACCGAATGAGTCAACGGTGAAAAAAAAAGAAACTGACAGGTCTGTTACTATTTACTATTGTGAATAAGCACTGTGTTTTAACATCTTGTTATTTGATCCAACCAAGTGCATTTGCTTCTAGGGATTATCACCAGATAATATCACTGGGATAGCATTAATGTAAAAAAGAAATGCATAGTACAAATACTATAAACCAATATCAGTGAGATAATGCCAACAAAATGGTTAGCACAATTTATAAGCTATCTTTCCTGCCCCTTGACTGATTAAAGAACTACCACTTCTAACCACACCATACAGATTAGTTCACAGCACTGTCACATCCGATATGCATCATCATAGCTGATAAAAGACTCCCCCTCTTTAAAATACAGACCACTTTAGCTTTGTCCTAAGTCAGTTTTCTCTAACTTTGACCAAGCTTATAGACAAATAAATTAATCTATGCAAAACCTAATAAGTGAATTATCGAGAAATATTAAATGGTGGATTTAATGAAACAATGTTGATGAATTTTTCTACAAAGTTAAGAGAAATTTGACATAGGAAAAAGATAAAGTGACCTATAATTTGAAAAGGAGGGAATACAACTTTATACTAGCAGGCATAGTTCAACTGAAGAATGTCCACTTGCATTCAAGTTGGAAAATGTTTAACAACAGCCAAAGATATTATCAAAGTAACACAGATGATGCATGACACAAACCATAGCTGACAACTTTCCCTGATCTGAACTGGCACCACTAAATTAGCACCCTAAAGCTGAGATGGCATCACCAAGACAAGTTGCCTGATGATGGATTGATGAAGCACATATAAAATTATAAAAACCCTAAGAAGCCCAAAAAAAAAATGAAATCATGGTTCAGAACATACTTACAATGGATAAAATCCACTGCACGACAGATATGCTCCAGGGATGGGGCAAACAGGTAGTCTCTTGTAGGAATTTCGAGATGATTGATTCCATGAGCCTGAAAAATGGAATTATATAATTATTTAGATCATAAGCTGTAAAATCTGCCAAATATGGTATGGTGCTACCTCCCTATCTCATGTGCACCAGTGCCAACCTAACCAAGTGATTTGCTGATTGCGGAATTTCATAGCGAGGCAATGAAATGATGTCCATGATCAGAATGCACAGACGAGGATAAAATGATTCTGCCTGCCTCTACAATGACTTAAAAAATAAGTGCCTCCTGAAGCTGGATCTACAGCTTCCCAACTTAAATGTCATTAAGTTCACTATGTAGATACTTGTTAGGTTAGAATATACCCTTCAGTTGTCTTAGACAAGTAATAACATTATAAGTTCAGAAAGAAATAAAGTTATTCCTGCAGCTACAAGAGGTGGAGGAACTTCTACCTGGTATAGGGATGTTGGAACCAGAGTTTCATAGGATTCGTTGAGTGTAACAACTCCAATTACACCAAGTTGCTTCAGGCGCGGAACATCGCTAGAGAATGGAACAGCACCTAGCAAAACATACTGAAGATAGAGGTGGTATGAGTATCAGTTACAATATCAATTGCACACTAAGAAGGAATGACTATCGTTATTCGTATTCCATCACCAATTTAACTGATCAGCTCTAGTGACTAGACTATAAATGATAGATTGATACATTTACACCTCCATAACAATAAGACTGCACGGATATTTGATGAAACTTAATCAGGCAGCAACTGAATTACCGACCCACACAACCCTAGCTATCCCCAAAAACATATCCCCAAATCGCATCCCGAAACACAAATAACGAAACCAGGACATGAACATGGAGACAGGCAAACGATCATCACCTTGTCGACGCGATCCCACCAGCGGAACTCGCCATCGAACCGGTTGCGGAGCACGTTGTAGAGAAGCGTCGGATAGAACAGGACCCTCGCGCCGGCACCAACAAGCGCACGCTTCGCCCGCAGTCGCGCGACCGCGACCACCTCCCCGTCGCCGCCGGCAGACGCCTCCTCCTCCTTCCGCTCGTCATCCTCCACCTCCAGCCCATCCCGAAGCTCCCGAATCCTCATGGCCACCCGCCCGGATCGGAGCCCCAATCCGACCGGCAAACCCTAGGAGCCAACGCGCTTTGCGGCGTCCTCCCGCGCTCCTCGATTTCAGGGAGCGGGATGGAGAGAGGGGAGGGATTTGTGGATCGAGAGCGGATTAATCTACTGGCATCGGGACGCCAAAATGGGAAGGAAGAGGGGCGGCTGCAGCTCAGCGAACAACCCAGGTGGACGACGGCTACGGGAATAAGGTCATAGGTGGCGTATTAGCCGGCGAGTTTGCGACAAATCTGCTTTCCCGTCTGTTTAGCACTAATCAACGGATGAGTAATGGCTGAGTGTGCTTTTTGTGAATTGGTCCTTGGATGGTTGGATAATTATCTAGGTTAGAGAATTTTGTGACTATCTCTATCTATAGGTTCGCAGCACTTCTTGTATGTGCACGTTGCAAGCAAAACATCAAAACACTATTCCATCTCTTTTGGATTTCTTATTATCATGGGAATGGAACGATGATAACTCTGGCTATATTGAAATGTAGGGCACTGCATGTAAATTAGATTATGGCCATGGGCATTGCGTTTCTGGTGAGGTTCTTCCAACGACATGTCTTGCATATCGTGCACGTCACTAAGAGATACATGGTTCGGGTGCAAACAAAGCCTAGGCATCGCCGACTTTAAAAGTCGGCTAGACCCTACATTGACCAATCTAGTTCATTATTGGTGAGGTAACACCTAATTAGGCTTTGTTCGACTGATATTATTTTGACTTATGTTGATTTATATGGATGGTTTGTTGAGAGAGAAAAATATTGTTCCACAACTGGTTTGTATGGATTAAAATCGGCCGAATAGAACGAGCGAACAAGCCCTTAAGCATCAATAAATATGCAGGAGTTTGGTGTGTGTGGGGTTATTTTCTTTAGTTTTAGTCTCTAAGTAATAAACATGTCTAAGATATATTCTCTTTGTCCCTAAAAGAATCAATTTTTAGATTCTGTGTCAGTCAATTTTTTTTAACTTTAGCTAACTTTATAAAAAAATATTATAATAATATCTATGACTTAAAATAAGTACTTATGTGAAAATATACTATACCTTTTAATATTTTTTCTAAAAATTTAGTTAAAGTTTAAAAAAATTAACTTATGACAACTCTAAAAATATATTTTTCTAGGGACAGAGGGAGTAGTTAGCTTGTTGGGAAAAAAAAGCTATGAGAATTACAATCGTGACAGCTTCCAACAATTTAATAAAAGGTGCCTACATTAAGGACCTATAGCTTGATTAGGAGATGTGGAGACATGTAAAATGAGGCATAGAGAAGAAACACTGACCTCATGGAGGCGGCTAGAAATGCAAAATCGCCTAACGACCAGGCCAAGTGGCCGGATGCATGGGCATCTGATTTTCGTTTTGCTTTTGTATAAGCGGGCGTCATCTCGAGACCTCGATGGCAACCGGCCGAATCACCGAACGTGGCGTCGCTTTCTGCGCACAGCTTCCGCAGATGATAGATGAGTAGATCACACGCAGACTTCCGCCCCCGCCGCATATTCGTGCGTATACAGGGGCACACCCTGCCGTTCGATACTCCGGTACCCGATTTCGAAGGGAACCCTCCGCACGGACCGCACCCACGCGTCAAGACTGCTTGTGGCTTTTAGAAACCGCGGCCCGGGCAGGGTTTACCAAACCGCTCCGGAACCGGTCGGTTACCGCGGTAACCGGCCAAACCGTCCACCACCGGTTCGGTTTCGGTACCGGTTTGAATCCAAATTTTAAATTTGAATTTTAAAAAATAAAAAATTCTGAAAAAAATCCTAAAAGTAGTTCATGATTTATAGAGTCGAATGGTGTAAAAAATTTTCAAATTGGAGTTCGTTTGCTATTTATTTTGACGTGTTTAAGTTTGAAAAAAAAAAAGAAAAAAACCGGCCGGTCCGTTAAGGACCCATGCAGCCCATTTCGTCCAGGCGTCTCATACAAGGCAGGCAGAGGGCGGGGGGCGGGGGGGGGGGGCTGTCGGCTCCCACAACCCTATCCGCCCACTCCCTTCCCCATTCCGCCCGAGCGCCGCGCGTTCCGCCTCCGCGCCTCGGTTACCGAACGACCGACGGCGGTTATCGAGGGGAACGGGTCGGTAACCGCCCCCGTCGCCAGATCCAACGCCCCCGAGCGGTTACCGACCGGGCGCACGGTAACCGTCCGGGATACGAAGGTAAGCTTTTTTTGTGTGTTTTTTCATTTCCTTGCATTTGTAGTTGTTTTAGTTGTAGGATTTAGTTAGAACAAGCTGTAGGATGTAGGATTAATGGAGTATAGGATGTAGAAAATATTTATTGTAGGATTCAGGTAGGATTTGACTTAGCATTTATATAGGAGTTAGGTTTATTTGGTTTAGGATTTAGGATTTGCGGTTGGATTTGCTTTAGGATGTATGTAGGATTTATGATTTTTTTATATAGGATTTAGGATTTATGTAGGATTTAGGTGTATGTTAGGATTTAGGTTTATTTGCGGTATGATTTGATGTATGTGTTCGATTTATTTGTGTTGTCCATTTGTGCAGGAAGACAATGCCGAAAGACGTGGTATGGGAGCATGGTGAGAATGTTGCTCCCGGTTGGAGATGCAATTACTGCCGTACACAAAAAGGCGGGGGTGGTGCTTCCCGATTGAAGCAGCATTTGGCTGCGCGCGGGGCGGAGGTGATCCACTGCAGCAAGGTGCCCAAAGAAGTCCGGGAGTACTTTCAGCAGGACATCGACAGAACTAGGCAGGCAACTAGTGACCGCTCTCGGCAGAGGGTTGCACGAGAGGCTGCTGCAGCGGAGGGTAACCACCCCCTTGACGATGGCGAATACGAGGCTCAGTTCCAGGCAGCCATTAATCAGTCCAAAGCAGAATATGAGTACCAAGAGGGGGTGCAGCGGAGAGGAGGCGCTTACGAGCGTGGAGGTGGCAGTGGTAGTGGTACTGCTTCACAGGGGGCAATCTTTTGCAGAGGATGTTTCGGAGGTCTGCTTCACAGAGGCAGACCCCTGCGGCGGTGGATGACTACAACTTAGCAGCCGGTACGAGGGGTGGACTGAAGCAGACAAGGATTGATACAGGGTCATGGACGCAGAGGGGAAGGAACACGAAGGATGCAATTGAGAAAGCTTGGGGAAAGTTTTTGCATACTACAGGAATCTCCGGGAGACAGGCGGACAATCCGTACTTTGTTAGTGCGGTCAGGGAGACGCAGAAGTGGGGTAAGTACATATACTTGAAGACCTATGTCATTACGTATATTTCTCTATTCTCATGTTTCGCTTACGATTGCAGGTGAAGGCATTGCATCACCCAGTGCAAGGGATATAGATGGGAAGTACCTCGATCAGAACGACGCGGACTTACAGAGCCGGTATGCAAAGTTTCAGGACAAGTGGCCCATGTTTGGGGTCACGATGATGTGTGATTCATGGACGGGCCTGACAAAAATGAATGTCATCAATCTTTTGATCTATAGCAATGGCATCATATGGTTCCACAAGTCAGTTGATGCGACTGGCAGAAGCCAAGATTCATCTTATTTGTTGGGGGTACGTCCAAAATATTGTGCCAGTTCACATGCACTATGTTTTTTCGGTTCCACTAAATGTTGTGTCTACTTTTCCAGCTGATTCGCAAGGTGGTTGAGGAGATAGATACTGAGCATATCGTGCATATCGTCACGGACAACGGCTCCAACTTCAAGAAAGCATGTCAAAGATTGAACGAGGAGTATGAGCATATTGTTTGGACACCCTGCCTTGCACACACCATCAACTTGATGCTGAAGGACATTGGTCAAAGGCCGGAGCATGCAGGTATGATCTCTGTATGCAAGCGCATTTCAACTTGGCTGCACAACCATGACCAGTTGAATGCAATGATGAGGGAAACCATTGGTAGTGAGTTGGTCAAATGGAATGCCACTAGGTTTGGGACCAACTACATATTCATGGAGAGCTTCCATCGGAAGCGTGATCGTTTTATGGAGTGGATGGGATCTCCCGAGTTCTTGCATAGTAGGTGGAGAAAATCCAAGGAAGGACATTATGCTCACGCAAGATTGTCTAGTATACAGTGGTGGGATGGACTTAAATACATCATTGATTCAGTGGCACCAATTTACAGGTTCCTTCGGTTCGCTGATCAAGATAAGTGACCTAACCTGTGTGAAGTAGTGTACAACTTCCAAGAGTGTAAAAAGGAGATGGATACCTTCTTTGGAACAAATGCCCAAACATGGCATGAGTACAAGGCTATCATGGATGACAGGATTACGGACGTGTACTATGGCACGTATGTGGGCCCAGGTGCGATCACAACCATTGTT
Source organism: Microstegium vimineum (assembly GCA_022036555.1). Lineage (NCBI taxonomy): Eukaryota > Viridiplantae > Streptophyta > Magnoliopsida > Poales > Poaceae > Microstegium > Microstegium vimineum. The sequence continues at coordinate 13,494,016 of CM039127.1, read as the reverse complement.
AAAATAGCAATCTCTACATATTGAGTATTTACCATATGCTAATTTGTCATGCATCATATGTTGCAGCTGCTGTCCTGAACCCAAGGCTTGTATATCGTTACAATCCAACTCCGCAAATGTTTGGTGGCCTCAGGGAAGCATTTGGGAAAATGACGGATGTGCATACCGCTGTCTTGGCATTACAGGAGGCAGAAACATTCTGCCAACATCTTGGGGAGTTTGGCACTGAGCTGGCCATGAAAATGTCCATCGACCCCAATACAACCCCATGTAAGAGTACTTTTGAACTCTTTTTTTGTCTTTTTGAGCACATACCTAACATAATGGGTTCCACTTGCAGCTCAGTGGTGGTTGCTGTTCGGCAGGCACACTCCAAATCTGCAAAAACTTGCGTTGAGGCTTGTTGCACAATGTGTATCCTCCAGTGGATGCGAGCACAACTGGAGTACATTTGCCTTAGTGCACACGAAGGTTCGTAATCGCTTGTCCCACAAAAAACTGAACAAGCTAGTGTATGTGAACTACAACCTTCGCCTGCGACTTGCGGATGCCTCCAGACCACCTAGGCGTGAGGAAGAAGACTTCATTGACCAGTTCACGCAGATATCCTTTTACGATACGGATAATCCGGTTCGAGACTGGATAGAGTATGGCAGATCCAACAAGGCTCCAGTTCTCGACGAAGAAGATGAAGAAACGGACATCCCTCTTCCGTCCCGTATTGTGAGGTACGTTGATGTACTTTGTTAGCCACTAAGAAACCATACTTTTAATAATATGATTCATTCTTTGTGATGACAGAGACCAAGTGGACCCCGACGATCTTGGGCCCATCAGTGATTGGGCCCGTAGACATGTGGGTGACACGCATCTTGGCAAAAGGAAATACCAGACGGGACCTAGGTAGGAGGACCCCAAAAGCCAGAAACGAAAGGGGAAGCGAGTGCAACAACCTGTCACCAGCGATGCTTCGACAGATGATGGCGAGGAGGGTGAGGAAAGTCCACGGTACCAGGAGTCCGATGACAGCAGCTCAACACATGACAATGGAGACAGTGATAGTGGTGACGATGACACTGCAGCTGCTGGTGGTGGTGGTGGTGGTGGTGGGGCTGGGGGTTCTGTAGTTGGTGGTGGTGGTAGTGGTCTTAGTGATGCTGGTGGACTTCGTTTCACAGGTATCAATTGCTACAGACATTTTTTTTCTGTCTATGACTATTGACTAGTACTAATTATGGTCGGGTGCAGGCGAGACGGACTTCACACATGCTACTCAGGACCGCGACCATGGGCAGCCGGAATCGCAGAGGAGAGCTTACGACCCGACGGATTGCTATGGCACGCCACAGTACTCCTCTTCCTCGTACAGTGATACATCGTACGGTGGTGGTTATACCTATCCCGTTCCTGACATCAGCACGCAGCCGACCACTAGATGGGTCTACGAATGGCAAGACCCGGATTTCTACAACATGTTAGTGCAGGAATGGGAGACCACAGCTCATTGGACGGGCCAATCATGGATAGACTACAAGGCTCAGCTCCAGACGCACGGTATCGCTCTAATGTCCACCGCGGAGTATGAGGAGGCGTGCCGAAACGGGATCTTCCCTTATATTCTACGCCAGTGACCATGATGTTTGCATGTCTACGACACAAGGTATTTCCATGGATGATTTGTTGTTGCAACGGTGAACTACGTTATTTCCGTCGTAAATTTGTGACTAGTGCATCAATATGATATTTCGATGGGTTGTCCATTTGTGTCACACTATTTTCCCCTGAATTGTGTGTTCTATTTACATCATTATGTGCAAAGATCATGCAAAAAAATGGATTGTTTCAAGAAAAAAAAAGAACACCCGGTGGTTAGGAGCGGTTACCGATCAAACCGGACGATAACCGGCCTTAACCGACCGGTTACCGGTAGCCAACCGTTTGAACTACGCCGTTTGAATTCAAAATCCAAACCGTTCGGTTTGGGACCGGTTTGGACGGTAACCGACGGTTACCGGCAAACCGCCGGCCACCGGTTGCCGGATCCAAAACAGTAGGGTAAACCCTGGGCCCGGGACGGTGCCCACATGGGCGACCGGCGTGGCATCGTGTCACCCACAGCTGACGGTCCGCTTCCCTCCGGCCTCCGTCTCGGTCTCGCGCCACGAGTTTGTGCCGCCCGCTCGACGCGTGCCGTGGGCCGGATCAAAAGTTCGTTTAGCCCATTTAAACGGGCATAGGAAGCCAACCTCCAATATCTTCTTGGAAAAAGTCCTTTTTTGGTCTCCCAACTTTTACCAAAGTCTGATTTTCATCCTTCAACTTAAAAACTAGACATATCGGCTCCTCCATCTATTAAATCTGTGCACTTTACCTCCCTCGCTGGTTTTGAGTCTGGTTTTGCACCGCTGGATGCTGGCGTCACGTCGGAATGGGCCCATGGGCTCAGCCAAAGGCTAAACAAAGGTGAGGTGGCCTTGCACGCCGCCTACGGTGTCACAGTGTCCTGGCGCCGACGTTGCGGCGCTCGCCACCCGCGCATCCGTCGTCGAGTTGGGGTGGGGGGCTCGTATCCTGTGCGCGGCGCAGTGGAGGCGAGCGTGCGCCACTGAGCCAGTGACGATGGCGGCTCTGGCTCGTCATGGCCACCGCGGGCTGAGCGCGAGCTCATGCTGTCACCGTCGACACCTCTTTGTGTGTGCAAGCTTGTCACCCAGTGCTGCCTATTGACTTCTCCTGCTCGCCGGCATGAAAGCTGCTGGACCGAATTGAAGGGCAATCACCATGCGTTTATTTCGTGTCTTTATGCGTGCATGTGTTTCTATTTTTCTTTGTTGCTCTGCATATCTGCAAGCTCAGGGCTAAATTAAGTTGTGTGCTTTATAGGGTGTTGTCCAATGCTAACTCCAAAAAGATACCCGACCACTTCTAGACTAAGCAAATGAACAACCAAATGGCTGCTATCTTCTTTCTTGCCTTCTTGATATCTTCATCATACATGTATATATCCTGTAGTTGCATCACCATACGTCCATACCTTAAAAAAGAAATTAACTTATTTACAGGCTAAAACTTCCATGCATATACGTATATGCTTGAGGTCGAGATCAGCAATCAGTGCCACAAGTATACGTATATGCTTCAGGCCATGTACCGTTGTACGAGATCAAGATCAGCAACCAATGCTAGCTAACTGAATAGAAAGCTAGTTAAGTGAAACTCTGAACTTGACTAAAACTGACTGAACTGAATGAACCAACACCCCCGCCTGGGGATGGCGGCCTGGACAGCAGCGTCGTACGTGTGCTCGCTGCTGTGGGCTCTGCCGTGCCCCAGGCTCGCCGCCATCGCCACGGGCACAGCGAAGCGCAGGCTCGCCTCCACGGGCTCCGCCACGCCTTATGCCGGCCGCATGCTGGCTTGCCGCCGCCGCCGCCACAAGCTTCGTCGTGCCCCATGCCAGCCGCGTGCTTGGTCGCCATTGCCGCAGCTTCGTCGCGCCCCAGGCTGGCCAGGTCCGGTATCGTCGTGCCCTATCTGCTATGTGCTGCCATATCCGACCATCTCCTCTGTAGCCAGTGCCAGGAGTGCAAAACCAGAATCAAACCAGCCATGGATGTGAAGCGCACGGTATTGATAGATGAGGGAGCCTATATGTCTGGTTTTTAAGTTAAGAGATGAAAATTAGACTTTAGCGAAAGTTAAGGGACCAAAAGTGAACTTTTTCCTATCTTCTTTGGTCTCCACGAGTTCCTGGACTGTGATGGTAGTTTTTTTTAGATTCGACCGTGATGGTAGTTCAAGACCGGTGGACATGGGCTGCGAGGGTGACCAAGCACCAACACAATATTAAATTTTAGATCCCCTTCAAAATTCTAAATTTTCAGTCATATCAAATCTTTAGGCGCATGTATGGAGCATTAAATCTAAGTAAAAAATATAACTAATTACACAGTTTATCTATAATTTACGAGTTCAATCTTTCGAACTTAGTTACTTCATGATTGGACAATAATTACTAAATACAAACGAAACGCTACAATGCTAACTTTACTGGATCTAAACAAGGCCGTGAAGCATAGAGTTGCGGCAACGGCTTTCGTCTTCATAGGTTCATCGATGGCAGTGGTGGTTCAAGGGCACTGGAGGACAACCAATGGATGGGATCGGCAACAGGGCGACCAAGCACAATGTTTAATGAAGGGTGGGGTAATAGCAGTGGCAAAGAAGGTGGAAGATGAGGTCGCCGGTGGCCTAGGCGGCGATGCAGGCCGATGAGGGATGGCAGTGGAGAAAGATGAACGGAGGAAGAATAAGAAGACAGGAAGCTCTGACATGTGTGTGCCATATATTTATGAGCTCTGCATAATTAGTGACATAATAGTTGTTTGGTTCGTGGAGGAAAATAAGGAGAGTTGATGAAGTTATTGTATGGGTGTTTTCCAAATGGGAAATTATACAAGTTATGATGAGCAATGATGATATATTTATCTTCCATTTAGAAACTTAATTTTCTCACCTTTAGGAAACTCCTACCTTTCTAAAATAAATAGGCATATAGTCATAAATTAATTTATTTTGGAGTAGAGGGAGTATATGATACTCCTCCCAATTCTAAATTATTACAAGACGTTTTATATTTTCTATACATATATATATTTTTGGCTATATAGTTAGATATGCACTATGGTAAATAAAATATATCTAGAAAAACTTAAATATCTACTCCCTCCATCCCAAATTATAAGACATTCCAGAAATCTTGGAGGGTTAAAGTATCTTAAGTTTAAGTTTGATCATACTTATATGATAATATAATAAAATTTATGATGTCAACTAAATATTATTAGATTCTTTATCAATTATATTTTTATAGTATGTCTATTTAATGTTATAAATCTTTATAATTTTCAATGTTTTGACTTTCCAAAATTCTTGAAATATCTTATAATTTGAGATGGATGAAGTAATTTAGAACGGAGAAAGTACATGGCAACCTTGGTCAACATACACTTTTTTTAAGAATGATGGTGGATTAAACCCCCCCCCCCCCTCCCCTTTTTTTAAAAAATTGACCATTTCTGGCATGCAATTTCCAGACCAAAGAAAAAGTCAGAAGTCAACTGTCTGTGAGCCTACTGCAGCCCAATTATCTACTACTAATCGCTGAGACGAAGCCACCAACGTCATGCTGGTTCCCAATTATCTACTTATCGCTGAGACGAAGCCACTATGGTCTCCCCTCCCCCCCCACCCCCCACAAAAAAAAAAGAGTTAGCCAAAGATTGTTTTTGGTCCACTTCCGTACAAATTAGTTTGTGTACTGCGTTTTCTCCGGGGGTGTTGACGACCAGCGCTATGGCAATGCATGGGCAAGCTTTGAAAGTGGCTAGCAGTGTGCCGAGGACAGTGGTTATTCTTCTTTTTTTTGGCACTGCTGATGCAAATCAATGTGCTCAGCAAACGACTTTTCTTTTACAAGTCCTGCGTGTGGGAACTGTTCGTGCACAGTACACTATATATATAACGTATAGACGTTGGTTCATTTGCTTGTGCAAAAGTGCAATGAACCATTCGTCATTTAGATGGTAAGAACTACTCCATCCGTAATAAATTATAGTTCATTTGACTTTTTTTCAACTCAAATTTGACCACTCGTCTTATTTAAATTTTTGTGTAGAATATCACTTCCTTTGTTGTGGCTTACTTATTTAATAAAGGGCACATCTAGCGCCCGGACGTCTGACGCCATCAGGGTGTCCGGACGCCACACACGCCTACTGTTTTCCCGTACCTGATTTAACCGTTGGTGGGACCAAGGAAAATTAGAGCGCTCACGTTTACTACGAGCAGCCTGACCGCGCACTCCTGCTGTTGCCCGCATGCTGCTAGTGGCTTATCATGTTGCGGCTGCGCATCATGGCGCTGCTGACAGCATCCGACAAAAAATAAGGAGACAGAGCATGGCGCAGTCCCTTTTTCGCGCGTCTACAGGTGGGCCTGCATCGCCTAGGACGTCGCTCGAACCGCGGTTGTGCGCTCAAACAAGCCCACGCCGCCTGCGCCACACGTTCGTACAGGACTGCTCGCATTCCTGTTTTTCACATGTTTGTCAGGTGCAGAATCAGATCTACTTTTGAAACATCGAGATGACACACTTGCAACAAATAAAAATGACACATAAAACAGTTGAAAAGATGCATCTAAAACATCTAAAAAAACACTTGAAAAACATACGCAAAATCCAAATAAGACGGTGCTCTCATGCCCTCTGCAAACACCCAATGTACTTTTAAAACAATCATATGAAAACATTTGCAATATAAACATGGAAACATATGAGACATACAATTAAAACACCAACATGTGCAACATCCTAATCTATTTTTGAAACATTTAGATGAAACACTTACAACATACAAATAAGACACATGAAACACTTGAGACACGCATACGAAACATTTCCAACATACGTGTACAAAAACACACATGAAACATTAGAGATAGACACTTGCAACATATGTGCACAACAATTGAAACATACCAAACACCTCGATCCACTTTTCCAACATCCGCATGAAACAATTGCAACATCCAAATGAAACGTCTGAAACAATTGAAACATACTCTTGCAACATACGCTTTCATCACGTCATCTTGTTTCTTGGACGAATCCTAGACGTCGTTGCGGCACATGGAGCTTGCCGGTGCGCCTCTAGGCGCTGACCTGCTCGGTGGCCTGGGCGAGCACTTGCTCGACGGCGTGAGTGAGCACCTACGCGAGGTGCGGGAACCCCCTACGCGAGCACCCCTGGGCGAGCACCTTCTCATCAGCGTGGGCTAGCACGTTGGGCGTGCCAGAGGACAAAGGCGTGGCAGGGGCCGCTGGAGGATGGGGGCGCGACAAGGGATGTTGCGGCGGCGCGCCGGAAGACAGAGGCGTGGCAGGGCTCGCTGGAGGATGGAGGCATAACGAGGGACGGCGACGGCGGTGTGCGCGAGGTGTGGAAGCCCCCTACGCGAGCACACCTGGGCGAGCACCTTCTCATCAGCGTGGGCCAACACGCTGGGCGTGCCGGAGGATAAAGTCATGGCGGGGGTGCGCTGGAGGATGGAGGCGCGACGAGGGATGTCGTGGCGGCGCGCTGGAACGCAGAGGCGTGGCAGGGCCTGCTGGACTGCCGGAGGACGAAGGCGCGACGAGGGATGGCGGCGGCGGTACGCCGGAGGACAGATGAGTGGTAGGGCCTGCTGGAGGATGAAGGCATGCTGAGGGACGACGGTGGCGTGCCGGAGTTGGCTCGTAGGGCCAGTGGCTGAGCGCTGCGCCTAGACGGCGGTGGCATGCGGCACATTTGTGCCAGCGGCCGAGCACGACTGGCGAGTGGATAGAAGCAAGGACGAGCGGATAGGAACAAATACGTGGACAAGATTTTTCTAGATAGAAACGGAGAAGCCGAAGTATTGGGCTGGTCTGTCGTACGGCCCATCAACGACGGAGCGGACGGACGCCCGTATACCGATTTTTTAATTAGAAAAGGAAGATGGGATTGATTTGAGGGAGCGCGGAGCAGTTGGGCTGGTGCTAGTCTACTGTTGACACGCGTCCAGACGAGTGGGATTAACGGACGTCCTTAGGCAAGCATTACCGTGGTCTACAAAAATGACTTAAATTTAATTATATTTGCAGAGATTTTTTCAATAAGACAAGTGGTCAAACTTAGAGTAAAAAAAGGCAAACGAATTATAATTTAAAACGGAGGGAGTACGACAGCGACGCTGTCATTACTTCTTATCTTCCACGTCACCAGGGCTTTCGATCTCGTGCGCGTAGAACATATATTTTGTTAGATAAGGAATTTTGGTTTTGTAAAAGTTTAGCACTAAACCGTTTATTATTACAAAGTTTTAGCCCGTGGGCGATTTAAAAATACTCTCAAAAGCACAAAATACAAAGAGACCTGTTGACATCGTTTTTTGGCACGTGTCAATATGATCTAAAGATTGTGCCGATCGGCAAAAGGCTAGTTGTCGTTTCTTATCGGCATTGGGATATTACCAGTCAGATTGCCGGTAAAGGCAAGAATGTTGCTGATGCAGACAGTGACTTATTGCCGATTGAGACAGGAAGACACTGTTGATGAAGGCAAGGGGATATTGCCGATAGAGACATGAATGTTGCCGACACAAAGAACATTGCCGATAAGAACCAAAGCTCATTACCGATGTGATGAAAACAACAATGTTGCTGATGGAGGCAAGATGTTACCGATGAGGGCAAGGAAGCATTGCCGATGAGAGCCAAAACTTGTTGCTGATAGAGAATATTACCAATGAAGACGGAAAGCTGTCGATGAATGGTAGATGCTACCGATGGAAGCAGGATGACATGGCTAACGTGAGCATACAATTGCCGATGACGCTAAAAGAAAGTTGCGGATCGGAAGGATATGTCGATGGAAAGTTTCATCGGAGAGAAGACATAAGGAAACTGGTGATCTTATACCAGTATTGTTATAGAAGTTTGAGTTCGACTCTTGCACGAGTCGTTTGTTTCCTTAAAAATAGAGGCGTTTGTTTAGGAAAATATTATTGTTATTTGGGTCCGACTCCTGCGCGAGTCAGTTATTTCCTTTAAAATAGGAGTTTGTTTTGTTTAGGAAAGGTAGGAATCGTGTCTGTCTACGACTCCTATTGCCGAAGTATAAATATGTACCTAGGGGTCGTGAGGAAAAATATATCCAAGCATATCAAACAAATCAATTACTTTTTTATCTACTTTACCAGTAATTTATCTTTACCGCATTAGGTTTAATTATCTACGAGTTTTTCAAGTCTCGACGGGCTGCATCTCATCGACCTCCGTCAACCCTTGCAAGTTCCGCGTTTTGAGTAATCTGAGCCTTGACGTCTGGGCGCATCGTTGTCGTCTCGTTCAGCTCTACTCTAGTTATCCTGATCAGGTTTGAGCCTTGACATCTGGGCGCATCGCCGTTGTCTCGTTCAGATCTTGTTCTAGTTATCGTCCTTGTCGATTAACTGGTCAAATCGACTGACACACCTTTGGACATCAAATTCGGGTATAAGCCCGAGGTGTTCGCAGATCCTGACATTTTTTGTGTCAACACCTCTTTTGGCACGCCTAGTGGGACAATATCACATCTTTTGGCCACGGTTTAACCCATTACAAGCTTAATGGACAATATTGCTGAGATCAATCCGAAGAATGTCATTGAAGTCTCCGAAGCAAATCTGAGAGATGATCAGAAGCAGGCTATGGAGCGGGCTATGGAGGAGTATAAATAGTTATATCTCAAGTCCTTCAGCCTAAACAGAATCGGCGAAGCAGTCCAGAAGCAAGATCCGCCGTTGCCACGGCATGTCACTTTCGACGCTGATCCTGGTAAATTACAAGAGATGGTTAATTCTGCATTAAATCATGTGTTAATTAGCCAATCCAATGTGATGTCTAATACTGTATACAATGCTGTCAAGCAAACTTTCAAGGAAAGACAAGCATCATATTATGTTGATCCGGCGTATCATCAACTCGGATCGGCATTTGTTATAATCCCATCGGCGGTTCCAAGGGTGTCTTCACCGCATATGAACCGATCTGCCGATGAGATCATGTTGACAAGATCGAGCCCAGCAAACATTACTCAATTGAATGCAAATCTGGTGGCGTCAACAATGTCTGGACCTGTGACTCAGAGTCAGCCAACTTTCATCAGCTGGTGGGTATATACGGTATGCCTCCAAGTCCATCTGCTGATTCCAAATTGGTCCAGAATAACAATCTAGGGTGGAAGATTCCCGTGATATCGGCAACACCTGTACAACCGATGATTCCAGCGATGCATTATGCTACATCCTCTCCAACGGTGCAATTGCCGTCAGGGAATCCTCAGGTGGAGATACCTAGAGTGGCTTATGCGCAACCATCGGCAGGTTCTTGGCCGATGCAGCAAGACATTGCTATTGGGAACCAGCCCGTATCAACAATGGTTTCTCAAGTTATGGTACCCGCAAATCAAGGCAATCATCCAAGGGTACAAGGGCAACAAGCGCCAGCTGGTTATCAGTCATCAGCAAGTCATATGCCGATGACATCTAATGTAAGTTGGATCGGTCAATTACCGATTCAGCAGCAAGTTGTGCAACCTGGATACCAAGTGGCAAGAGTTCAGCAGTGTCATCCGCCAGCGAGTCTTCAGAATGAAATATCGGTACATTAGCCGATAAGTACTACTTCGCCGCAGTACTCGCAAGTAAACGTGCACAATGAAACATCAACATATCAGCCGATGCATGTAATGTCACAATATAACCCAGTGGACGTTCAAAATTGCTCATCGACAACTCAGCCGATGCATAATGTTCAACAACAGGTGACGCAACCTGGATGTCAAGTGGCAGGGGTCCAACACCACCACTTATCATCGGGGTTATATAATGATGCATTGGTGTCCCAGCCGATAAACCCTCTATTCCCGCAATATATTCCAGTGGGTGTTCAAGATGGTCCATCGGCAAATCAGTCGATGCGTGATGTTCAACGAATTGATGTTGCCTCTGCACCAACCGGTTTGACCTATTTACCACAAAGAGATGAGAAGGTACATCAACCTGTTCACCCGGTCAACATCCAGCCAGTGCATCGGCAGGATCAAGATGCGTACTGGGCCGATAAGATTGCCGAAGTGACGAAAGAGCAATTCGGTATCAAGCCTAAGGTTGATACATATTCTTATCGGACTCCATACCCTCCAGCGTATGATTTGATCCCTCTCCCAAATCGGTACAAAGTGTCAGATTTCACCAAATTTTCTGGTCAAGATGATATATCAACAATGGAGCATATTAACCGATTTATTATCCAATGTGGAGAGGCAGCCAGCAGAGATGAACTAAGGGTAAGATTGTTCTCGTCATCATTATCTGGATCAGCATTTACATGGTTTATTTCACTACCTCCAAATTCTGTGATCACTTGGGCCGATCTAGAAAAACAGTTTTACAAATACTTCTTTGTTGGCATACATGAAAAGAAGATCACCGATTTGGTCAAATTGAAGCAACGTAATGATGAATCGGTAGAAAGCTTCGTGCAAAGACTGTGAGACGTGAAGAACAAGTGCTATAGCTTAGTACTTGATGATCGACAATTGACGGATTTGGCCTGCCAGGGATTACTGCCGCACATCAGGGACAAATACGTGTCTCAAGAGTTTGAAAGCTTGAGTCATCTTGTGCAAAGGGTTGCCGATCAAGACACCAAAGTTTTTGAGTCTAGAGGAAATTGGGATGAGGAGGTGTCTTTAACTAAGAAGACAAATTCGGACGAAGAAGCAAGTATCGGTTTAGTTGAATGGGTAGAGAATAAAAAGCCGATGTCTTGTCCGTTCGACCAGAAAAAAGTTGAGAGATTCACCTTTGATATCACAAAGGCCAATAGGATGTTTGACCTATTACTTCAAAAAGGGGAGGATTAGGCTGGCGTCTAATCAGGTAATTCCATCGGCTGAAGAGCTCAGAAGGATCAGGTACTGCAAGTGGCACAATGCAACTTCGCACAGTACCAATGATTGCAAAGTCTTTAGGCAGGAGTTGCAATCGGAAATTGAATCTGGGCGAATCAAGTTTGAAAATTCCAAAGCCCAGAAGCCGATGAAGATTGACCAGCACCCGTCTCCAAATAATATGGTGGAGACTAGTGGGAAAACTGCCAAGAAAAGTGCATCGGTAAACCCTGAACATCAGATAGCTGCGTATGAAGTAACAGAGAAAAAGTTTGCCGATGATAGGAAAGGCAAGAGGGTTGCCGATGAAAGCAGTAACACCAGGAGATCTCATGGTGTTATAATCACGCATAAGCGACCAAGGCAAGAGTATCGGCAGGAGCGATATTGGCTGCAAGAGGAAGAAAGGCGCCAAGAGTGGCATCGACATAAAGATTATTGAAGGTGCCCTTTCTTTGTTCACTGTTGGGAAGAAGGTATCAAACTGCCGACTACTGATAATTGTCCTGAATGCAATGGGTACTACCTTGCCGATCGGTCATAAAAGAAATCCCGTTTTGACGATCGGGCATCAAGTTATGGTCTTCTGGAGACCGTCGTCCTCTACGGGGTGCTGGAGGTGGCAGTGGCATTCTGGGTGGCCGGCGACCCGGACCGTCGCCGCGGGTGGGGTAAGAGGGTGCTGTGGGCGTCTGTCCTCCCCCTCATTGTGGTGGCCGGACTGGGCGGGTTCGCCGTAATGTAGTAGCTGCTTAATTGTGATTGTGCGCTTGGCGGGTTCGTCAGTTTGTTGAATGCAGATTTCGTTGCTTCAGCTTGAGATGATCCATTGTTGAATGCAGATTTCCCTTGAATCCTCAGCCTTCACAACCCCTCATCTTGGATTCAGTAGTTCTCACCTGTTCCACGCTTTTACTAAACTCACCTCTTCCTATATGCCTTGAAATCTTATAAACATAGCTTTTTCTGAAAAAAAAGTATTATTAAATATAGCTCATTTTTTCAACCAGGTACGCTTTTCGGACCCTGATTCATTCAAGCCTGCTGCTACCATTGAGGAGGTAGCTGATGATGGAGATGAGACCGATGTTGCTTCGGTAGGAGAGGAGTTTTATGAAGCAGAGGAGGATGGGCATGATGCTAGAAAAGACCCAGAAATTCAGTCAACTGATAGTGGAATATCATTAGATGGCATTGGAGAATTTGATGGTGGGGCGGCAACTGAAGAAAGGAGCAGCTTAGAGAAGCACCGATCTGATGAAGGTGTGAAGATTGCTGTCTCCCAGAATTTAGGTAGGATGAATGAGAAAGGGGCAAGTGCACCTACCTCAAGTGTTGAGAACCAAGAAGGTTTGCAGCGGCCCCATGAAGTTCTTGCAGATTCTAAACTAAGCAACACTAATGGCTAAGAGAACAACGATGTGCATGATATACAGGTGGTTGCTATATTTGCAGATTCAGAGGGACACAAGTTTGGATCTACCTGTCACCAGAACAAGGCTCTCTTGAAATAAGGATATGCTGGTAAGAGCAAGATTTTCAGCTTGGTAAGACGAATGGGTCTCTCTGATTGCAGTGACAGTTTCTACAGTATGAGAGACGGGATCATAGACAAACACCTTGCGTTTGGATGTAGCAATGACTATCCTCTTTGTAGACCCACAACTGCCAACAGAACCAATAACTCTTAACAGTCTTAAAATACATGCTTAGGCATGTTCACAAAAAAAAAACTCTAACAATCTTAGGCTCAATTGCATCATCTCTGCAAACATGCTGTAACAGATCAATGCGATGTTCAATGACCAACCACCAGAGCCATAGTCATTCAGCTTCCAAATCTGAAGCATGCCGACATGACGAAGGTCCCGAACCATACACAAGTGGCCAGCAAACTCCACCAAGTGCACACCTGACACATCAAACGGTGGCGACTGGACCCATGCAAAGATCTCATCTGTGAGAGCAAAGGATAGGATGGCAGCTCGTGGCCTTAGAGTGATTAACCCTGGAAGTAATCAGGGGGAGGGATTTTTTCAGAACTAACATTCTAACCACATAGACATATATATGAACTAGAATTAGCTTGCAACATCCTTTGTAATTGTGTAATTGACTTTTACTTTCAGAATTCAAAGGAAAACCAAGTGCAGACCACACAGCAGTCAATGTTCTTAGGAAATCATGATGATTTAAGCTACAACACATTGCAATTCAAAAGTTCCAGGTTACTGACCTTAGATGGTTTTTAGAAAAGCTCAATGGAAAAAGAATTGCTGAATTAAGGTTGGAAATCTTATTTTTATGCGATGTTTAAATATGAATGTTTTGAGAATATGTAAAACTTAGTTCCAACTTGCCAAGTCTGAAAACAGTTAAAATGTTCAAGGTTTGGTGTTCATTTTAAAGAAATTTTATTTATGAACTTACAAGTCAATAGGTCATCCTAAATTGGAACTGTGTTTGTCGCTATCAAATAATGTATTTGTTGCTGATCAAAGATATAATATTAGCAATAATTTGAACCAAACAAAAATGCTAGAAAGATGTTTGATATATCTCTTGAAACTTAGCTTTGAACTATGAAGTTCATATCTGAAAACAATTTTTCGCAAGTAACCTTTGAGCTCCTTGATCTACTAGTTCAAAGACTAATTCATATATGAGCTTTAACAAATAAGGTAGCGATATAGATCAGGAATAGAACAATTTTGCTTAAGGTTGTATGGACCACATGCATATAGGGTTGGAAGAAATTTTGTGTGGCACAGTTAAATTTGGAAGAAAACTTGCAACTATAAACCCTGTACTGTGACTGAAAACAAATTTGACATTTAGTTTTCAAAGCTAAGCCTGGAAGCGGTTTTAGGAAAAACATGTAGTTTTCAATTTGATACTCACCAACAAGGGGGTTGGAATACAAATCCACAAGGTGGTGGAGCTCGTAGGCAAGTCCAGGACACTCGCAAAGGCCTTCAGGGTAATGGTTCCAACCCAAATGAAGGTATGCATCCAGTAAATCCCTCTGAAATTAAGTGCTTCAGATGTTTAGATCTTGTACATCCCCAATATGATTGCACTAAGGAACCTGTTTGTTATAAATGCAAAGGCAAGGGACATATGGTTGTTGATTGTAAGGACAATTCGAAAAAAGCTTAAAATGTTTGGTTTTGGCATTCATGGACAAGGTTTTTATTCATTTGATCTTCGTGAAGCTAGAGGCAAGGTTAATCAAGCAACTGGAATTCTCAGTGTTCTGCAGGGAGATGCTTCTGAAGAGAAAATTGACAAGGAGCTCAAGAATCTGGTTAGGGAGAATTGGGACTTTAAAGTTAGGAAAATGGATGTGAATGACTTTATAGTTGTTTTCCCTGATAAATTCTCTCTGGACACTTTTACCAAACTTAGCAATTTTGGCATGCCCCTGTATGGCATCACAGGCAAATTAGTAAAGACTGGAATTAGTCCTAAGACATCATCTATGTTACAAACAATTTGGATAAAAAATCCATGATGTCCCTAAGGTATCCAGAGACGTGGAAATTGTTAAGGAGATTACTAATCTGGTGACTGAACCTCTTGTTGTAGATGAACTGAGCTTAATTCGAGCTGAACCTGTGAGAGTACAGGGAAGGTGTAGGAATTCATCTACTTTAAATGGTCCTATTGAATTTTTTTTTAATGGTGAGGGGGTCTTACTGAGGTTTGAAGTGGAAGAGGGGCAATCTTCTGGTAAAGGGCGGAAAGGAGGCCCTCCTCCTGGACATGGTCATGGACCTAGTGGATCTAGAGGCGACAGGGATCATGACAGAAATCCTAAAGGGGGTAATTACAAGAAAGGTCAAAGCAAATTTGACAGATTAGGGAGACCATGGAGAGATGGATCCCATTCCCAATGTACAAGCAAGAGCTAGGAGAGAAAGCAGAAGAAGTGATTTAGAGGCTGGAGGTACTGGCTATTCAACCACCAAGAATTGCATAGTGGGCAGAGGATTAATCAAGATCGGCAATGTGCGCTTCTCAGTCTTCAGAGAGGGACTCTACAAATGGAATCTGCTTTGATAGTCACTAGAGATAAAGCGGGGAAACCTTTATAAAAAAACATACGGTTTTAAGAATATAGAAAAAAAAACTTTCGTAAATGTTTAAGGAGAAAAATTGGGCCTTGTTTAGATTCCCTTCAAAATTCTAATTTTCTGTCATATCACATGAATCATTAAATATAAATAAAAAATATAATTAATTACACAGTTTATGT
Source organism: Microstegium vimineum (assembly GCA_022036555.1). NCBI lineage: Eukaryota > Viridiplantae > Streptophyta > Magnoliopsida > Poales > Poaceae > Microstegium > Microstegium vimineum. Next base: position 13,478,239 of record CM039127.1, on the reverse strand, counting down.
GTAGTTACTCCATGATTGGATAATAATTACCAAATACAAAATTTGTATAACAACCGGCCGGAAACAGCTAATTCCGAGAGAGTGTGAACCAGGCCAGAGCAAAAACAGTTCCCGTCGGGTTTGCTCTGGGCCTTGTCCTGTTAAAAGCCCACCAAAGACCCAATCCACAGACCCATATAAATAAATCTATTCTACCTCATCTCACACCTTTTCTTCCTCACGGTCACAGAGAGACACGGCCGCCGCAACCTGTGCTCTCGGGGACTTGACCTCGCACGCACTAGTGCCTGCCGCCGCGGCCGCAGGCCCCGCGCGGAGGTCCGAAACTCCGAGAGAACGGAGACGGAGACAGCACACACCGCCGCCGCAGCAGCACACAACCTATACTCACCGCAAATACGCCGCAGCCCGCAAGCTCCGCGCAGAGGTCCGAGGCACTATAAACTCTTCTCCCCTGCTGTGCAGTGCAGTGTAATGGTGGATTTGGACGAGCCGCACGGCGCGGCTGCTGCGACCACGGAGAAGGGAGAGGCGGCGCTGCGACGGCTGAGCGAGGCCGACCCGGCTCTCTTCCTCTCCCCCTCCGCGGACCTCGCCGCCGCCGCCCGAGCGGCTTCGCAGCACATATACTCCTCGTTGGCGCCACTCTCCCTCGCTCAGCCGCCGGCGCACTCTACCCTCCTCGCGGACCCCGCCTTCGACGCCGAGCAGATTTGGTCCCAGATCGAGCTGCTCGCCCGCCCGCTCCTCCCCCACCTGCGCCGCCAGCTTCGCCGTCTCGAGCAGCAACCCCTCTCGCAACAGCCTCCTGCGGAGACGCCTGCTGTCGCCGAGGGCGAGCAGTTGGAGGAGGATGGAGAAAGTAGCGAATCAGAGGAATTGGAGGGGACAGAGGATGAGGATGAGGAGGAGTTAGAGGGGATAGATGATGAGGAGGAGTTGGAGGGGACAGAGGATGAGGAGGAAATGGGAGAGGGCAAGGAGGAAGAAGCGGAGCTGGGTGGGAGAAGAGGGAATGGGGTGGAGGATAAGTTCCTGAAGATAGATGAGTTGACGGAGTTCCTGGAGAAGGGTGATGAAGAGGAGTATGGTGGTGGTGCCAAGCGGAGAGAGAAGAAGGCGGGGAAAAACTGGATGGTTGAGAGTGATGGTGAGGATGCCGATGAGGATGAAGACGAGGATCAATTGGATGTAAGGCTTTCATGATCATTCTCTCTTTTTATTTCCCAATTCTAGCAAGATTATCTTCAGTGTTTTTCATAGAAAACAATTAAATAGAACCAGAGGTAGGCAGTATGTCAGGAAGTGAAGCTAGAATTTCTGTTAGATGTGAAAGGGAAAATAACTCAGCATCTAGAGATACTTCAGTAAATTCAGCAAGTTCTTAGATGTGATAAGGCTTTTGTGGTCAATCTCTCTTTCTCACTCTGTCTCAGTTATATGATAATATCAAATTAATCTATAGATATTGTATAGAAAACAATGGCTAACAATTTGAAGTAGGCAAATATCTTTAGAATCGCAGCCAAAATTTCTATTAGATGAGAAAGGGAAAGGAACTCAGCGTCAAGAGCTCAGAAAACTCAGTAATGATATAAGTTTTTAAGCAAGTTTCCTGCCTGAATTAATAATCTTGTTTTGTTTGTTACAATGACCAATATTGTAAGTTTTATGAAACCACATGTTAGTCAAGATATTATTCTTGTCTAGCTTCAATACTGATGTTGTTATATGTAGTTAGAAGATTTTGAGGATGATGACGAGGAGGGTGAAGCAGGCGGTGGAGATATTATGTAAGACTTTAATGCTAGTTTTTAACTATGCTATTGTGATTGGTGTAAATCATTTAGGATTGGACACTTCACAAAGACGTTTAGCATTTGTATACTGAGCTTTAGTTTTATGTTAACTTTAGTTACACTATCATGATTCTTGGTAAGAGACTAAGAGGTTTATATATATAGATGGTGCTGGCAAGTGTTGGGTTTCAACTCTAGCCTACCCCAACTTGCTTGGGACTGAAAGGCTTTGTTGTTTTTGTATGTCGCTGGCCAGTGGCAATCATTCATATTGAATACTAAATAACTGGCTTTTGTTGATAATATCTTAGGAAGGTGCACAAGGAGCTATTTTCTTTGTTCTTAATGCACAAACTGGACAAAGTGTAGCCATTGTAGTACTTGGAATGCACAAACTGGACAAAGTGTAGCCATTTGGTACTGTGATCTGAACAGCAAAGGTTTTTTTTGCAGGTATGAAGATTTTTTTGAGAAGGGACACACCAAGCAAGTTAAGAAGAGAGATGGTTCCAAAAAGAAAGTTCAATTCAAGGATGATAAAGCACATGAAGTTGAACTTGATGACAGTGAGAAAGATGATGGAAATGTTGGTCCCACACTAGGTCGACTCATTTCAGTTGGGAGCATGCACATATGCTAGTTTCTCAACAGTTTCCCTTTGTACAGGATGAACGAGAACAAGGTCTCTCAACTCACGAAAAGGAGCGTGAGAAGATTCGTACTAAAATAAAGGAAATGGAGAAAGCTAATCTTGAACCCAACACATGGACCATGCAGGGAGAGGTTCTAAAAATAATGCATTATATTCTACCTTTATGTTTTAAGTTTTAACTATGCATTATTACCATTTGATGATAATTTATTACATTTCAATTGTAAACATCAATAAACTAATTTGTTATTTTTAGGTTACTGCGTCTAGGAGGCCCAAAAACAGTGCCCTAGAAGTGGACCTTGATTTTGAGCACAATGTAAGACCTGCCCCTGTAATCACTGAGGAAGTGACAGCTTCTCTTGAAGAAATGATAAAGAAAAGAATCGCAGAGGTACATGTTCGTTTTTTCTTTCCTTTTTCTCATGTGAATGGTCTTCAACTTCAGCTTGGTAGTATAGCGCATTTTTTGCAATCCATATCAGACGATCACTTTCTATGTTTCTATTATTAATATTTAGACTTCATGGGTTCCTTACAGAGTCAATTTGATGATGTTGAGAAGCCTTCTCTCTTGCCATCTAAAGCTCCAAAGGAGCACAAGGAAATGGTATGACAACTCAAATTCTTACTCGGCAGTCATGAGATGACTGTGCTATTGGTATCTTATTCTATTGTGATTGTTCATCAGGATGAAACTAAGAGCAAGAAGGGTCTTGCTGAACTCTATGAGGTTTGCACTATCCCAATATTATTTGTTTTCTTTACATACTGACTGGTATTAATATGTGAATAAATTAATTTATTGTGGATTTTATTCTTCCAGGATGATTATGCACAAAAAGCAGGCATTACACCTGCCCCTCTTTCTATTTCAGATGAACTAAAGAAAGAGGTGAGTAATTGTTCACTCCTTCCAAAGAATATAAGGGGAGATAGCTTTATATATATTTGTTAAAATATTGTTGCTCTACTCTTTACTTTAATTGATCTAATAGTACATTTGTGTTAATTTGAAAGCAAGTGTATTTTACTGAATATTTTTTTCAGTTTCTTTTACATGAATCATGGCAGATGTTACTATTTTCATATATAGCTTAGAAAGTTCTTGTACTCTTCTGTTTATTTTGATCACTGCAATATAACTTGTATTTATAGTTTGGGATCAAGCAAATAAGCTATTTGTCAATGGTATTTGGTCATGGTGTATTTGCTGCATGCCATAAAATTGCCTATCGATTATAGTTGTTCACAGATTATAGTTGGTCTATTGGACAAGTTGCAGTAGATTTCAAAATAACTTGTTTGACTAACGAGAAGAACTGGATTATTCATGGTTTTTTGAGGCACGCCTAGGCATCCATGCGTGCCCTCAAGGTCCCGAGTCCTGACGACACAAGGAACCACAAGGCCCTAGCTATGGGCTTAGGCCTTGTCACCTAGGCAGTGTAGGATGCCACCACCTAAAAAAGCATGTGTTTCTTTTAGTCAGTTTTTAATATAGCTGTGTTTTGTTAAGTGTATATAGTTATATTATATACTTGTATATGTAGATAATAAAATTTGGTGCTTTACATTATTTGGGTAGAATTACTACATTGGTCTTGTTCGCTCATTCTGTCGATGCTATATGTATTTTTTTTTTCTGTTGTGGTTATATATGTACTTGCCATCATGATATTTTATGCTAAGTGATATGTCCTAATGACTAACTGTTCTACCTAGGCAAATACTTTATTTAAGAGGATATGTTTGAAATTGGATGCACTATCACATTTCCACTTTGCTCCAAAGCCAGTAAGGATAACTTCAAAATTCAGATTTGCAATCTCATTTGCTAAGTACCTCCGCTGTATGAAGTGAAATATTGTCTTTTCAGGTCATTGAGGATATGTCTGTACAAGCAAATGTGCCTGCTTTAGCCATGGAAGAGGTACAAAAATTGTTTTTTCCCCTGTGATGTTGCTCTATCAGAGTCATTTGTGTACTGATGATCTCTATCTTTCAGATTGCACCTGTAGCTGTTTCTGATGCGGCAATGCTTGCTCCTGAAGAGATCTTTGAAGGAAAAGGTGATGTTAAGGAAGAGGGGGAACTTACACAGGCTGAGCGCAAGAGAAGAAGAGCTAACAAGAAAAGGAAATATGCAGGTAATGTTTACCTTGGCCCTTGAGAGTGAACGAGGATGCCTTTCCGCTCTCAATCTCGTGCACTCTGGCTTTTTGCAAGGACGTCCAAAATCAGATAAATGAACTTTACTTCAGTTGTGTTCAAGATGGACATTCAATGATTTTCTCCCCTTTTCCTTGAAATGCAGCATCCCATAAGGAGAGGCCGGCCAAGTTGCAGAAAGATTAAACTCAATGTTAGTGAACCATATAAATTTCTAATTAGTTTCAAATGGCACAGGAGTGATAATACAAATTTTGTATTGTACCGCTACTATTAGCTTTTACATGGACAGTAGGATGTGGGCATTTATATCTCTACAGAAGATCGAGAGTTTTGATTTGCTGAAGTGCAATTTTGAGAGTGCAACAAAGACTTCTGTCGAACACTCGAACTCGATAGAAAGTCCTTCGCCCTAACCGATGGATTTGGTTACAAGTTGCGATTCACTACATGTATAATTTTCTTTGCTGCTATTGCAAATAAAAGATAAAGATGACTAATGATAATTGTTATTTATTCCTAGACATGTTCAGAATAGTGTACAAAATTAAGCTATACAAAATAACGTGCAAAAGTTAAACCACAGTCTAAATAAAACTTTGGCAAGGGCATATTGAAGAGTCTAGAAAATCCCTATGGTAACAAGCTCCGTAGTATGTGTTTTTGTTATTTTTGTTTATATATGGCATGGAAGACTGTTACAGATGGCAACCGTATACAAAACGTGGAATTATAACTTATAAAATCCCTCACACCATAGCTAAATCTATCTGTATCTATTTCTATCTTTTATACAAAAGAGATGTATTTCTATCTGGATAACTTAGAGTCTATCCTTCATTTTTTTAGGTGATTTATCATTAATTTGTTTGGTCAAAGGACCCAGGCCTGCAGCACGGCCAGCACGGGGCTGTGTCCGCCACTAACGGTGTTGCTTGGCGATTTACCATGTCATTTGCCCTTGGTGTTTAAACGGGGATAAGATGCTCGCGTAACGGACCCGCTGTATAATATACGGTTCGATCTCATCTTCTTGTACTATCTGAGAACGCGTTCAGACTTCTCGGTTTGTTCGGAACAGGAAAGCTCCATCCCTGTTGTGCACTCATGTCAGAGGACGATTCTGGGCAGGGAGCGCTGAAAAACTGAGGCATGACAAGCGTCATACCTTGCTACACTGGAAGGAAGTTGCGCCGTTGCTTTTGAACATCTCTAAAATTGGCTTGATGCTCAAACAAATAAGCTCCGAGGGTTGGTTTGGTCCCTCGCTTGATACTAAAATACTACTATCTCCATACATATATCTTTTTACGTTTTGCAAAGGGTTTGAGTCAAACATTGAGACTATAAATCATGAATAATTTTTAAGTTATTAAGTTTAGAAAAATAAAAATCATATTAATATATTTATCTTAAAAAATACTTCTCGTTAACTAATATGGGTATTGATAGATTTATCTTTAAAATATAAGCAGTCAAAGTTATGCTTTATAAGACCGTATTGTTGTCTTAAACGCTAACTAATATGGGTACGAAAGAAATATGTTGTCTCGCCATGTATAAACTTATTAGCTCGACTTATAAGTTATATTTTTTTATTTCATAACAAAACAACATCCATCAACTTAGCAGAACAGAGTTATTCTGTAGTCTCGCTAGATGCCACAGGACAGGGGCGAAGCTCTATTGAGATTAGGGGGTGCCTATGTACCCTAAAATTTTAAAGAACAATTATATTGATCAAAATTTTCATCATATAAGCACCCCAATGATATAAGTCTATGCACCCAACAGGAGACGACTAGCGTCCGACCAGGTGACATCCCGCACCGCGCCGACCAGGTGTCCGTATTTTTGATTGCACGAGTCTGGGCCTGCTTCTGTGCGCTAAGCATTCGTAGGCCTGCTTTCCGTGGGCCTGCAGTCGGTACCCGCTACATACAAAGCTCAGCTTTCCCACATCCGTTCTAGCGTGATTTTCTTCTGGCATCTTATTTTCGGCTGCTATTATTACCAGAAAAAATGATTTGAAATTAGTAGAAAAAATCCGATTGCTTTTTCAGAAAAACAAAAAAACAGAAAATATGAGAAAAAATAGTGAACGATAAGGATTGAACGACTTATGGTCAGAGCATCTCCAATAGATGTGGTAAAATAAATAGCTAAATTACATAGTTTAGCTCTTTTGTAAAATATAGAAGTCTTAAAAAAAAGAAGAGTTTTCCAACAGACTTACTATTTCTCATCTTGTATGCGTGTCCAGCTATTTCACAAGATGACAAGCCAAGTTCGCTTGCTATTTATGCCCAACGAGATTTCAGGAATAACATACTTGCTATTATACAAAACCAAATAGAAGATCTGTTGGAGTTCAATTTTCCCTGTAAAGAACTCAATATACAATACATAACAAGGATATCATGTCTCTTGGAGATGCTCTAAGCATCATGCTTAATTCATGCCTATTAGGAGGTAATAATTAATTCATGTTTAATCCTTCTAATTATTATCCAAACATTCGATGTGATACAGAGTAAGGTCATGTTTGGGTCTCTACCTCTAAACTTTAGAGCACTTAACATCTCCAATAGTTTGTCAATTCACTTGCTATCCTTTATTTTTTTTGGCAAAACTAAAAAAAATCATCCCTCCAACAGTTTGGCATCCAACTTAGCAAATTTTAGCAACTTGGAAAATCTCCCCTCTCCATGCGCATATATGCGCGCATCGCCGACGTACGTAGAGGTGGAAGGACACAAATTAATTTTGTTTCTCTCTCAGGGTTCCTGATGCAAGTTTACCAGAGGTGGAAGGGCATAAAACTAATTTTGTTTCACTTTTAGGGTTCCTGATTCAAGTTTGTCAAAGATTTGCCAAACATGCGAAACTGCTGGAGAGAGTCTCTTTTTTCACTTGCCATACATTTTAGTAAGTTGTTAAATCACGATATTTGCCAAGTTAATTTTAGTAAATTGTTGGAGGTTTGCCAAATCCAACTGGCAAAACTAGAAAAATCACCGCTCCAACAGTTTGGCATCCAACTTAACAAACTATAGCAACTTGGAAAATCTTCCCCCTCCACGCGCATATATGCACACGCGCAAACGAGTCCAACCATCACAAAAAAAATAAAAATCAGTGAAATAATTAATTAGACTTAGATAAAAATAAAATATACTATCGATCAACAAAATAAATACTAAAACATCATAAAATTTCTAAACAAAATTATACCATGGGACATCTTATAGCATATGAAAAAATTTAGGTAAAAGAAAAAAAACAAGGATATATACTATGTATACATCATAACAAATACATATTGGAAACAAAAGTAAAGAAACAAGTACTAGGGGAAATTAAGAAATAACATCTATAAAATATTACTTGAACAACCATCAAATATATCACATAACATCTCTCAAATACTATATAAATATTAAAATTAATAATAAAAGATAGACCAAATAAAAGGGAAACTAAAAAATCCATGTTACAAAGGAAAGAATGAATAGAACATCAAATGAATATTATTTAAACAATATTAAATATACCGTAAAACATATCATGGACATTATTCAAAGATAATCGTAAACATCTCATTTATACTACATAAGTATTGTAAAATATACCGAAGATCATCATATGTAAACTATGTAAACATTACATGTATGATACGAGAACATCACAAAATACAAAATAGAACATTTAATGTATACTACATGAACATTCGAAAATATATCATAGAACATCACATTTATATTATACAAACATCACAAAATATATAATACATCACCACATTTATACTATGTAACCATCACAAAATAGATTAGATAGCATCACATAATATATCACGTGAACATCATAAAATATATTACAGGACATCACACTTATATTATATGAACATATCAAAATACATCGTAGAAAATCACATGCATACCACATAAATATCACATATGTCTCATGAGACATAAGAAATTTAAAATTGACATATTAAAATTTTTAAAATGTAAACAACTTAATAAAGTAAAACTATGAAATTTCACATGATACAATTTAAATAACCTAAAATAATACACACACACACACACACATATATATATATATATATATATATATGAATACTTAAAGATAATTACAACACATCTTGAACATTAAAAAATATAATATGGAACAATATAACATAGTATATAAACATCACATGTATCATGAAATATAGAAAATAAAAAGTAAAAGATGACACACAAAAACAAATAATCTAATTAATTACAATAAAATAAAGAAGGATAAAAAAGGAAAGGAAAAGAAAGGAAAAATATGTAAAGAAAACAGAAAGGAAAAAAGAAAATAGACAAAACAAAGGAAAAGACACACCTAACACAAATGGGCTGCGAGGGTCCCAAGGTTGACTTGCCTATAGCAAGATAGCAATATAGATATATACACCTATTTAGCTCAACAACAATCTATTCAATATAGAGGTTCAACTCAGCACCATATTACATAAAGTAGAATGTTGTCTGAACGGACACTAGTCACTATTGAACAATCAACATATTGAAGATTAGTGGCTAAAATACCACTGAAAATCTCATGAAAAACATGTCATTATACATCATAAAAGTATAAGAGATAAAAATAAATCAAAATAAAATAAAATAATTGAATTTAAATATCATGGAATAAAAAAATCCAACAAAAAATAAAAATTATAGGAAAAAAATTAATAAATAAAAAACTCAACTAAAAGTGAAAAAAAGAAGGAAGAAAAGGAAAAACAGAAAAAGTGAATTGACCTTGTCACGTGCATAATGGACGTCCCAAACGCTTACGTACACACTCACATATTGAAAAGCTACTCGTAATGGTGCAGCATATGCCTGTGCACACACAAATAAAAAACAAACAAACGGGATGAGAAAATAGTCCCAAGCTAGTTACGTAGACACTCGCACGAAAAAAAGCTACTCATACCGTGTACATGCGTGTGCAATGACAAATAAAAAAGATCATGTATCAGAAAATAATAAAAAATAAAAAATAATGATAAAAGTCCACGAAAAAGAGGGAAAAGATTAGAAAAAATAAATGAGTGAAAGAAAAGGAAAACGAAAAAAATAAAAACACACAAAATAAACAAAATAAAATAAAAAATAAAAATAATAAAACAAAGCAGAAAAAGGAAAAGGAAAAGGAAAAGAAATAGAAAAAAGAGGAGAAATCCAATTACCTACCGGGCCGCACCTACAACACGGAACTAGCAGAGTAATATAAAAGAAAAAAAAAAACAGAGACCGCAATGGACACTTGCTCTGCGTGCGCTACTGCCGCTGAGTGGGCTCCGCTGCTCCTCCCACGCTGCTGGGCCGATCTGGGCCGAAATGGCGAGAGTTGTGGAGGGGGGTCGGCGGACGACTCCCGTCCGACTAGTCGGACGGGATCCGTTCCGGTGCAACTTCCTCAAATTTTCTCAGCTTCGCCACTGTCAACCCATGCAAAACGAGATTTCCTTGCTAGTTCAAACTTCAAACAACACGAAATGGCTCGCTCATCCTCTGCAAGTAAAAGTTTGCCCAAGGAGCGAGGCAAGATGATGCATGTCGGGCGAAACTTGTCGAGCCAACTTAGGGCATGTATGGTTGGTTGTTTGGCGGAGCCTGGCTCGCATGGAGCCAGCCTGGCCAGCTTTGCCCAGGCCCTACGCATGCAACAACATTTTGTTTGGTTACTTGCATTGTTACCGCCAGTGCAGCGGGAGCTGTTTGCTTCACCACATCCACGTATCTCTATCTCACGCAACGTGCACCGTTTCACACTCACTTGCATCAGGTGAGCCAGGCCCAGCATATACGACCGATATGTGTTTCTGCAGAGCCGGACCACGAGAAGCTACCTGCACGTACGGAGTCTGGTCTCATAAATACACGAACCAAACAAACCTTTGTTCTCACGCGCGTGGAGCTTGGGGTGAAGGTTTGTGCACGCAACCAAACGCCCCCTTATTGAAACCCACGGATCAACATTCACAGGGAAACGATGCGAGCGGAAAGAAATGGGCCGCGGTCCAGAAATGAAGAAGCCTTAAGTGACGGAATCAACTTTCACTTAAGCCCACGGATCCAGCGGCCCAGCGTGAGAGGCGGAACTCCCTGGCCTCTTTTTCTCTCCAACATCCCAAGCTTCTGCACGCGCGCACCGCCCATCACCGCCGGCCTCTCTGCTCCTCTTCCGCCGCCGCCGCAGCTGCAGGAGTTCGCATCATCGGAGACCATGTACCGTGCCGCCGGGAGCCACCTCCGCTCCCTCAAGGTTCTTCCGCCCTCCTGTTCTCTCCTGCCTTTCCCCGTTGCATGCACGTCTCGATCCACTCGGGTATGAGCGCACTTAGGTTAGATCCGAACGGGTCGCCGGAGTCGATTTGCTCATGTGGCGATGAATCAGAAGCTGAGTTCTTTAGTCATACTTCCGTGTAGGGACACAAATGCATCGAACTCGGAGTTATATATATTTTTTCTAAGTTACGAAAATCCCATGGGGATGGAATTCGGCAGGCAGCTTTGATTGTTGTCGATTCTCATATTTGTCTCGCAGGGTTACATTTCACATGCCCTTTGAGTTGTGTTTCATTGACGCATTCTGTAGCCTGAAGACATTCCATTATTGTATTGTTTTCAATTTTCAGCATCATGGTGCTTCTAGGTTTGCCAGCACAAGTGTAGTGAAGCAGTCCTCAGGTGGTCTGTTCAGCTGGCTTCTTGGCGGAAAATCAAACGAACTCCCTCCCCTTGATGTTCCGCTCCCAGGCATTACCATTCCCTCACATCTACCAGATTTTATAGAGCCATCTAAGACAAAAGTCACTACACTTCCAAATGGCGTCAAGATTGCCTCGGAGACATCATCGGTATTGCTCTGTTCTCACATATGTTAAAGTTCTGGTTTTGTTCTGTTTTGTTTTGTTTTCCATGACATCAATGTTTTCTTGTGGACTTAATTTCAGGGCCCAGCAGCATCTGTGGGTCTGTACATTGACTGTGGTTCCATTTACGAAACACATGCTTCATCTGGGGTATCACATCTGTTGGAGAGAATGGCCTTCAAGAGCACAGTGAATCGGACTCACTTGCGGTTAGTTCGTGAGGTAGAAGCCATTGGAGGAAATGTCTCCGCATCAGCTTCCCGTGAACAAATGAGCTATACCTATGATGCATTGAAGAGCTATACACCAGAAATGGTTGAAGTTCTCATTGACAGTGTGAGGAATCCTGCATTCCTCGATTGGGAGGTCAAAGAGCAGGTACTTGATCACTAAAAGTAAATTTAAGTTTTTTCCCCCCTTTTTTTATGTACTAATGGTGTTATTCGTTTCTACAGCTCCAGAACATAAAATCTGAAATAGCTGATTTGTCTGCTAATCCTCAAGGTCTACTTCTGGAGGCCCTTCATTCGGCTGGATATTCTGGGGCACTAGCAAAACCCTTGATGGCTTCAGAATCCGCTATAAACCAATTGGATGTTAGCGCCTTGGAGGAATTTGTTGCTGTAAGATTCAGTGATTTATTTCCCAAGTTAATGCTCAGTAACGAAGGCATCTTTGTGACTTTTTTGCTTGCCGTGATAAATGTAGGAACATTACACTGCTCCCAGGATGGTTCTTGCAGCATCAGGAGTTGAACATGATGCATTGGTTTCAGTTGTAGAACCACTTCTGTCTGACCTTCCGGGTGTGAAACGTCCTGAAGAGCCGAAATCTGTGTATGTAGGAGGGGACTATCGCTGTCAAGCAGATTCTCCAGTGAGTTGTTGGCATTGCATTATTATTCTTGAGGTGTTATGAATGATTTACTTCAATTGTGCTTAAAGTTGGATCCTTGGGAACAGAGCACACACATTGCACTTGCTTTTGAGGTGCCAGGTGGCTGGAATCAAGAGAAAACTGCAATGGTTGTGACAGTGCTTCAGGTATGCCTTACAACTGTTGAAGTGATCTAAATATTCATGGACACTAGAGGCCATTTGTTCTATACATAAGAATTGTTGATGCTTTTGGAACATATTTTTAAATATGTTATCACATGTGCTTGATGCATATTCAAATCTAATAATGCCTAGATATGTTGATCAATTTGCTGTTCTGTAGATGCTCATGGGAGGAGGTGGGTCCTTCTCTGCTGGCGGACCTGGAAAGGGAATGCATTCTCGATTGTGTATGGCTCTTTACAAATCATTATTGTCATAGAATTATGCAAGCAAACTTATGTCATGTATCCTAAAATAACCTTTGATCCTATATCTACAGATCTCCGTGTCTTGACCAACTTCAAACAGATTGAATCATTCTCTGCTTTCAACAGTGTCTATAACAATTCGGGCCTTTTCGGAATTTATGCAGTCACTGTAAGCTCCTCACTGGAGCATAGTCTAAATTGTGTATGCCCTTATGTTCAAACAATTAATGCAGCTGACTATTTCTATTTTTAAAAAAAATTATCATTCAACAGAGCCCAGACTTTTCATCGAAGGCTGTGGATTTGGCAGCAGGGGAACTCCTGGAGATTGCGACTCCTGGAAAAGGTTTTCTTCTTGTCAATCATCCTGTTTCCACTCCGGATTGACCATTATCATTCACATCCTTTGTCCTCCATCTTTTACCTCCTGTAGTTACACAAGAACAGCTTGACCGTGCTAAAAGGCAACCAAATCTGCAGTTCTGATGAACTTGGAATCAAGGGTACACTGTTCTTGGTCCTGATCAAATCCTAAGTGTATGACTTGTTTCCCTAAAGTGTCCTTTACACTACATGCTTTTGCTCTTCTGCAGTCTATAGCATCTGAAGATATTGGAAGACAGGTTCTGACTTATGGGGAAAGGTATGAGAGTATTATACTAGTACATAAATTAAGTCTATTTTCTGCTATATTTATGTACTGTGTCTTTTCAAAAATATCAATATAGTCATGCTAGATGATTTTCTTTCAATAATACGCATATAGTACTTTAATTATGTTTGGATCCCCAACAAGTCCAAGCACATCCATTTCCACCTAAGCTAACATTTCTTCGGAGTCCAGACATTGTGTAGGGCATTATTTTATAATGTGGCCATTATTCACTTCTGCCAGTAGACCTGTTGTCATCTTCAACTGATTCCATGTTTCTGAAATTTCAGGAAGCCCATTGAATATTTCCTGAAAACAGTTGAGGAGATCACTTTGAGTGACATTTTGTCAACTGCAAAGAAGATAATGTCTTCACCGCTCACAATGGCATCGTGGGGCGATGGTATGTTCAGTAGTTTGAAGTTGTCATGATGCCCGACAAGGTGCGGCGACTAACTGAATTGCTCTTGTTGCAGTTATTCATGTTCCAAGCTACGAGTCTGTCAGCCGCAAGTTTCACTCGAAGTGAGGATTCAGCATTGGACTTGCATGACCTGTTCCAACAACTGAAGGTGAAGCCTGCAACGGCCCCTCAGCTGGAACAGTTACTCACACAGAATAAAAACCATGTGGTTTATAGTGCCCCTTCCCTGCGTGTACACGCTAAACATGTTTTTTGATAAGAATCATCAAGTCCCTTAGCGACCCATTTTCGAGTATCGCCGCGGCGCTAGATTTTGTGGATAAATGAGCTTTCTGGGTGAGCTCGTGCAGAAAATATTTTCCCAACATATTTTGCAGTTTAGACCAGAAAGACATGTGTTTGTGACTATTGATGTGATGTATAAGCGCCCTGTTTGCTTGGCTTATTAGCCGGTTTATCAGCCACCGAAACAGTGTTTTTTTTCTCACAGCAAAACAGCCAAAAACAGTCTCAGCCGCCTTATCAGCCACCAAAACGATCAATCTATTTTCTTTACGAGAATCAATGGCTGTCACAGGTTAAAAATAAAACCCCATTTGAGTGTAGATTAATTTCTTGTGGAGTAACTTCCCACGGCATCCCATCCAAAGCCAGTGGGATGAGCTTGAGCACAGATGAGTGCGAACAGAAGAAAGACGGGTGTCACATAAATGTCGAAATGATGATAGTCTTGGAATGCACAAATGTGCAGCATTGGAGGGAACAGAGCCTCATCGTGCAGCAGGTCCTGAGCCCATTCTTGGCAGTGGCATTGGCACCCTGCCGCCATAGTCACGCTCCATCCCAAATGAGGTGCTGCCCCGGCTGACGTCGATGGACTGGCTGGCGCTGGCGCCGGTGTAAGCACTGTAGGCGGAGTCGTGGTTGCCGGTGTAGGAGCTGTCGCCGCCGGAGCGGCCCTGCTCGAGCTCGAGGCACTCCTGCAGCTGCGCCACCACGTCGGTCATGGTGGGCCTCTCCGCCGACGCCTGCGCGGTGCAGCTGAGCGCGACGTCCACGCCCCTCCACACGCTGTTGATGTCATGGTCGCCACGCATGCGAGGGTCCACAACGGCCTCGATGTTGCCCTGGGCTCGCTGCTGCCGCGCCCACTGGATGACCCTGGTGTTGGCTGGCCTCCCGGCGACCAGCTCTAGCAGCACCACACCAAAGCTATATACATCGCTCTTTGACGTTGGTTTACCTGTTGCGCGGTACCTATATATTCGGTTTATGAATGAGTTAGTTTGTCCAAAAACAAAAGAGGAACAAAATGATGATAGAACGATCGAGAGAATTTTTTGTTGAAGGACATTGTTGGATTGTGCATACTCTGGATCCAAATATCCGGGGGTACCAGCGATGGTAGCAGTGGCTACGTGAGTGTCATCATGGTTGAAAGCTTTGGACAAGCCAAAATCAGCAACCTTGGCCTCCAGTCTCGCATTCAGTAAGATGTTGGCCATTTTCACATCCCTGTGAATCAGAGGCGGGCTGCAACCCTTGTGTAGATATTCCAGCCCTGGACGTCAACTTAATCGTCAATGTCAAAGCCTCTAGCAACACTAAAATTCATGAGTTTTTTTGGGGGGGCATTTGGTTTGAGCAATGGAATGGTGCAATATTAATAGTCCACGCTAGCACACCATTATGCACAGCTTTATACTGATCTACTACCTCCGTTCCCAAAAGAATGTAATTCTCGTTTTTTGAGAAGTCAAACAATTCAAACTTTGACTAAATTTAGATAAAAAAATACTAAGATTCATGATATGAAACTAGTATCATTAGATTAGTTATAGAATATATTTTTATAATAAAATTATTTAGAGACATAAATGTTAATAGTATTTAATATAAAGCTGATCAAACATAAACAACATTGACTGACACGGTTCTCACAATTGCATTCTACATTGATTGACACGGTTCTCACAATTGCATTCTAGGGACGGAGGTAGTACTCCACACAAACAGAAAGAAGACTTGCCACCAGAATCATGATATCATCCTACTACTGTGAGTGACTTCATCATCTACAGTACTAGAGTACAATGGTTCTTCAAAACCAAATACACCGTATGTATAATGACTTCATATATATACGTGGGTACCTTGTGCTGATTCTAGTGCGATCTGAAGCCTTTGTCTCCAGGTTAAGTATCTTCCGTCATTTCCTGCAAATGAGTCAGCACACAATAACCATTTGAGATCAATATAAAAACATTTTGGTGCATCAGATTACGGAATTCTTCTTTTATATTGAGGACTATTAAAAGAAGAATGGCGTGCCTCAGTAATATGAGGAGTACTACTGAGGCCATCTAACGAACTTAGCTAGAGGCCCTTTCGCAAATACACTATCAAGATACATTTTTTGATGGATTTAATGAAACTAATTGCATGCTTATATTATAGATGTTGGCATATATATTTTCTTGCAAATTTGGCCAATCCTAGAGATGTTTTACTTAGAAAAGTGAGTCATATTTAAAAGGTACGAATTGCTAAACAACTTCACACCTGCAATGTGCTGCTGCAAGGTTCCATGTGGCATGTACTCGTAGACAAGTCCCAAGTGCTCCCCGTCATTGCAGTAACCAATCATGGAGACGAGATTCCTGTGATGAATCCGTGTTAAGATCACAACCTGCAGAAGTGGTCAATGACCAATATAATCAAACTTCATTTCAATACTCTTCGTTTTCGACACAATGGAAGTTCCTGGCAACAAAGATCAACTTCAACTTCAATCTGGAGAAGAAATTTACCTCGGCGAGGAACTGCTTCACACCATGGTCTGATTTGTCGGATGTCGTCGTCTGAGACCGCAGCTTGACCGCAACATGGGTGCGATCCTCCAAGAAGCCCTCGTAGACGCCGCCGAAGCCTCCCTTGCCGAGCACAGTCTGGAAGTTTTTCGTTATAGTCTGCAGTTCCTTGTAGGTGAACTGACGGTTCCTTTGCTGCAGTGAGCTGTGATCATCATCGTCGTTGTTTCTCGGCTCAATTTGTGACTTCACAGACCTGCTCGCCGTCGATCCTTCATGATGAGCAAACAATGGCAGAGCTAGTATTAGATGCATTCGGGGATGGGAAAGCAGGTCAAATTAATCATATAATTGCGATGTCCATGCCAAGCCCCACCATAGTTTTTTCGTCTTATGATGAAGCAAAGGAGCAGTAGTACCACAGCTAGAGCAACAGGGATAGCAATGTAGATAGCCATTGGCTTGCTCTTCCTCTTCAGAGCCTTGCACGAATCGCCATCGGTGCAAAGGTGTGGATTATTTCCGTACCTATAATAATTTACTCAAATTTTATACACGTGTAAAGATAAAGGTAAGTTAGAAATTTTCTAATAAAAAAATTATGGGCAATGACTTTAAATTCAGGGAGCCATCTTGAATTCTTTTGAGAAGTCCTGAGGGGATTGATCCACTGAGTTGGTTTCCTGTCAAATCCCTACAAATGGGAAATCTTACAGTTACTAATTAGAGGCCCCAACTAAGGACGCGTTAAGAAAAAAAATAAATGCTAGAAATTCTCACATTAATCAGAAACATATTGCCATTAATCGGAAGACTATAGCTAACTCTAACCACTAGATCTATTTTCTTTTTTAAATAGTCACCTCCGTTGTCATATAGATAAGTAAGTACTAGATCTATTTTTTTTAAAAACAGGTCACCTCATTTTTATACGCATAAATAAATAACCTAAAAAATTAATATCCCACATAACAAACTACGGTGGAAATCAGCGGTTGCTGTTCACGCGCAACTATTGTTTTTAGAAAAAGGTGATTTTTTCCGTTATATAGATAAAATAGATAGAATTTTTTTTTAAAAAAAGGTCACCTCATTATTATACGCATAAATAAATAGCCTAAAAAATTAATATCTCACGTAACAAACTAAAGTGGAAATCAGCGGTTGATGTTCACGTGCAACTATTGTTTTTAGAAAAAGGTTATTTTTTCCGTTATATAGATAAATAGATAGATATAAATTATAATATCCCACAAAATCAAACTACGGGTCACGTGGAGATCTTGATCGGCCTGGATCTATTTTTTAGAAAAGATAATCACCTTTTTCATTATATAGATAAATAATTTAATATCCCACAGAACAAATGGTCACATGGAAATCGGCCGTTGCTATTCACGATGAACTATTCTTTTAGAAAAATTAATCGCTTTTGCCGTTATAGATAAATAGATAGATATAAAATCTAATATCTCAGAAAAACAAACTACGGCTACGTGGAGATCCTGATAGGCCGTGTTCACTTGATCTATTTTTTTAGAAAAAAAATATAATCAACTTTTTGGTTATATAGATAAATAATTAGCCTAAAATCTAACTACCCACAAAATCAAACTTTAGCCCCACAAAAACCGTGGTCGGCCATTGATATTCACATTTGATTTGTTAGTGTATTAAATAAAATCCACATGTTTGGATCCTTAGAACTAAATTTATTTTAATAATCATAATTTAGAGACATATTAATTAAGCTGATATGGTTGTATATGGATTATATTTGCATAACATTTTTCACTACATTAGAGACATAATTATTTGTTGTATTTCTATTATAGCAGGGTGAGTTTGAAGAATGTGTTATAAGTTATAAAGTAGAAACATGGAATGATGGTCTATAGAATCAGTTTTTCAGCTTTCACCCCATAAATTTGAGATAAGCTTATATGTGAACTTTAGAAAGTGGTAAAATATCAAATTTCAAGTCAAATAGCTTAAGTTATTAAAGTAGATTTAAATTTATCTAAATGAAAGGATCCAAATGGCCCTTAATAAAATTTAAAAAAGTGGTTAATCTATTGTAAAACATCGCATTTAACCGTCAATCTCAATAAATAAGCTACACATGTGCCCAACCAGCGGTAAAAAAGGTCCAACTCTCTAGCCAACGATCGAGACAATTTTTTGTGAGCCACATTGAACAAGGAATCCATCTACATTAGTCTTGCTGTTTTCATCGACATTTATTTGAAGCATATATCAAAATAACTCATAGATTTGCTTATAAAATAAACACGTCATTATTTGAAACATAATTCAAAATAACACCCAAATCTACATCTCAATTAACCATTTTCCCCTTATGAAGGATAATTCAAAATAAACCCTCTAAAGTTCTACCTAATATATAGATCTTGAGTAATAAGAAATATAATTTAAGATATTTTTAATTTTTTTATATTACCTACATACAAAAAGATAATGCAATGTCACCACTATGTTTTGATTCAATTTACCCATATATGTTGTTACAAAAGATAATATAAATTAAATTATCCACCATAGACCTTATAAAAATAAATAAAAATCTCTAAAATCTAAATATAAATAACAAGTATATATTATGAAATAAATTTAAATGGTCATAAAATGTACACACACACACACAAACACACACACACACACACACACACACACACACACACACACACACACACACACACACACACATATAATATATATATATATATATATATATATATATATATATATATATATATATATATGACATTACCCTATTTTTGTTAATATTAATATATTATACGAACAAATAGTTTAAAGTTATATTAACAACCATGACATTTTTATATTCATTTTAAGTGTTTGTGTGTGTGTGTATATATATATATATACACACACACACACATTTATAATATAGACGTTATTGCAAATTGTTGCTTACAGTTGAAGCTGCAACTAAAGAGGTGTCGAAGACACAAGTTAAATAGGAGAGGCAAGACTGTTCTCCCTACCTCAATGGAGAGGGTTCTTTATTTATAGTCCGAGTTATGACTGGTGGATCGAGTTGATCTTTTCTTAACTAGATCTTAGGCATATTCTTTCCATTAAAAGGACACGACGACACTTTCATACAAAGTAGAAGGTAAAACCATTCATATTGGAATCATCCCCGTGTGGATTAGGTCCTCCAAAGAGCCCCCTCCCTCTCGAGCGATCAACGAAGGCTTCTGAAATGGCGCGCTTTAGAGATGCCAGATCATGACAAGAGAAAGCCCCAACACAAATATAATTTCTTAAAAATAAATTCATATATCTTCAAATGTAAGAGAGGTTAGTGTAAACCACATATGGCTATATCTTACTCCTATGTTGTTTATTTAGTGTTAAAAGGCAGACATAGATAATAAGATTCTCTTGAGATTAGCACTGCTACGCCATTCTAAATTTCACATCAAGCTCTACAACTGCTAATTTTAAATGACTGCCTAAGACATTTATAGTACTTAAGAGTGCATTGTTTGAAAAAAATCCTTATCACGGAAGATTACAATGGAGAGTTAATAAAATATGCAATAGCCACAAGGGTTTTAGTTTAACTTGAGTATAAAAATTCTATAGCCATTGAGAACATTATAATTTGAAAACAAAAATAAAAACTTAGGTTCATGCATCACAATATATTGGCTGCAACAAAAACCTCCATGTTTATGCTAATGCTTAAATTGAATGTGTATTGAAAATACACAAAGGTGCCATGAAAAGAAAAAATAACTACGGATATGAATCTAATAATGGTATAGATAAGTGATTGATATGGTTATCATAACTAGACAAAGATTATAGAGTATGTGTATATCGTGTCTATTATGTTAGAAATTTTAAAGAAGGAAAATATACAATTAAATAAAAAGATCTTTTATTAGTCAGAAATATTAAAGAGAAACTAATGTTTATGTCTCATAAAATTTTAACCCGTGCGAGAGCACGGGTTGATGGACTAGTGCTATTAATGGGAATTAAAAGAAAGCGTCGGATGGATTAAGTTGAGAAAAGGTTCTCAGACTTACAGTAGTATTAATGAAGGTAACTTTGAGAGGGCGTCAGGAATTGAGCCCGTCAAGTTATTGTTTGACAGATCCCTGCAAGACGTACATGAGTATTATTGTTCGTGTAAGTTTACTGCTGTTTTATGCCAAGAAAGCACAGAGGTTAAATATATGTATATAAGATTTACATCTCCACACGTACAGATATTGGACTGCCTTGAGATTTGCGAAAGAAGACGATATATCACCATTCAGAGCACTGAAGGACAGGTTTCTACAAATATCCGGTGGCTTATTAGTTTATCACCATTCAGACCACTGAAAGACGATATATAATATACTTTCACAACAATCGTAAAGCAACTTTTAATGTTTATTAGTACAACATTATTAATCTCATTTATTTTGCCATGAACCTGTGGATAAGTCAGTAATCTGTAAAGTTGGAATTACTTACAGACTTGTGATTCTTGGAGGTCTGGAAACCGCATAGCTGCAACCCAACCGGTCCCAAGCAAGAGCCTTGGGCAAGCACGGGTCACCCATCCAGTTCTTCCTCACATGATACTTGTCCTTGATCGCCGTGATGGCAGTCACTGTTCATTGCACGCAAGTTCAGTTCAGTTCAGTCTGTATTCCCCTACCATGTTGTGTTGGGGTGGGTCTGGGGGTGTGCACTCGCTCACCGTCAGTGGAGTCAGTGCCAACGTTGGTGATTGGGAAGAGCGAGAAAACCTCCATGGCGTTGATCATCGGCGGCAGCGTGGAGTTGGCGGTGGCGTTCAGAGAAACGTTGTACCGTGTATTCCCCACCACGGGGATGAAGAGGTACGCGGCCTCGGCATAGAGCAAGTGGGTCGTGAAAGTGTCGACGTTCCGGCCGTTGAAATTGATGTAGAACTGGCGCACGGCGGCGCCGCCGTGCGGCAGCTCCTGCAGCTCGGAGAAATGCATGACGGCAATGTAGCCCAGGGACGGGTCCTTGGGCACCGGCTTGGTCTCCCAGAACAGCTCGATGTTCTTGGACGCGTTGCGCGGCGTGATCGCCGTCTGCATCACCTTGGACGGCGCCCCGAACAGATCGTCCTCTATGTTGTGCACCCAGCTTCTCGTGGATATCACGGTCCAGTTGGTGGCGTCCACGGAAGGGATCCATAGCCTGTCGTGGGGATCATCCGGGTACCTGACGATGGCGGCGTACGAATCGTTGGTTGGCCCGAAATTGGCCCTGCCCACCAGTGCTAGCCCGTGCGTCGCGTTGGCCTGCGGGTACAGCGTTGTCTTGAGAGGCCTCAGCTCCAGCGCAGAGACGAACGGCGTCCCGGCGCCAATGTTGACGAGGCAGAGCTGAAGAAAGCTGTCCGTGGCCGGGACGACGACGATCGCCTCCAGCATCTCCGGGACGCCCGGGTCCGAGACGTTCACCGTGTTCAGGAAGTTGACGCCGATGTAGACATCAAAGATGGGCGGCCTACTGAGGCCGTCGTAGTCGCCGTACATGAAGAGGGCGCGGACGAGGTACTTGAGCCCGGCGTTCAGGGACCGGAGCGTGTAGCAGCTGCGTTCTCCGTCGGGGAAGCTGCGCAGGTCGTGGAAGCCCTTTGGGAGCTGCGGCGTCACGTACTCGGCCGAGATGTTGTGGTTGGTGCCGGCGTCGGTGAAGCCGGAGTCCGGGGCGTATGACAACTTGGTGGTGTCGTCCACCACGCTGCTGCTCGCCGTCCCGGGCATGCCGCAGTCTACGTTGATGAAACCTGCAAGACGAACGAATGCTTTACCCCTTTATTACAAGCAATAGGGGACGACGGCGCCGGCGGGCGCGCCAGAGGTCGAGCGTACCGATGCTGTCAGGCTGGGCACGAGCTTTGAGCGCGGCGGCGGCAGCGAGGCAAAGAAGCAGCAACCACGACCGTGCGGCCATTGTTACTGCCGATGGTGGTCCGGAACACTAGCTGCTGCAATGAAGTATGAAAGACCACATCAGCACATCTATGACTATGATCTATCCACCAGACCCATAACTACAGGTTGACTCTAATTGGGTTAAAAAGTTCACGAATTTCGGTGGGTGGGGGTGGGGGATTCCGTAAACATCTCATTACAAAAATTAAAATAATTAAAACTTTTTGAAGATTGGCTGTAGTTACTAATTCATGATTTGCATGTACAGTTCTTGTTAATTGTCCAAAAACCCCTAAGAAAGTATCCCTTTTTCTATAAGATTTAATGAAAAATAATAAATCTTTAATATGAGCGTGTTTGAGACTGCTATGGAGCAACTCCAAAAAAAAAACTAGAGTTTGTGGAATATCTCTTTAGGTGCTCTCACATCTTCACTTTTTTTTTTCTAGAAGAGTTGTGTGCGTGGAGCTAAAACCGTTTGTCTAGAAAATATGGAGCATAATTGAAAAACGTAAGTAGAGCCGCACCAAACAGCTCCATAATTGCTATGCTGTGTGTGTCGTTAGTTTTTTTTCCTTTAGGGTCAAAAATTGAAAAAAAAAAATCTAAACCCTACATAAAATAGAAAAATATTAGTGATAGTTCGGTTGGTTAGACAACCCTTAGGGTATGGAGGTTTATTCTGTATGGGTACAATTGTACATTTATGCAGAATTTATTTAAACGAAACTCTCAGTTGTTCCTACTTTATTTATAGACTCAATGTAGCGATAATGATAAAACTTGAGAGCCGAATGAAAATTCTGAAATTTATAATACACTAATACATGTACTATATAATTCTAGGCCATATTTTATATTGCATATTCTTCTATTTAATAGATGTGTAGTAAAAAAATCATACTAATATAATAAAAACACATTTTCTGTGCTAGTCCCTAAAAACAATTCGATGAGATTTAACCGAAATTCGTGACCTTCGATAATTGCGGTGATGGCCGAAATTTTTGTGATACCGAAATTCAAAACCATCCTCTGACTATGCATGCCTATGCCTCTTTGACAACGCCACCACACCTCTTTGTCGGACAGTGTGCCAACGACCTGTATGGCTGTATCAAACTGGCAAGTGTCAAGTGTCAATTAACTAACCGAGATTTCACACAGAACATGGGCACGGTATTGACTTGATTAGAGCAAGTATAGTGATGGGCTACAAACAGACTGAATACTGAGGTGGAGGAGGGAGGAGAGGAGAGAGAGAAGGGATAGGCTGTAAACTTACAGTCAGCTTAGACACAAGAACCAAGAAATGCTGTGAAATAGACAAGTGAGTCATACATTAAATGTGAAGGTAAAACCATTATATGAGTGGGCTGAAAGATTAGGTATAAGGATTCTTACGGTCAGCAGTGAGCTGTATTATTAACTTTGCTCTTTCTTGAATCTCTCTCTTAAAGTGGCTAGTGACAACAAAATAACGGAGAACATGGGCAGGGCTGCAGGGGCATTGACTTGAATCTATACCTGTCTGGTCCTCGGGTACGGATGCAACTTGCAAGTGGCAGCTGAGCACAGACCAGCTCATCGCAACCTCTACTGAAATTTATTAAAAAAACAAAACAGGACATAGTTAAATTTACATATACAGAGATAGAGTACTCAGTGAACAAAGGAGGAAACAAGATAAGCTCAATAGCAGGGAAGAATTTCTTAGCACGATGGATCACGTTAACTGGATGCACATGAACACTTGACATGAATTCATGATAGGCGCACACGATTGTCCAATCAAACAGTCCCTATTGAATGTTTTTCCTCCCACTTGTAGAGAGTTCACGGTCCTTCTAATAGAGTACGGAAGTCCACGGGCCTCAATGAAGACGTCAACTTGTGGCAGCTACCAAAAATTGCTGACATATAGGATGCTTGTTAACCATGTCAACTGCGCTGTCCAATCCCTTTTGCGAATCAGAACATCGGTAGGAAAGCCGAGCGTCTGGTTGGGACACGGGATTTGTTTTTTTGTTCCCGTATTTTTCCTATAAATTCGAACCGACTTCTGTAATTACTGTATTCAAAATAGACCCTAAATTTCACGAGAGGTGATCGACACTCTCTGCTGGTAAGGCTTAAAATTGGAGGATACAAAGGAGGCATATGAAATACGTAAATTTGTAGGTGTAATATTAAAATTAGAAGCAATATATGCATGTAGGCATTTGATGAACCCCCAAGCTTCCAGGTGGGTTTTCACAAATTTTCTTAGGTCATGTTCGGTTATCTCGAAACGAAGACCCGCAACTAATCTAACCAAAAAATACATATGTAGTTTGTATAACGACTAAAATAATTCTGTCCGAACACGACCCATTCCAAAGAAAACGAATGGGCCTTATGCTTTGTCTCAAAGACATGGGATTACACAAAAGTGATTACATGTATGTCTCCATATTTTTAGTGAGCTTCCTTGGGAACAAGAGAGTTAATATATATGCACTATATATCAATCTATCATATATGTATTCAGTTAAAACATAAACCAAAGAAAAAGTTTGTAATCCCACCTGCAACTCTGTGTGTTTGTGAGATAGGGGATTTGTAAAGCCACTTCTATAATATAGAGGGGTTAATTGGATTGGTGCCATTACAATTCTCACGATTCTTATAATGTAAGTGTGCCATTATAATTTCACTGGAGTGTGAAAAATGTCATTATGTACGCTTACCGTGACTTGTGGCCCCACATGCAGGTGTATACAGCTGCTGCGTAGATTTGTATGGACCCTTTTGCCTCTGCTTCTCCATACATGTGCACATTTGACTAGATCGAGTAAATCCATTCATTCCCCACCGCCTTCCCTCTCTCGCTCGAACGCTAGCTTGTGGACGACGACTGTGACTGCTCCCGACGGTAGCGGCGGCGACCGTGACTACCGTGGTGGCGGTGACCGACGACCGTTGTTCCTTCTCCACCACATCTACTGAGCGGAAGTGGCATCCACAATTGCCAGTTCATGTGCTAGCTAGGTTGGTTGTCTCTCGTGGATCAATTGCCCCAAATGCAAGATCTAGGTCATTAGGTGGAAGTGCAAGGCTGACAAGATGTATTACAAGTGCCCCAACAATTTCTGATAATTGGTCTTGTGCTTTTTCTTTGATATTCTAGGTTCGTCCAGCTGCAAATAGTGCGAATCGGGTTAGATTTTGATTGTGAACTATAGAACAATGACACTGGTACAAGGATAACTACCTACAATATCTACGTGTCAATCATCTAGACAAGCTCAGGGATGTGGAATGCGGTTGAAGGCATAGAACAAAGGAGTGACACAAAGCTTTAGATGATGGACATGAAGGTTTAGATCTATGACTTAAAGAATGACATTTGTAATTTGAAGCGGGAGATCAAAGAATTGAAGACCGAAGGATTCAACAAGGCTTTTAGCTTAGGCAATGCATTAGTTGTTGTGGCGATGATAAATCTGTTTGTAAGCCTCTTAGTTGCAGATAGGAAATGAAGTAGTATGTAGCAACACAACATCATTGGTTCCAGTAGTTTGGAGTTCTATGATCTTAGCATGTATGTTGTGAAGTACTACTACTAATTTCTATATATTTATGTGCAACTTTGAATTTGTGATCAAGGAATGTGTGTTTTTGTTTGGTTTGTGAATCTGTGATGAATTATCATGATGAATTTGTGAATTTATTCAACACATCTTATTGTGATGAATTTGTAAATTTTTATGAATAAATGGATGTTTTAGTGAATAAGTGAGAACATAATTTACATGCTTATATCACACAAGGTTGTTGTCCATTATAACACATCCAATCGTAACCAGAACACACAAATAGGTTTAGATCCTACCATTCATCAAGCTTAGGACATTAAGCATAAATAGGGTGCGGCCATAACGTGTTGACCATAACATAATAAACCACTACTTCAGACCATAACAAATGTCTAGTTTAGGCTATAGCATACATAAAGTTTAGGCCATACCATGCATCAAGTTTAGGCCATACCATACATGAAGTTCAGGCCACAAAAGATACTAATTTCCTGCTATCACAACATATCACATGATTCTTAAGAAGTCCTTTAGGCTTCTCACAACACTAACTAGTGGAAGAGCAGTTGTCTTTTAACTACTTTTTATTAGGTGTTTTCTTCTTCTTGGGTGCACTTTTCTTCTTAGGTGTTGTCTTCTTCTTCTTCACTTGTGAAGGTCCAACACTATCATCATCTTCTAGCTGTTGCTTTTTCCTATAGATGCAACTATGATTAGCAAAAGGTAGAGAATGACAAAAGAATTGGAAAGAGACTTACAAATTATTTTATATTTTGTCTTTTGAATTCAGTCCAACTTCACCATCTTCTCCTAGCTCTGGTTGTTTGAAAGTCTTAGAGAAGTGCCCAAAGTCTCCACACCTTTTACACCTAACCTTCTTCTTGGTAGCATTTTCCCTAAGGCAACACCTAATTCTCACCACCCTTGGCCAACCTATAGGTCTACCTAGCAAAGGAGAGAAACTTTGAAGCTTAGGCGTGTGGCCACTATGACCTATCTGGCAATGGCTCAACTCTAGAAGCATAAGCAGCTCTGAATCTCTGAATCATGCACAAAATCTACTATTTTAATTCCTCTGTTAGATATTATTCATGCTAGGGCATGTTTGCATGGTTTTCCTATAATTTTCCACTCCCTATAGGAATAGGAGTGACCTTGTAGGTCAACTATGTACCTATTTTGGTTGTTCTAGTCATCTAAAAATGTTACTTCAGTTATGCCCCCATCACTTCTTGCAACCTTCACATCTTTGAGTTTATTACTTATAGTGTTGAGGACTTTGATGACATTGGGCAGTATACCATCCTGCATATCCTTACCAATCAGCCTTCTTGAGTACCTATTTTCCATTATGAGTTCCCTAATCCCATCTACCAGTTCATGCAACAAAAGTCCTTTCAACTTCTTTATTTGAGAATCAAAACTCTCAAAAACATTATTGGTCAAATAGTCACATTTACTTAGCTCATAAAATCCACACTTGTACCATATCAACTTGTGATGTTGATGAAAGAACTCAATGGCATCTAGAGCAAAATCATATATCTTCTGCATGTGCACTTGAACAACCCTTCTGTGTAAATCCTTGCAACTGGGTACATGTGGTCAATGAACATATCTCCTTAATAATGCTTCATAAAGTTGTTGTACCTGTGCGGTTGTGCCTCATACATTCTCTTCACTCCACTTTAGGGAACACTGCATCCACAACCTTCTCAAGTCCTTTACAAGCATATGAACATATGACTAAACCAATATGTGATCCCACTACTCTATGCAACTACTACATAAACCACTTCCAATTGTCTTCTATCTTAGAATAAAAAACACCATACACCACATGGTATAACCAATTGTACTCATCCACAACAATTGTTGATGTCAAATGCCCTGTATATCTGCCATGCAATGTAGACGCTCTACACCTATAAATGGCCTACAACTAGCTAAGAAACCATCAATACATGGCTTTAGGGCTACAAAAATCCTATTAAAGTATTTATTCTTCTTTCCTTCTAACTCTATCTCTATAATGCTTTTAGGAGAACTTATTTCTATTTGTGCTTTCCAATTGAACAACACCTAAAAACTTTCTTCATACCTATTGCAGGGCAAGCATCATTCCTAACCATTCCTTGGAGTATTTTAGTTTAATGCCATAGTCTCCTAGCTTATCTTTTGCATCCTTGGCTTCTTTATTTGGGTTCTTCTTAAGCCAATCTGCTAAACCTATCTCCACACCAACCTTGAGTGGCCACCTTCCCTCAGCTTTGCAGTGGGACAATTATGCTCAGCAGGCAACACTTTAATCTGCATAAGAAATTAATATGAATATCATATATATAACTGAATAAGTTATAGACAGTAAAAAAGGACCACACCAACTTGCATTGTTTTCATATAAAAAATCCTAGATGCATGAATTCTCCATGGACACCCATCGGTAGTACACTTTGCAATGAATCTTGTCTTGTTAGTTTTCAAGTCAGCAAACTTGAAACCTTTGTTAGCATCGTAATGTCTAATAGCTTT